>OY720457.1:12210000-12262500 GCA_963082715.1 Harpalus rubripes
TAACAGTCTACAAAGTAGGTAGTGTGCAGTGTCCTAGTTATCAACATTCAAAATTTTCGCTTTCATGAAAAACTAGAATTAATCCTTGGTATACAAATAACTATTAAACTACCAATTGGATTATTTTTGCACTTAATCGAATTCTGTTCAATGTACTTTATTTCTTTTGATATCGGTAGTTAAGTTTTCTGCAGTATTATTTTAATGGAACAATAAGTCTAATTTTTGTTCACTAAATACGGGTCATTAATTGTTGGTGACAAACCTGAATAAGAAATTATTAGAATCCGGCTCGATGTGACCAAAATGTTGGTACCGTGGTGACCTACAATTACAATTCGAAGGACCTGAAAATAAGAAAGTAATAAATAATTTCCTTTCTATTTTATTTTAAAAGTACACTTCGAGAGAAAAATATTATATCTGTGATTTTCAGTTAGTAGAGGACATTCTCTCCCCCCTGGTGAGCGAAGCATCACCATCAAATCCGGAGCCGACTACGATAAGTTTATTAACTGATCTATAAGTTGATTTGCTTGTACATACGTCCAGTACTCTTGTATTTCCATCTTTCCCTAGAAATAATGAGGTTACAATTCCTTTTGTCCACGTGGTTTATGGAGTGTTATCATCTATGATATGTGTTTCGATTGGTTAAAATTGATATATATTCCCGGATCCATCTCTTCTAAGACTGATATGTTAGCTGATGGACAATTTTCCATCTCTTCCTCAAACATACGTCGCCGTCATTCATTTTTGTAAGACTTGGAAAGCTCTGCTCTATTAGTGTCAATTCAAAAATGATTGGGTGTGAGAGCTTCAGGATCTCTTGAATCTGAAGAGAAGTGCATCAGGGGTGTGGAATTTACTATGGGTTCTGTGAATAGCGTGACGAGTGTTTCTTCATGACAGTTTCTAGTATTTATTTGGTGGTTGAATGGCATAAATGGCCTTTTTTTTACAGATTTAGGCATTACCAACTAGCCCCCCCCCCCCATATGAGGACAAGCTGGTAAAATGAAATACCACTGAATTCCTGAACCAGTTAATTTATTAGTGAGTTTGTCTTGATTGATCATTTGAAGAGCAGTTTTCATTTCCTTTTCAGCTCTTACTAAATTAGTTCCATTGTCTGAGTAATAGTATATTCCGTAACTTAACCACGGCCGTGGTTATGGTTCAAGTGGTCAGGTTATGGTCACTGAAAAGTGGTAGTGATTCGGAACATCTTGGTTAATTTGTGTCGGTAAAGCAGGGAACCACAGCTTCATTAGAAATAAGTGACTACATAACTTTTGTCTATCCTTATACTTACGTAAATATTATACATATCAGTATATAGTGCATAGTAATTATTATATGTTTATACAATATTATTTATGATAAAAAATAAGAATATGACCACAACAACCACAACAAATTTGTGGTCGTCGTGGCACGAAAAAGTAACCAAAACTTTCAGGAACCACATTCCGAAATTGAACCGCGGTCCTGAAATTATGTTTTGGTTACATTACGGAACGCATAACCAGAACCGTGGTCACCGCGGTTAAGTTACGGAATATACTATAAATGTGTTTAGATAGACCACGCCTACTTGCAAATCTGATGATAATGATGATGACTTCGAGCATATACTGACTAGAGCCAGCCTTACGGTGTTTGTTGTGATCGGAAGATATGCAGCAGGGGAAATATGCGGGGATGGAAGCCGTGGTGTACTTTGGGCTGCGTATTATCTTAATATTTGTACTTTTTATAAAGTATGACTAATTGCTACTTTTGAAAAATATAAATCATCTTTATTTCCAATAAATTTCAGTCGCTTTTCTCTTACGTCATTATTAGCAGGAAACCTAAAAGTTACAACTTGTTTATTATATTATATGTAAAAAAAATCCTAATTATTTACATATGAAACAAAATATCCGTACTTTCTTTGTATTTTTCATTACAATTTGGTACAACACAGTATAAAACCATATTGCAATATGAAAAAATGGTTTAGGTTACAGTAAAATGACAAGTAGTGTGTGACATAGTGACATATAACAAAATAAAACGCCACCCGCAATACACCATGATTTCCAGCCCGGCAAATCCCCCCTTGCGCATATCTTCCGATCACAACATGCTATGGCATACATTGGCATAGGGAATTATTTCTCTAGTCAGTATATGCTCGAAAGATGATCATAATTGCTGAGTCCGTATCTAAAGAAGTTGCTAGCTCCAAATGTACAGCTCGTATGGAGAGACAAGTGAAGAGAACTCCGTAACGTCTGGCGGTTTTCCATCCTATCGTTACATAGAATGGGCCGAAATCATCCATTCCAGTAAAAGTGAAAAATTTTTCGACTCGAGTTAATCTAAATTCTGGTAAAGGAATCATTATTTGTGTGAATGGCTTTTGTCTTCTGATTTTATAAAAGAGACATTCTCGTTGGATCTTCTTCAGTGCGTTTCGGAATCCGATAATCCAGTATTCCTGTCTTATTTTATTGAAAAGATGTTCTATTTTTTTATGTGCTCTTCTAACGTGTTCGTGAAGTAAATATAATTGAGTATTTGTATTAAACTTTTTCATCGTTCTTATTTATTTCTTATTTCCTCGCAATAAAATTTTTATTTATTCTTTTTTTCAGGACCGCGAAATTATTGTCTTTACAGGGCTCATAAGCTTTCAAAGCACGCCTACGGCTTGCTGTCAGGGTTGTGCGTCTACGCGTACGATAGATTACTTACATGCGTAAACAACGTAAATAATGATGTCAAACTTCCTTTATTAATAATTATGCAAATTCGTATTTGTTTAATAATTATACATAATATTAAAAGAAAACCTACGTAATTATAAAATAAAACATATAATTCTTTTTAATCTAAATAAACATTATCTTAAATAATTAATGCAATATATGTAAACAACATATTTCAAAATTTACTCTCCGTCTCCATCCTTGAGCAATATAAAGAAATTATTTCTTTTATTTCTTTATTTTACTATGGTTATTACATGATAACACCGAATATCAAAATCGGGTCATCGTAGAGCCAAATAAAAAAAATGTTGTTACTCAATACTTTTTAAACTTCTATAAACGAAAATTATTAGGAGAATTCTCAAGACGAATTGTTAGTAATATTTCCTCAATACAAAGTATATGGGCGCGGCAGTATTTAAAATCGAATCATTCAATATAAGCGTACTAAGGTTGAGTATGTACGTCACGTCAGATGGCCCCATACCCATTATCAATCTAAAACTTCATGAGAAGTTAGTGCTAGGTTTGTGCTGGTTTGTGCTACAATCTTAAAGTTTGTGCTGTTTACTTACGCCAATTATTACCAATTGAATTGGGGAATCCGGCGTGACACTAAGAGTGAACCCACTTTGTTTATAACAATATTTTGATAATAAGACAACACACAGTTGGTGCTAGGCTTGTGCTGCTCAGATTCAAATTATGAAAGTTTGTGCTATTTATTTACATCTACTATTAACAGTTGAAATGGGGAATCTGGCATGACACGAAGAGTAAACTCCTTTTGTTTAAAACACTATTCGGGTACTAGTAACGTCAGTAGTTAGTGCTAGGTTTGTGCTGCGCAGGTACAAATTATAAAAGTTTGTACTGTTTATTTACATCTATTATTAACAATTGAAGTGAGGAATCTAGCGTGACACCATGAGTAAACTTCTTTTGTTTAAAACAATATTCGGGTAATAATAACGTCCATAGTTAGTGCTAGGTTTGTGCTGCTTAATATAGATTATAAAAGTTTATACTGTTTATTTACATTTATTATTAACAAATGAATTGGGGAATATGGCGTGACACTAAAAGTAAACTCATTTTGTTTATAACAATATTTGGATAATAACACAAACCGCAGTTAGTGCTAAATTTGTGCTGCTCAGATTTAAATTATGAAAGTTTGTGCTGTTTATTTGCATCTATCATTAAAAATAATTGAAATGGGGAATTTGGCGCGACACCAAGCGTAACTCCTTTTGTTGAAAACAATACCCGGGTAATAGTAACGTCAATAGTTAGTGCTAGATTTGTGCTGTTCAGATACAAATTATAAAAGTTTATGTTTTTTATTTACATCATTTATTAGAAATTGAATTGGGGAATCAAGAGTAAACTCCTTTTGTTTAAAACAATATTCGGATAATAATAACGTACATAGTTAGTGCTAGGTGTGTGCTGCTCAAATAATAATTATAAAAGTTTGTGCTGGTTATTTACATCTATTATTAACAATAATTGAAATGGGGAATCTGGGGTGACACTAAGAGTAAACCCATTTTGTATAAAAATATATACAATACAAACCTAGCACTAACTATGGACGTTACTATTACCGGAATATTGATTTAAACAACGCAAACTTTCATTCATCATTTATATCTGAGCAGTAAAAACAAGCACTAACTGTAGGTGGTATTGTTACCCAGATTTTCATATAAACAAAATAACTTTGATGTTAGTGACCCGCCAGGTTTCCCAATTCAATAGAATAGTTGATATAAAAATTTATATGCCTGCAAATATTTCTGTGCGGCGAATTTATCTGTGAAAAGATAACCAAAATCGGAATTATTTTTAATTATTTATTTAAAATTAAAACAAACTTACAGTAAATCGCAGAACCTAAAATAAATAAATACATCACCACGGCATATTACCCATAGAGATAAGTTAGGAAAATAACAAAAATTTCACAATTTTATAGTTATCAACGCGGGAATACAAAAAATCATTTACAGCAAAATCTATTTGCTGTACTAGATAAATATTATTTTCTAAGCATTCTCAAACAAATAAATTTGTTAATTTTGTCAATGTATAATGTAGGATGCTTAAAAGGCTTTGGAAAATTATGTAAGCAAAATATATAAAAAATATCTGATGTGATAAGCACATAGTATTTGTGATCTGGGCACATAACTCACCGGTTTAAAAATAAAAAAATTATATGTTAAAAATAAAGTATTGGGTTGATGCATAAGGTCGTAGCGAAAACAATTTATGTCAACGTTGTTTTAATGTTATAATCCTTGAATATGCAAATTTGTTCGACCATTTATTTTCAAAGTATGTATTAATAAAATTCCATAGAAAATAAAACATTGTAAGCTATGAAAATAATTTTATTACAATAAAAACGAAAGAAAAATGTAAATACCTCTCTCCGTAAACTTGAAGGGCTCTATCAGAATTTCTTTGACTTCCTCCGAATATTAAAACTATATTATTCATTTGTGTAACGCACTTGAACCTTAAATATTATAACAAAAAAATGATTGTTACTGTCACATTGATTAAACAATAAAACTAATGTAGGTAAATACTTTTGTTTTAAAGTAATAAAATTGTTTTCATAACTTTCTGTGTTTTATTTTGTATGGAATTTTATTATTACATACATAAATTATTATTCACGAAAGATGACTATTCAAGGCCATTTGTGAACCGTCTGATTTGATATTACTTGCAGATAACTTCATTGCATTTCGTATGCATAGGCGTGCAACATGAAATATTTATGGACACATTTTAACTAAAAAAATATATGTAATTCATTTGAAAATTATGCTAAATAATGCCTTTCTGTAAGATTTATGTTTTTCACTTATGTTTTTGCAATATACAAAAACATAGACTTAACTATAAACCAAGGAATAATAATTTGATTCAAACGTCAACGCCACTGGGTAAATATTACCACAGAGAGCAGTGTAGTAGATAATTAGGTATCTGTAATTTTACGACATATGTCATTATTATTTATAGTGTATTGGAAAGTAATGCCACTATTTACGTGTATGTGTCACACCACATAAATTAAATAGACATGGGTTAAATAATCGTTCACTTTCTAATACAAAATGTTGCTAACATACTGCTATAAAGTGATGTGTATTCTTTCTTCGAACAAATGACCTTGAATAGTCATCTTTCGTGAATAATAGTTTATTTCGAAAATAAATGGTCGCTATTCTAAAATGGTTAAAGTAAAACTATGATATTGTGGTATTATTGTGATGTTAATTTTATGTATATTTCCTTATTAAAGTTCCTATTATGATCACCTTATATCTACTTTAAGTTTGTTTATTAACATTTTTCTGTATCTCTCAAAATAAACGAAATATTCTTGGTGCCGGATTTACGCCGATCACCCTGTATACACCTTCCTTAGAATAGAATGGTATACGTATTTCCGTTAAGAGGCATATTTACCCCTTTGCTAAAATATGGAGCGAAAATTCAAATAAATTGTTCCTCTACTAGAACTATTAACATTTTTAAATTATCAACGCAACACAAACCTACTTGCGATATTAACCTCTATTTTTAAAAAATAATTATTGAAATTTATTAGTATTTGACTTTGATTTAATGGGAAAATCGAGAAATGCTGTTTTGCCTATAAAATCAAAGTCAAATACTAATAGATTTCAATAATTATTTTTTAATATATAGCTTAATATCGCAAGTAGGTTTGTGTTGTGTTGAATTTTTTAAAATGTTAATAGTTCTAGTACAGGAATAATTTATTTGAGCCCTCGAACTGCACTCACGGGCTTAAAATTGCACCTCAATAAAAATTATATATTTCTCTCCTTTTAATTTTCAAGTGACACACGACACACCTGTACAGTAGCGTATCTGGGGCGAGGGGAAGGGGGCAGGCGCCCCGAGCGCCGCAGTTGGGGGGCGGCAAAACCAGGCTTGAATGACCGAATGACTAATAATTTCAATTTCAACGTTTATATTTGCAAAAAACAAAATTTTAATGGACCATTTTCATTGTTGATGTGCGCATGCGTGCTTAGTTAGCGTGAGAGATCCGATGCTCTCTGTGAAGTGTGAGGAATATTATTATTTCTACTTCACACTAGTTTGTCCAACCGTTGTTTAGTCGTGTTCGATTTGCCACTAATCTCACTTAATCTTAGCTCACTTCAGTTTGACAGTTTTTTTGTCGTTCGATTTGAGCGTGCATTACTGAATCAAAGTGAGATAACTAACTTTTCCCTTGCCTATCCAGCACTACCTATTTTGCTGGTATATATATACTTGTTGAGATTTTGACTCACTTGATAGTGGGGGTATTTAGTTTTGACATGACAGGTGTTTTCTCTGTGCTTTGAATGATTTAGACATACATATTTTTAACAAAAACATGAATAAATACGTAGTCACTGATGACATTGTAGTGGCAGGTTCGTGAATTTCGTTAGTTATTTCAGTAAATTATTACAAATAACATAATATTACTAGGAAATATTGTTCAGTACAATAACAATCAGAAAATATTTTTATTTTGAGTCATGTTTACTCTTATGAAAAACCAAGACCTCATATGTAAACAACTGTGAACATGTGCTTGTTGCGATTTTTAAACACCACGTGATCTGCTCAGTTTAGCAACACACAAAACCCGCGTTTCATTTGCCGGCAAAGGGATGTGCACTCACTTCAGTAAATCATCAACTGAGGTGAGATTTTATCAAATCGAACGCAACTATTATTCTGATTATTATTAATATCCGTCAGTAGTTCACTAAAAATAATTACTATAGTAATCAATTGCAAAAAGCAAAGAATGAGAATATAAAATAATAAGTACCGTTTTTCCCACTCTTTAGCGCCGCCATTTGTAAATAACAAACAAAATATATTATTTCCCTTGTTCGATTAATTAAGGGGAGTACCATATAAAACCTTAAGTTTTTTTTTTTACCTGAAACTATTTTCCCTTTTTTTGGGGGGGGGGGCGTACCAACAAATGTTTTGCCCCAGGCGCCGAAAAAGCTAGCTACGCCACTTCACCTGTATATTTTTGTTTGAATACTGCATAAAATTTACTATCCAACAACATTTAAAAAGTCATAAAACAGCACCTATGTTCTATGACAACAACGCACTATTCTTACGATACTCCTTTGATTCCAGATTGAATTAATGAATTCTGCCGCACGCTGTAACAAACTTTCTGAAGCGTGACCTTTCGTTATCAATGTAGTAGACATATACAGTTCGCGGTTGGTGTCGTCGCTTAGTTTCCGAGTAAATCTCAGACTCTTTGGACGAATTATTTCTCTCGGTACAATGACTGACCCAGTGGTGACAGTGCAACAAGGCCAACTGAAAGGGAAAACGGGGGAAGACCTAAACGGGAAGATCTATTACGTTTTCCAAGGAATTCCTTATGGCAGACCGCCAGTTGGAAATCTTAGATTTAAGGTAGTTATAGTCAATTTGTTTTAATTTACATTATTTTAATTATTTATTATTTAATTATTTTTTATTTTATGGGGTCTCGTGGCCGCGTGCCTGAGTGTCAGATCGCGAATCTGGGGAACCGGGTTCGATCCCGACCAACGCCAAATATTTCCAATTTTAAATAGCACAAAATTGACCCCAGTGGTCCAGCAATGAGTGCCCGTGAGTTGACACCTGGTAAGCGCCCGTACGGTGCAAATATATCATAAATAAATAAATATATCATCACGACATATTACCCATTGCTGGGTCTGCCAATCTGCTTTGTACACAGATATCGGTAATGATGATAACATATTTGTACCGTGCGGGCGTTTACCAAGCGTCACCTCGCGGGCACTCATTGCTGGCGTGGAGAGTGCACCACAGGGGTCAATTTTGTGCCATCTAAAATTCGATATGTTTGGCATCGGTCGGAATCGAACCCGGTTCCCCAGATTCACGAGACCCCATGCAAATATATCATGATTACCGATATCTGTGTACAAAGCAGATTTGTACACCCAACAATGGGTAATAAGCCGTGATGATATATTTATTTATTTTTATTTTATTGGGAACCTTCGTGGTAGAATAAATAAAAATCAAAATTCTATTTTTGAAACAACTATTGCATTGGACGTTTCGTGTAAAAATTAGCCTCTCCGCAGAAACATTAAAACATACTTTGGTTAGTTTTTGTTGCAAGTAGATACTTATAAATCTTTTGATTTAAATTTAATTATAATGTAAAACTAATAACATTTAATATTTTTTTATATTAATAACTTCTGCTGCTGCTGATGACGGCCTAATTTTTCCCGAAACGTCCAATGTAATAATTATATTAAATGACTGTTTGACTAATATCCAGTAGTTTCTTCTCTCCAATTACCTTTCCACTCGAGAAGTATTGCAGCCGTCCATATTTGTTTCAAAATAAATAAAACTTAGAATTTAATAAGGCCTCGATATTCTATTCACATTTCAACTCGTAACAACCCAATGTATGAAATATAAGATTTAAGCAAAATAAAATACTTCGGGCTGTCAAATAATTTCATTTAATTTTTCAAAATTTTGATTCCACATGCAGTCTATGTCATTCAACATTTCTTGTGTTATTTGGTTGTTTTCTTCATTCATTTACTTGAAAATGGATTACAAATTTCAAAAAAGCGATAGCAGAAGGATTGAAAGTAGTAACAATAGGGGAGTATTATAATTTTTGAAAATTTTATATGTTAATCAACATGAAAAAATAAGAGATACGTACTTTTTTTTTCTATACAGTATCATTTATTGCGAAAAAAAATTATTAATTATTAAACACCACCGAAATTACGTATGCGGCCGTAGAGTATGTTTCTATGGCGTAGAGACAAAATATAATTGAAGTAAAATATCATATTAGCATCTGTCGTATGTCATTCAACTGTCAGTTTACTGTATTTAACATTTTAGTTTATTGGGAATCATTAAACGTGTAGGTATTCCAAGATTTTCTTTTCGACATTTTTGTTTTGCCACTTTGCCGGTGTGTAAACTTTACGTATATATAAAATTTGAGTTTATTTATCATAAGTTTTCTTACGTTAAAATATAATATTCCCAAGGCCGGATACGTCATAACCGGATTTTTTATGTGGCGACCGTTTTGAATATGTAGTACTTTTAATTTCGATTTTTAATTACAAGATAATATAAATTTGACTTGTATATTTACTATTAGGCTACTTATATGATATATGTTTAGTATACATTATCAAAACATTTAAATTTCACTTAGTGATACTCCCATATTTTGAATAGAGAAGTGTGACGTAGATGATAAGGCAAAGTTAATGGCATTTAACTCGAATCTCATTCAATTTATTTAATATGCAAGTAAATTTAATTAATAATATTAACTATTAAATTTACCATAAAAACAATAAAAAGATGTGCTACAAAAATATTTCCTTTCTGTAGTCCTTTAACACATTACATTTAACATGCATAAGTAAAATTCATTGCTAGAACACTGAAGCGTGCTACAAGAGTCACTTTCAACATGAAAAACAAACAAAAAAAATGTATTTTCAATGCGACAAAATATGTCCTTGCCTTTAATACACAATATTATTCAATAAAAACTATATCTCGTGAGAGCGCAATTTAAAAGACATAATAATTGTGCTAATTTAATATTTATCTCCTATGACTGACCTTGTTGTAAATGTGTTGTTATACTTAAACATATAATGATGCTAATCATGATTTGAATATAGGCCCCATTGCCAGCAGAACCATGGACAGGAATCCGTGATGCTACTGAGGAAGGCAGCGAGAGTATTTCCAAACACATGATCTTTTTCAATCCGATTGGATCTGAAGATTGTTTATTGCTCAATGTCTACACCCCACAGGTTAGAATATTTTTTTCAACATATAAAGTTGTACTTTATTTACTGTTTTAAGGATAAGAGTGAGTAAAATTTTTGTTCAGAGTGTGAGAGTTAGTCATTCGAGATGGTTTAATCTTCGAAAAGAGAACAGCTTGTAATCTTGTGACATGTGTTCCTACCCGGGCTAAAAATACATATATTATATTTTCATGTAAACAAGTGGTAAAGATATCAGTCGAAAGGTTAATTTTTCATCAGATGCAACTAATAACTTCGTTTTAAATTAGTTTTATCAACATAATTAAATATTTAAAATAAATTAAAATTCCTCTGAAAATTTTTCCATATGTATATAGTTTTTGAAATATAATTTTTTTAAATTTAATTAATTTTGTGTGACGCCATATCTGCAATTTTACTTCGCCTACTGACTAAAGTTGTTTATATCTGTCAATGTTATTAATTCTGCCAAAAATTGATGTCAAGGAGGGTTAACTAGTGACAGCTGTCACTTTCAGAAAACTATAGTTGTACCTTTCAAAGGAAAAATCTGCTGATATAAAAATTTAAAATAAATATCTTATTTTTTAAAAAATGCTAAATGTTTCATACATTTTCATGTAAAATACAACTACATATAAATATATGGATTTTATTTTCACAAGTTATGAATAATATAAAATTATATTCTTTTCGCTTGGTACACTGATACAAAATAGCTATTTGTGTATTAAGAGCGCAAAATGGGGCATTCTCTCGAAATCGACAATGTCCATTTGCGCTCGAAACACACACAAGATTTTTTCTACAGTCCTCCACCATAACAAAAAAATAATAAAATGTACACTTTGTACTTACGGTACAATTGAATAGTTTTGCAGTGAACATAGGAACGTATTCAAATATGACTTCAAGATATTGTTTTGGCTTTCGGTTTTACAACAAATTAATGGCAATTTTGTAATGAATATTATAAGTTTTTGTATAATTTCTTTGTTTCAAGTACATTAAACTAGTGCAATGGAAAAGTAGATGTCCATTTGAAGCGTTCACGCCAAACTTTTTCAGGTGGCAACACAACTGTTCACACAATTTATTTTATATTTTATTTTAATTTATCGTTATTTTCCATTCTTCTTGAGCTATTGCTTCAATCTAATCTAAGTATTTTATACTTTCATTTTTGTAAATAAATACCCTATTTATTTTCACAGCAGTGCGGCATTTTGTTTGGTTATGTAATATACCGAAAGATCAAATATGTCAGATTGACTTGTGAAGGTGGTAAATGTGCAACTACAGTGGCATTAGTTCCTGACTAAACGTTTCTATTAAGAATGTAGACAAGTGACATTTCTCAACATTGTATAGTTAGAAATTTGGACAGCAAGCGTTTTTTCTACTTTGTCGTGCATGAGCGGCAAAGTGACATTTTGCGTTGACAAAAGAGAGCGCAAATGGCTACTTTGTATATAGACTGTAGAAAAATACAGTTGTGACGTCATATCATTATAGTGCTAATCGTTTTTATTAAAATTAGAAATGACAAGTTTTATATTTTAAAAATATTTTGGTATAAAATCATTTAAAATTCGTCATATTTCCATAATATGATAAAATATATGCAACTTTTTTTTAGTACCGGACCCATTCCAGGGCTTTAGTACTTTTGTAATTTTGTAAATTTTCATATCTAATTCCTGCGGTCACAAAATAGGTATACTAAATTAATTTTATGTATTGATTTACATGCAGAAATTTATGCTGAAACATTTATTTGACGCAATTAAAATAACTGAGAAGCAAAGTACAAGGAAAACTTCATTAAACTATTAAACACCTATGTAAACATGTCAGGTTTTCCACTCAAAATAATGTAGGTAATGCAAAGTTATTTTTGTTTATTGTTGCTCCTAAGTTAGATGAAAAGTTTCTAGAAAAAAATGAATTTAAAACTACAAAAAAATTAAATGAAAATTGTGACAAGGCGAGGGTAAGCACAATAACAGATAAATAACTTTTTATAAACTCTTCTAAATTATAGTTTCAATATTCATATTTTAACTCTGTTTATCTATTTAAGTCAAAATTCAGTTTAGAAATTCTTATCATATTATGATAGTCACGACATTTATTTGTTGATCTTAAGTCTGGAAATTATTATATATACGAGCGTGACTTTAGAATGACCTCGCCTATGCACCCCATACCCCTAAGATAATCCTATCCTGGAGATAGCGTTTTTGTTTTAGGCAGTCGGCATTAGTTGGCCATGAGAGAAACATGGGAGAGTTTTAGTTTGGGGCGACGCTCGTCCACTGTGTTACAGAATGTAACAGTTTTGTTAGTTATGTTAGGCTTATGTTTAATTAGTGTTAATTAATATAATAATAATGTAACCGTGTAAATAAAATTAGTTAGTTAGTAACATCATAAAGTATTTGTTCATGTCCGTAGTGTTCATCAGTGTCAAGTGTACAAAGTGTTAGTGGCTGTGTGTTTCTTCCTTCTCACAAGCCGTGGACGCCAGCCATCCGAGGCGTCCACCAGTCATCAAAGTAGTATCATCAGCCAGTTCCACCCCCCTCGTGTTACAGTGGTGCAGTCAGCTTAGAAGACCCCCCTCATGTTACAGTGGCGCAGTCAACGGGTAGGATAATGAGAGTAATGATTTACTCTTATTCATCCGAAAAGATCTTACGTTATTAGTTTTAGAATTATTAGTTTGTGACCGAGGAGAGGGTACTTGGTGTACAATATGTACACATTTACGACCACGACACCAGCGATGATACAGCAACCCAGGCCGTATCAGCCGTCACCAGATATGATTGACGTATTGCTTGAAATAAATACGTTCTCTGGTGATGGCAGTGTGGGAGAATATATCCACAACATGGGAGCAGCCAGCAGACGATACGGCTGGGACGAAGTTTTTCTCGGCAGGGCAATAGTGTTTAGGCTCAGTGGTAAGGCAAGGGAATTGTATTTTGAAATTCCATTGTACAAGCGGCCTACCACTGGCACAGATATGGTGCGTTGGTTAGAAATAACATATGCAGGACGCACCATATTACCACCGTCATTTTTTCCGGCTTGTACGCCAAGTTTTTATGGTCCAGCATGGACGCACCAGGTCTACGCACCGCAGGCGCCGTTAGATTCGTTGTCTCCAGGGCATGGAGTGCACGAGTTGCCAGTAGGGAGGATCAGTTTAGAAGAAATTGAGTCCTTGCTGGCAATAGAGGATCGTTTTGCGGTGGTAGACATACCACGACCGGAAAGTCCGACAATAGTCGTCACAGCGAGTGACAAGGGCGTACAAGAAGGAAAAATGATTGAAGAGAATTGCCTGCCGGAGGAAACAGCGAAATGTGAGACTGAGGAAGAACACAGCGAAGTAGCTGATGAACTGGACATGAACACAGTATATGACGACAACCTGCACGAAATGGATCTGCAAATGATCAACGAAGAGGACACCGTGAATGGCGACTTGGGCATGAACGTCGGAGAGGACAACTTGGCATGCCCACCTGTGCAAGTTTTACGCCGCACCCATGGAGGGCACGCCACTGGTGATGTCTTGCATTCCAGGACCGACGTTATCGCTTGCAGAAGTGTTCCCAAATTTTTTGTAGTGCCATCCCTTAGACCACATAGGTGTGAAAAACCGCCCCCAGTGCAGTGACCTTTGTGTTGTTTTCTTTTTATGACAATTATATGACGATTTTTGTTAGTGTTTAGTTTTTTTGGCTAGTTAAGTTGCATGTTAGATTAGAAATTTTTATTAGATAGGAAAATAAAATACCCTTTTCCTTTAGCATCGAATTTGTAATTTGTTAAAACGTTTTACGTTTTTATTGTGCTTGCATTATGGTTATAATGTTTTATGTTGGTAAGCTTTATGCTTTATGTCATAGGTTTTATACCTTTTGTCTGTTTTTAACATGTTATGTTAATTGTGTTTGTACATTTGTACCTGTTTTGCAATTTTTGTATTCTATGTTTTGTGTCTCATATTTGTAATATGTTTGATGTTTTATTTGTTTTATGTATGTGTTTTATGTTCTGTGGTTTCAGAATTTGGAAACTATCTTCAGTTCAGGATTTAAGAATAAATATATCGAATTTGCGATATATTTATGTCTTAAGGGGAGGATAATGTGACAAGGCGAGGGTAAGCACAATAACAGATAAATAACTTTTTATAAACTCTTCTAAATTATAGTTTCAATATTCATATTTTAACTCTGTTTATCTATTTAAGTCAAAATTCAGTTTAGAAATTCTTATCATATTATGATAGTCACGACATTTATTTGTTGATCTTAAGTCTGGAAATTATTATATATACGAGCGTGACTTTAGAATGACCTCGCCTATGCACCCCATACCCCTAAGATAATCCTATCCTGGAGATAGCGTTTTTGTTTTAGGCAGTCGGCATTAGTTGGCCATGAGAGAAACATGGGAGAGTCGGTATTAGTTAGCCATGGGATCAACATGGAAGAGTCAGTATTAGTTAGCCATGAGAGAAACATGGAAGAGTCGGTTTCAGTTAGCCATGGGATAAACATGGAAGAATCGGTTCAGATACTCGTGAGAGTGAACATGTAGTGTTTTAGTTTTGGGGCGCCCGCCCGCTGTATTAGTTAATAATGTAATCATTTAGTTTAATTGTAAATAAAAGTATTAGTTTTTAAATCAACAAGTTGTGTTCATGTCCGTAGTGTTCATTAGTGTAAAGTTAAAGTGTAAAGTGGCTGTGTGTTTCTTCCTTCTCACAAGCCGTGGACGCCAGCCATCCGAGGCGTCCACCAGTCATCAAAGTAGTATCATCAGCCAGTTCCACCCCCCTCGTGTTACAAAATCGTATGTATGTATATGAAGAAAATTGCAAAATTAGAAGCCACAGAAACTTTGACAGTTACTAAAATATTTAGTTATTTCATTATTGTTTTTATCAGCAATAAAAGAAGACAATACACATAAACATATTATTTATTGATAATTATTCTTAAGTAATTCAGTTAATGAATTAATGAAATGATATATTTCATTTCTCTTCTGTTAACTCTAATTTTTTCAGTCACAACACTACAGATTATAGGACAGAAATAATCCCCGAAAAAAAATTATATTGTGTTTCCTATAAGTACTTGTATAACGTATTTCAATTCTATGTACGTCCGATTTTATGCTGATGAAATTGAGGGTGTACAAATGTACACGTAATGTCACATAGACGTTCGACGTTATATTGATAAATGTAATTAGTAGTGTCAGTGGCGGCGCTAAGGGGGGGCCAGGGTGGTCACGTGTCCACCCTAAAAAGTCTTGTGCCCACCCAAGTGCCCAACATACAAATAATATTTTTAGTATCTATAAAATTTGTGAATAAAATTTTATTTTTAATTCTGAACATTAATTGTATTTATACATTTGTTCTAAAATTAATAGGACAGAAATTACAGCCGTATGAAAATTTCACAAAAAAGTAATTATTTGCATATGGATACCTGTGGCTGTTTCGTTTGTTGTGTATGTAAAAAATATTATACAGGAATCTTTATTATTTAAAATAAATGGGTGCCCACTAGGCGCATATTTAGGGGGCGGGGGCTTGGCATAATTACATATCCCTTAAGCCAGGATTTTCCGTTTGACCCAATTGTAACTCAGGTCAGTACACAACTGAGTTGAGATGAAGTGAGTTGTGATGTGTAAAAAAAGAACTGGTTTAATTCGATTTTGTCACTTCTTTCTTTACCTATAGTATTTGCTGCAGTAGCTGTCAAAATTATTGACTAATATTCTGATCTATGATACTGTTTATAAACGAAAAATGGATAATGTTGAAAATATATATATATATGAGCTGAGATTTTGTCCAAAAAGAATACAACTAATATGGCTGTCAGTTAAAATATAATTGTAATAGTAGAAGTGTTGATGATATTCAATTTTCACAGTTTAGAGTGTTTATCCAGGTAAGTTAACAATCCGTTAAATATATTCACTTCTCTTAAATGTTCTGTGATCTGGAAATTTATTTTTGTACATGGAAGGGGGAATATATGCAGGTTTAGTTTGTAGACTTTTTAATATAAAATAAACTTTGTTTGGAAAAATTTTCCATAATATTTAAAATAATCGAGTTATTTAAGAAAGGCAAAGCAAAGGGTCGCCCTGTATAAACTATACTTGATAATGTTTGAAGTATCCTTTAGTAAGTAATATGTTTTCTGAAATATATTACTTTTTCAATGTTTAGTTACCAAGTGCAAAAGGCTCTCCCAAAGCTGTGATGGTATGGATTCACGGTGGTGGCTTTGTTTCTGGTTCCAGCAAGACTGAAATCTATGGTCCTCAATTTCTGGTCAAAGAAGATATTGTCCTAGTTAGCATTAACTATCGTCTCGCAATTTTAGGTAGAGTAGGATAATTATTTTATTGGGACGGCTCAACGGAAAAGTGGTCCACGTAACAAAATCCAGTATCAATCAAGTATGATTATAAACATTCTATCACTAGAAATTGCTAATATCATTAGTAAACTGTTGTACCATTTTAGGTATTTCTACATTTATTTAATTTTTCAACAAAAGTATACGTATATACTTACAACCACTTTTCCGCTAAGCCCCTGAAGTATTGAATAAGGAACCATAAAATAAATTAATAAAATTAGCTTTAATCCATTATTGTTATCTGTATTATAGAATTTTAAGTTAAAAACCTTAATAACTGAATAATTAAAAATTATTTTCTTATCTTCAATAAGTAGTAAATTTTATGCAAAATCGTATTAAGAATGTGAAGAAAGGGGTGTTAGTAACGCTGACATTTTAACGTATTAAGTCATCTTAATTTACCTTTATCACCCTCTCTGTTATTGTCTTTTAAATTGTTATTTTTTATTTTAATTATTATTTTTTATTTTTTTAATGCATAGGATTCCTAAGTCTGGAAGATACATCTTTGGGCGTACCTGGCAATGCAGGATTGAAAGACATGGTTCTGGCCCTAAAATGGGTGCAGAATAATATTTCCCAGTTCGGTGGCGACCCTAATAACGTTACCATTTTTGGAGAAAGTGCTGGATCTGCTGCTTGCCACTTTTTGATTCTGTCTCCAATGGCGAAAGGTTTGTAAAGAGAAATTTACGAATATAAATCAACCATAGTAACTAATTAGAAAATTTATATTAAAATTAGAATTAGTTAAATGAGCAACAATTTTTTTTATCAGCAGGTTGTTTACAACATGTGGTCATCATTCGGTTAGGTTAGGTTTTGTTTTGACTTAGTTCGCTATTTACTGATTACTGGTGAATCCTTATTATAAAGACTACCAAGAATCACCAATCAATAATTTGCTGTCCGTTTTTAAATCAAACTATTAAACCTGGATCTTAAAACTGATAAAAATTTTCAGTTTTAAAAAAGTTATTAGTTTTAAAAATATTTTATGTTAATGAATACAGAAAATAACGAAACAACGAAAGTAAACCAAATAACACTTGTTTGACTTTATGATGCCACGCCGGACAAAAACTACGAAGTTTTGTATGGAAATAAAATGAATGTCATTTAATATTTCGAGTAGAACAGGGCCGCATGCGGCCCGTTGCGACCATTATTATGGCTCGCAGAACGTAAATTTCTGGGACGATATTTGAAGATTAAATATATATATTTTTTGTTTTGAATATTTTATGAAAAATAAATCTAAATATTATTCTTACTAATGCGATTGTTTGTGAAAGCTAACCGTAGAGTAGATGGTAGCTCTGAAGTTTTGTTCACTTGTGTATCCTGTGGATAGTTCGTCTCACAATATTTGAATTTAACCTTTTACGGGTGTTTCTCTTTTACCATTAGAATTTTAACTTTTTGAATTGTACATATCTGTATTTATTGTATCCTTGTAGAATTGACATTGTTAACATATTTTTGATACTGGATAAAATAAATACCCTTGCTTAAAAGTTTAAATTCAAATGTCTTGAGACGGACTTACTCGTAACACTGTACTTTTCTGTTTTTTACCTGCGCGTAACCAGAAATAACGGGAGACAATAATCGCAGAGTATTGAATACGGAATTGACAAATAAGTACTTATTTATTCTGTACAATGGTAAACTACTTTGTTTGGTTTGCCGCGAATCAATCGCTGTTCTAAAAGAATATAATATCCGACGTCATTTTTCATCCGAACATGGAAATTTCACAGGCACTTTAGTTTCTCGCTTTGTTTAGGCCCCGAATTACTTTTGAGTTGTGCAGGCCTGGACTAAAACATACGAAGTTTTTTTTATTAATTATTTTATTAAATTGCATACTATCAATGTATTGTAAAGTGTGAGCCCCGCTGCTACGTTGAACCAACGTCTAAGTATAGCGATGACTCAATCGCGCCAGCAGCCTGGCTACGTAAACAAACAAACCGTGACTTGTTTAATTACTTCCGGTCGCCTGAATCTTTTGTGTTCATTGTTATTATGCGGTCTCGGACATTCTAGAGCTCTCTGGAAGTTAATGGCAGCTGTATAAAAGGGACGCAGCTTTGCTCGGGAGTTAGTTACATAGAGAGAGATAAGTATATAGACATTCACGTAGAGTGTTAGTGAAGCACAGCAGTATCACCAACTGTATGCCATAATTCTTCAACACCACTGCCGAGTATTAACTTCCACTTGCCGTTACTGTCTCCGTATACCTAACTTCCCAATACTCTTCAACACTACCGAGTATTCTCTTTCTATCCCGGTATACCAGTAACTTCCCGACTCGCCGTTATTGTCCTTGTACACTATAGCTTCCCAATACTCGTCAACAGTACCGAGTATTCACATCCACAACAATCCCAGTTAACCAATAACTTCCCGAGTCCTCCACTCGACACTATACTGCATACGCTCACCGCGATACTGCTGTGCTTCACTAACACTATGCGAATCTCTCTATATGTCTCTCCCTATGAGAGCTCTAGAATGTTCGACCGCATAATAACAATGAACACAAAAGGTTCAGGCGACCGGAAGTAATTAAACACGTCGCGGCTTGTTTGTTTACGTAGCCCGGCTGCTAGCGCGATTGCGTCATCGCTATACTTAGACGGTTGTTCAGCGTAGCAGTTGGGTTCACACGTTACAGTATATTTTTAATTATTTACCACGAAAGTAATTCGAAACATTTATTTTAAATGTGCTGAAATAGATTAATTTATATGATTCTAATTATTAGTGAACTTTAAATTTGAAATATTATATAAATGTATACAACATTAAATATGATGGTGAGCCCAATTTTTAGTTGGTATTATTCCTTTAGGACTATTCCACCGCGCAATTTTACAAAGTGGTGTAGTACTGAACCCATGGGTATTTGGAGAAAGGAATGCAATTCAAGTGGCCAAGGTTTTAGGAAATGAATGCAGCACTGAGAAAGAAGCTTTAGAATTCTTAAGGTCCGTCCCTGCTGAAAAATTTCATGAAGCTGAAGATCTCATCAAAGATGTAAGAACATCATTACTATTACTATTACTTTTTTACTTCCTTGTACAAATTAAAGGAATCCATGCTGACTAATTTCGTCGTGACGTCTGTACGTACGTACGTACGTATCTCACGTAACTCAAAAACAGTAAGCTGTAAAAAGTTGAAATTTTGTATTTAGGACTTCTATAACATCTAGTTGTGCACCTCCCTTTTTGGTCATTACGTAATTTCCAGAAATGGTACTTTATTTGAAGCCTATAATAGATTTTAATGAAAAACTATAATAAAATATAATCCAAACTTTTAAAATTTAGTATATAAGACTTTTATATCAATTGGAATAACATAGCAGATTTTGGTTAAAACAGGTTAACCGGAAGTGATATATTACCTGAAGTTGTTAACAGTTTTTCTTGAATAAAATGGTTTCATTTTGATTTTAGAAATAAATGCTTCGAATAAGAGTTTTAGAGAATTAAATTCTGCGTCTAGCACATCAAGTATTATTAAATTAGCCCTTTGTATAAGCGAGATATGTAAATTTAAAACTTATATACTTTTTGGTTTTTGTAAAGAAACTTGCTATGGATTAGGACAAACAATAACAAAAAAAAGAAATAGTTGTTAATGTCAAATTACGTCAAATACGTGCAATTTTATAATTGAGTCTATACTTCATATTAGTCTTGCGTACAAGGAAGTCGTGTGGTGTCCACATCAGATTTTTATTTTGATGAAGAAAAGAAAAACACAGTTTTGTCTTGAATTTCACTCATTATAAAAATTGAAATGAATCATTATTTATTATTAATAATTTTTCTTTTCCTTCAAATTCATTTCTTAATAATTTCGAACCATAACTAATATTAATCAGTGCTTTTCTATAAATTCAATTACTACATTAATACATAAAGGAAGGTTATTTAGAATATTATCCACCTAGCCATGAAATAAAAGACGAATCAATGTCATGTTTTGCTGCAAGTTACTATAACACTTGTAAGCACTTTCTTTGAGAACGAGAACGAAGGAAAACATCAAAAGGTTTAATAGGTGTACTTGATTTTAATGAGAGATTGCAAATTAAGTGGGAATGTTTCCATGACTAGATTGATAACATTCTAAATAACCCCCGTATAATACAAATTTTCTTGAGATTATCTAGAATCCTACAATAATTTTGGCAAAAAATTTACTTTCTTAATAATTTTAATTAATAGACGCGATTGCATTTGACCATATCAGTTGCGCGTATATACAGGGTGTTAATACAAAGTCGTCACACCCGAAAATGGTAGATAAAACTCATTAAAACAAACAACTTTTCTTAGTTACAATTTTCGATTTTGTGCCCTGGTTCGTAGTTATTAGAGTTCTTTTGTTTTTCGAAAACTGTCATATGTCCATTATTTTAAGAGCTATTGAAAAAAAATCCTTTCCAAATTACCATTAGGCCCCGTAAAACATTTGCATTTAAAATCATTTTTTTATTTTTTCAAATGATGATTAATCAAAAATTTCAAAACAATATTTCTTGATAACCACTCCATAGATTTTCGATAGTAAAACATTTATAAAATCCTTAAACTATCTACTACGAAATTTGTTCTAAACATTTTTTTTACTGTATCTAAAAAAAGTCTTTATTCATTTATTTCAACTACAAACGCAAGCCCGGCAGCGTGTTTCTGCCATTTTTACGTAAAAACTATGCACACAAATTATTAACATGAATGTATTTAAATTTGAATAAAGACTTTGATGGATGCATTGAAAAAAACGTTTAGAACAAATGTTGTAGTAGATAGTTTAAGGATTTTATAAATATTTTACTTTCGAAAATCGATGAAGTGGTTATCAAAAAATCTTTTGTAATTTTTCATCGATCGCCATTTTGTCATTTGAAAAAATAAAAAATATTTCTAAATGCAAATGTTTTTAAGAGCCTACAGATAATTTGTAAAGAAAAAAATAATTTTAATACCCTTTAAAATAAGAGAGATATGACGATTTTTCGAAAAACAAAAGAAGTCCAATAATTACGAACCGGGGCAACAAACCATAAATTGAAACTAAGAAAAGTTGCTTGTTTTAATGAATTCTACAACTACCATTTTCGGGTGTGACGATTTAGTATTAACACCCTGTATATAATACATTATAGAAACAAAAAAACTGTTTATTCCAGTCCATCTTTATTGACGAAGTGAGACCCTTCTGCCCCGTAATAGAAAAACCAAACCCAGAAGCATTCTTAACACAAGATCCTTTGACTTTGATGCTTTCTGGAAACTACAACCAGATCCCAATGATCATTGGATACACATCCCGAGAAGGAATGCTTATGAACTACCTCCAGAAAAAAGAAAACCAAGAAGTCAATTTCCGTCCGACGAATTTTGAAAAGGAAATTGCCCGGGCCTACAGATTGGAAAAAGGAACAGAAGGATCCCAGAGACTTGCGAAGAAGATTGAAGATTTCTATTATGGAAATGCCAAGACGCCTGACGACGATGTAGACTGCTATTATAAAGTAAGAGAATGAAAGAGAAAAAAAATAATGATAATGTTGAATTAATTTATTTATTGTTTTGCATAGATGACGTCCGACAGTTATTTTATTCGAGGAATTCATGTTACCCTTAGAGCTTTGCTGAAGACCGCCACTAACCCTATCTACTTTTACTTATTTAATCTCGAGACTGATTTAAATATATTCAAGAAGTTTGGAAATATTACTGCACCAGGTAACATCTGAATTTTTTATCTCTGAAATTATTAAGAATAAAAAAACCAGGTAGAAAATATGGAAAACAAAATTTTAATTTTAAACAATTATATGGAAGCTTTGATAGTTTTTAACTCCACAAAAATTAATATGACACAGATTGATAGTTTTCAAGTTTCTCAAAAATTATAATTTGATAGTATTCCAATAAAAAAAAATGGCTAGGAGATTTTATGAAGATGAAAAAAGAATGATGCAGTATTTTATTGTTGAAGAGAATTACTCTGATGATATTTAAAATAACATTATGTTTCTATCTAAAGGTTGTAGACAATGTTAAACTATCAAAAAATACTGGTTGTACTTGCTTTGTCTTTATTATATATATATATATATATATATATATATATATATATATATATATATATATGTATATATATATATATATATATACATATATATATATATATATATATATATATATATATATATATATATATATATATATAACAACGTTTCGACTGCTATATTTATGTAAATTATATAATACAGGTTTTCATGAAACTGTTCAATCAAATTACGACGTCCTCTATTTGACATGATAATGTTTTCCAAAGGTTACTGATTTCTATGCTAGGTTTACTAATATTATTTGCATTTGAAAAAATAAAAACTGCTTTTTTAAATTTTCTTCTCCACCATTGTTCTTCCTTGTGGAGTATTTTTGCTGCTTTCCACAACATATGATGACCTTCCTCCCATGAATGAATTGCTGCCCCAGATTTTGATATTTCACCATTCTTTGTATGCATTTTATGTTCCTTTACCCTAATTTCTAATGATCTTTTAGTTTCACCTATATAAAATTTTCCACGCTCACACGGAATTTGTTAATTTAATGCGAGGTCAAATTTAAGAAGTTATTTAACTAAAACTAAACCATCTGGCCTCATAGATTCAAAAAACTGTATTTACCAAATTCCGTTTGAGTGTGGAAAATTTTATATAGATGAAACTAAAAGACCATTTCCATAAACTTTTAACAATGATGTCTTCACCAATTTAAGTTTTATAAACCTAAAACATATTTTAAATGTGTTTTTACTGTGCTTTTCGTATAAATTTGGAAGCGATTTTACATTTCATTTATACAACTTCTCTCCGTCATCAAAGTGCCCTACTTAGACCTCTTTCGAAACGTCCTTAAGCCTTAAACTGCTCCTGATTATTTATGAAAACATATCGTATCAGAAATATAAATGTCCAGAGCAATCTTCTTTGGAAATATGATTGCATCAAACGAATGAATTTTTCTATCTACTAATTCGACCTCCCCCCCTTTCTAGGAACCTCTCACGGAGACGACTTGGGCTACCTATTCCAGACTATGATGACCCCTAAGATTGACCCTTCAAGTCCTGAGGGCATCGCCGTACACCGCATGACCTCATGGTGGACCAATTTCGCCAAGAGAGGCAACCCGAATCCATCGCACCAAGATCCACTCATCAACGTGCAGTGGCCCCCGGCCACGCTTCAGGCCTTTAATGCCTTGGAGATCAACAGAGACTTGTCCATTGTCACTAACCCAGATGAAGATAGAATGCAGTTCTGGGATAATGTAGCAGATACTTTTAATACTAAATTATAATTGTTCTCATTTTTGTTTTAAATAGTATAGTACCTATATGCAGAAGAGATTTTTGTATTTTTTATGTTCAATGAAATGAAATTTTAAATGTGTTGTACCTACAGTAACCGCTACGAAAAATGGAGACATAATTTATGATATTTTTTATACCAAATTTCGACTCAAAAGTTTATGTACTCATTATAATTATAGAAAGATTGCTATTTTGTATTACAAAAGCTTTTTCTACGAGCGATAAAATAAATAGACTTTTCGAATGTCATTTGGTTATAGTAAGTGAATTGCAGATCAAAGCTCTTTCCAGACCGTTGTTAATAGTAACAGTCTACGAAGTAGATGGTTTGCAGATCAGTGTCCTAGTTACCAACATTCAAAATTGTCGCTTTCATGAAAAACTAAAATCAATCCTTGGTATACAAACTATTAAATTACCAATTGGGTTATTTTTGCACTAAAGCGAATTCTGTTCAATGTACTTTATTTCTTTTGAAATCGGTAGTTAAGTTTTCTGCAGTATTATTTTAATGGAACAATAAGTCTAATTTTTGTTCACTAAATAGCGGTCATTAATTGTTGGGGACAAACCTGAATAAGAAATTATTAGAATCCGGCTCGATGTGACCAAAATGTTAGTACCGTGGTGAACCGAATTTAATTACAATTCAAAGGACCAGAAAATAAGAAAGTAATAAATAATTTTCTTACTATTTTATTTTAAAAGCACACAGTATTCCGAGAGAAAAATATTATGTATATTTTTCTTCGTTATTTTTAAATGTCAAAAATTCAGTGTCTATTGCTACTACTAGTTTTTGTTTCTTGACTATCTGTGATTTTCAGTTAGTCGGGGACATTCACCTCCTGGTGAGCGGAGCATCACCATCAAATCCGGAGCCGACTACGATAAGTTTATTTACTGATCTTCTATGAGTTGATTTGCATGTACGTACGTCCACTACTTTTGTATTTTCATCTTTATATGGAAATAATGAGGTTACAATTCCTTTTGGCCATGTGTCTTGTGGAGTGTTATCATCTATGATAATGACAAGGTCTCCAATTTTTATTGGTTTATGTTCTTTCCTCCATTTGTTTCGATTGGTTAAAATTGGTATATATTCACGGATCCATCTCTTCTAAAACTGATCTGTTAGCTGCTGGACAATTTTCCATCTCTTTCTAAAGCATACGTCGCAGTAATTCATTTTGTAAGACTTGGCAGGGCTCTATTCAGCGGTCGAAGTGGGGCGGGATGGCATCCCGCTACTTTTTTTTCAACGTGAAACTCACTACTTCCTTTAGAAATCATTAGTACCCCGAAACTTTTTATTTTCTTGTGTATAGGGAAATACGTAATTTAGCCAAAACATTTACCGTTTGTGAAAAACTTTTGAGTGCAAGACTTTAGAATATATATATATCAGTGAAAATCGTGATTATATCCCAAGAGACTTACAAGCATTAAAATTTGTTATAAATACTAAGTCTAATGTTCATAATCTTTAAATGGCCCTACAGTTGACCAATTTGAGCCCGAAGAATATGTCAAACTTTAGTTGAACAAGGGTCGAAGAAACGCATATTATTTAAAATGTCTGGAAATTATTTGGATTGGTAGGTAAAATTTCATAGTATCAGAATTTATTATTGAGTCATTTTATTTGTACTCTTGTCTTTTGCATTTAGATAATTTCGACAGTGTTAATGCAAAATGGATTGAAATAATAATTCAAATTTTTTGTTAGATTATTTTAATATATAAAAATATAATCATTGTTACACTGGTGTACCTTATTTATCTTATTATTCTTTTTTTCTAGTCATTTTATGTAACGAACGGTTATCAAAGCTTAAAAATATATACAATACAAAATATAACAATAAATTTTTTAACACTACGTTTAATAATTTATATTCGATAATCGATAACCATCCCACTACCTTCTTTTGTCCACTTTGACCACTGGCTCTATTAGTGTCAATTAAAAAATGATTGGGTGTGAGAGCTTCAGGATCTTTTGGATCTGAAGACACATGCGTCAGGGGTGTGGAATTTACTATGGCTTCTGCTTCTGTGAATAGTGTGACGAGTGTTTCTTCATGAAAGTTTCTAGTTTCTATTTGGTGGTTGAATGGCATAGATGGCCTTTTTACAGATTTAGGCGACTCCCCCCCCCCCATACGTGGACTAGCTGTTGAAATGAAATACCATTGACTTCCTATATCAGTTAATTTATTAGTGATTTTATTTTGATTGATCATTTGAAGACAAGTTTTCATTTCCTTTTCAGCTCTTACTAAATTAGTTCCATTGTCTGAGTAAATGTGTTTAGAAAGACCGCGCCTACTTGTAAATCTGGTGATGGCCCTAATTGCTGAGTCCATATCTAAAGAAGATGCTAGCTCCAAATGTCCAAATGTACAGCTCGTATGGAGAGACAAGTGAAGAAAACTCGTCTGGCGGTTTCTCGTCCTATCGTTACAAAGAATGAGCCGAAATCATCCATTTCAGTGAAAGTGAAAAGGTTTTTCGACTAGAGTTAATCTAAATTCTGGTAAAAGAATCATTATTTGTGTGAATGGCTTTTGTCTTATGATTTTACAAAAGAGACATTCTCGTTGGATCTTCTTCAGTGCGTTTCGGAAACCGACAATCCAGTATTTCTGTCTTATTTCATTGAAAAGATGTTCTATTCCTTGATGTGCTCTTCTAACGTGTTCGTGAAGAAAATATAATTGAGTATTTGTGTTAAACTTTTTCATCGTTCAAAATTTATTTCTTATTTCCTCGCAATAAAAAATAGAATAATGTATAGCTATAGATTTTTATTTATTCTTTTATTCAGGACCGCGAAAAAAAATTTGTGCCCAACATTACCCGAAATTATTGTCTTTACTGGGCTCATAAGCTTCCAAAGCTCGCCCACAGCTTGCTCTCAGGGTTGTGCGTCTACGCGTACGATAGATTACTTACATGCGTAAACAACGTAAATAATGATGTCAAATGTAGACAATGCGTAGAAAAAGAATATAAACTATGTAAACTTTGTATACATTGCGTATGACAGCTTTTGAACTCTAAACGTATGAATGTAAATGAACAGGCAATGAAAATATTTATTTATACTGTGCATATTTAATTTAGATATACATATATATATATATATATATATATATATATATATATATATATATATATATATATTTATATTAGTAAAAATCTGATGTGGCCAGCACATAACCTCACGCCAGATATTTTACCTGGTTGTACGCTTAAAACGAAAAATATTTTTAAATATAAATACATATATTCATGTCTCATATATTTTCTATACAATTCAATTTTTGTCATCTGAATACCAAAATTTGTACAGTTTACAAATTTTTGACAATTCAATTATTGTTGCGAATACAATATTGCTTTAGAATCAATGAATGAATTTCAAAACTACAATTTATTATATTCTAAACAATAGGTGTTTCGTATACAAGTTAATGTCGTGTCATGAGTTTGAAGCCGTATAACTCGACCTTTTGACAATTGAAATTATTTGTACAGTCCATGTAATTTAAAGTATAATAAATAATTTATTAAAACCTTTGAGCTCGCCTTTGAGTATGTGAAGTATATCATTTTAATTTTTAGTAAAATAATCAATAGCTATTTAAGATATTTATTAAAAGTGATATTTTATTTTGTGAGAAGGAAGTTTTAACACGACGCGAAGCGGAGTGGTCCAAACCTTCGATCAAAACAGAAACACTTTTAACAAGTACATCATAAAATATAAAAACTATTTTTACCTTCCGTCACCTTTAGGTAAGGAAGGTATTGTCTTTGGTCAAAAAATTCGGTGGTGAGTTTTTGATGAATAAGCACGTTTTAGGGTCCCTAGAATACGATTTTACTATTTTTACGATGATTGTGTGTGTGTGTGTGTGTGTGTGTGTGTGTGTATGTGTATGTGTGTATGTGTGTATGTGTGTATGTGTGTGTATGTGTGTGTATGTGTGTGTATGTGTGTGTGTGTGCGTGTGCGTGTATGTGTGTGTGTGTGTAACAAAATTTTCGTCTACGATAACTTCAATACTACAATTCTAAAAATTATAATTCTTTCGTATTTCTCTTCGTTACATCCATGTGAAGAGCTGATTAGATTTTGGTTAGAATTGGATAACCGGAAGTACCCTCATTTGAAGATTTTAACAGTTTTTCTTGAAAAAACTATGTTAAATATCATTTTTTCACATTTAATGTTATTATAAATATAAAAGAATATTTTATTCTCTATACGACTTGACTGCATTTTATACCTAATATTAAATGGATATAGTTAAAAAATTATAAAGAAATTAAATTTCATAAAGTAGCCATAGCTATGGAAACAGCTACTCTATTAAGAAAATTTCGATTGAAAGATGTCAGTGTCACGTCAGTGTCAAGTGAAATTGATATAGTGTGTTTGTCTTATAATTTTACTGGAAATATAGGATCTTTTGCTATAAATTTTCTATATGGAATTTGCATAAAATACATGCAACTGCCGGAAGGTAAAGTACAAGAAATATAATCTTTAGCAAGGAATTTTCTGTATGAAATTTGTACAAAATACATAGAACTGACGGAAGGTAATGTGCTGGCCACATCAGATTTTTTCATTTAAATTTGTATCACTAATAATTTTTTGGCAAATGTCAAAAATGTCGATTTGTTGTTCTAATTGTACCAATATGTGTTATAAAATGACATTTAAGACTAAAAACAAACGTTAGAAAACCTACCTTTCAGTGTTTGAACTTTGAATTTGCTGTTTAATTTTGCAGTATCATATAAAATTACAAATCAGTAATGTATTCACGAATATTGTAGTATAGATTTAACTCAAGGTTTCAACATTTCACATTAAAAGAGATAAGTTGTACCTACTTGAAATAGAATTAGTAGAAACATTGTACATTATTGAAATAACATTTACAACAGTAAATAAAACTGCAATAAAACAATTTACAATTGTTATAACTAGAATTAATTGTTGGAATAAGGCAAACAACTACTGTAAACATTTCTAAATGTAACTTAAAGATATTATTCAACTGGTCAACACATCTGTTTATTCTCTCAATGCAAGGTCATTTTGAGATTTACACCATGTGAGAATCAAAACTTCGGTTACGTTCGTATACTAAATATTATTAATTTTAAATTTAAGAATTATTTTTCATTTTTATCTGTTATCAAAAAATATTCATTTTATATTTGTGCTATTCTAGAACAAATATCAGACGATTATTTCAACGAATAGATGATTTATCTATTATAGCCATAGTATTAATAAAATTCAAAGTCCAAAGATCATTAATCCAGACGAATGGCCATACAATTAAGATAAGAATCACAAACTATCGCTTATCCAATATTAAGTTTAATTTGCGAATTTCAATTTCAAGGTCATGTAGGTACTAATGATCAATTTCTTATGACTATAGTATACTTGTACACTTAATCACATGTTCATCATACAAACGGTCATTGTCATTGTGACATTATCATTACTGAAATTTTCGAATAGAAACAGAAGGATACACCCAAAAATGGATAATAAACTGTTATGATACACTTATTATCATTGATAAAGAAAGAAGCACTACCTATGTATATCATTTTAGGGGATTTTATTTCGGCGAATTTATAAATAAAATATATATGAAAAGCTATAAGGAATCACCAACATTGGATTTATTTATATCCCCTTCACTAAAGATGTTTTTTTTTATTTTTACTGTAGTGTGATTATTCCCTATATGGATGTGTCTAAATCATGTCAAATACTGTGGCAAGAATTATTTTAAAAATTGGAATCAGCTACCTTTTACTATTCCCATAGAATTGACTAAAATTACAATGTACTCAAAATCGTAAATAGGCATTAAATCGGATCATACTTTGGGGCAGTTTAAAAATGGACTAAATGATCCCTAAACGCAGCAAACGTGTTAATTATTTATTTAAAAATTGAAATATGACACAGCAATATCACAGTGATTCAAAGGTTCTAATCATTTATCTCTAAACTTTGTACCATTACCGCGCCAGATTAATGAAATGACAAACGATTCTCAACTTTATGACGTCATTTGCCGCAAAATCTAGACTTGAAAGAAATACTATTTTATAAGCATTTTCCAATCAATATTTTTTATTCAATAATATAGGCTTAAAAATGTCATTTCTATAGAAAATTTGACAAAATTAACAAATTAGAATCAATTTCTATGTTCTTATGACATTTAATCATGGCTGTCAAAAATTCACGTTGCATTTGTTCATATACTATATAGAACTAAATTTAACTGAACCATTATAATACCGGCTTTTATACCCAGTTGCATCAACAAATAAATAAATAAATATATCATCATGGCTTATTACCCACTGATGGGTACCGCCAATCTGCTTTGTACAAAAAAAAAATGCAAATCGTTATTTTGACAGCAATAGGTATATGTAATTCATTTGATAGTTTATTTCGATGCTATATTGTCAATATTACGCCATTGTTACCTTCCGTCACCTTTAGGTAAGAAAGGTATTGTCTAGTAAAAAATTCGGTGGTGAGTTTTTGATGAATAAGCACGTTTTAGAGTCCCTGGAATAATATTTTACTATTTTTACGATGATGTCTGTTTGTATGTATATATGTGTGTATGTATGTGTGTGTGACGATTTTTTCGGATCCGATCCGGTTATAATTGCTCAACCGAAAGTACCCTAATTTAAAGATTTTAACAGTTTTTCTTGCAAAAACACTGTTAAATATCATTTTTCCAAATTTACTTTTATTATAAATATTAAAGAATATTTTATCCTCTATACCAGGGATGGCGTTAATGGCATTAATGGCACGCGTCACAATATTTTGGGCACGTCACTGATCACAAAATTCGTTATGATGCACTACGAAAAAAAGTGTGAAGTAGGTATTATATGACGAGCGAACGTTCGGGTGCGGTGCGCGGGTCATTTGATAAACTGAATTTGTCCCAATTCGATTGGTTGGAAATTGAAGAATTTTAAATGCAGCTGATCGATTTCCAGTCTAGTTCAATATGGATTCAAAAATTTATTGAAATAAGGAAAGAGTTAGAATTAATTGAAACAGAAAGATTGACAAGTAATATGAGTGAAAATGCTAATAACAAAATTTTGGAAACATGGAATGCGTTACCAGACACATTTAATTGTTTGAAGAACCTGACTCATGTTATTTTAACAATATTTTCATCAACCTATGCCTGCGAGTCATTATTTTCAGAGATGAAAAACATTAAAGACTCGGTTAGAAACCGTTTGACAGATAACTCCAGTTCAGCATGCATTCTGCTAAAAGTAACATCTTACAACCCTAACATATGTTATTTGTCATCGAATCTGCAACAACAGAAGTCACACTAATTTTACTTTAATTTAAAATACGCGTATAATTGAAACATTGCAAAATGTTCCTATTTTTTGTAGTAAATAAAGAGTTTTGAGTTGATAGTATCTATTATTATTATTTTCCCAATAATCACAAAGTCAAAATTATTTGATGGCACGTCTATGACCTCATTAAACATTTCTTTAGAAAAATGGCACGTTGATACGTAAAGGTTCGCCATCCCTGCTCTATACGATTTGATTACATTTTATGCTTCATTTTAATGGATATAGAGTTAAAAAATGTGATGTGGCCAACACATGTCCTCCCGTCAATTCCATGTTTAAAATAGCAATTAACTTGAAGTACAGTATCACTTCCGGTTGATCGTTCGTAAACAAAATCTAATTTGTTGTTCCAATAAATAGAAAAGTCTGTAATACCAAATTTTGGATTATATTTTATTATTTCCTCGAAAATCTTTTAAGAGCTCCAAATTAAGGACCACTTCCGGTTTATCAATTTTAGACAAAATCTAATATGTTGCTTCCCGTTGTATAAAAGTCTTCAGTACTAAATTTGACAAGTTTTGAAATATATCATAATATTTTTTTCACAAAAATCTATTCAGAGCTTCAAGTAAAGTACCACTTCCGATTTATCAATTTTAGAAAAAATCTAATGTCATTCTTATTAATATAAAAGTATAAAATACCACATTTGAAAAGATTGTATCAATATATTTTCAGGAAAATCTGTTCAGAGCTTCAAATAAAGTATCACTACCGGTTTCTCAATTGTATCCAAAATCTAATATGTTATTTCCCATGATATAAAAGTCTTAAATACTAAAATTTAAAAGTTTTGGATTATATTTTAATATAGGTTTTCATTAAAACTGTTATGGGCTTCAAGTATAGTATCACTTCTATTTATCCAATTTTACCCAAAATCTAATCAACTCGTTATATGAATGCAGGAAGCTTAAATACGGAAAATAGATATATTTGGAAGTTTGTTGACATCATCATAAAAATAGTAAAAATAGTAAAAACGTGTTGTAGGGACCCAAATTCGTGCTTATCTACTGAAAACTCATCTTCGAATTTTTGGCACGATTACATTACCTCCCTTACCATACGGTATGATGGGAGGTAAAAATTATAAAGAAATTAAATTTCATAAAGCAGCTACCTATGCTATAACCATGGAAACCGCTACTGTATTAAAAAAATGCTGATTGGCAGATGTCAGTGTCAAGTGCAATTAACATGTTTGTGTTATAATTGTACTGGAAATATAGAATCTCTTAGGTACATAAACCTTTCTGTATGGAATTTGTACAAAATACATGGAATTGACAGACGGTAATGTACAGAATGTCTCATTTTTGACGTTTTTTTTTTAGGTATCTCGGGTAATATTAATGATAGAGCAAAACCGTTTGCACATTGCAGGGTCAACTTTCCCAGAAATATTTAATAGTCACCACAGGAAATTTCGATCTTCTTTTGTTTCTGAGCTACAGGCAAAAACTCGAAAATGAGACACCTGTACTTTAAATATGGAATCTTGTGCAAAAAACTTTCTGTGTGGAATTGATGGAAGGTAATGTGCTGGCCACATCAAATTTTTAATATCTAAGTTACGTTGGTGCAACCGGTCATTGCGTTTTAAAGGAGTGAGAATCACGAAAATATATCTGTATTGTCAAGATGTGAATCTCAAATACTACTTATTTCTTAAATTCATTGGTTTGTCAAAGATGAATGTCGAAAATGGCACAACTTTTAATTTTTAAATTCTTGGATTTTTGTACTGCTACTCCCGGTATTGAAAAAATAATATATACACACACCTTAGACAACAACGCTATATTTCCCTCAGCAGGGCCGCGCCGTGCGGGTGGGCAGGTTGTGCCCCGCACAAAGGCACCTGACTTTGAGGGCGCCGTTTCAAGACAGTAAAGTTAATAATAGCAAATTTTTATAAAATGCTCACATTCGTAAAGACAAAATTACTATAAAACTTACAAATTAACGTGATAGAAGTGAACAAAATATTTTTTAATTTGTTTTCATTAGAGCTCTAGTTATAAGTAAAATAATTACCATATCAATCGGTTCGTTGATATTCTACCATTATTATATTGAAATAATAACTATGAAAATGTTGATTACAACAATGAATATATTGATCATAACTTAAGAATATTGATTACAAGAATGAATCTAGGAAAATTTCATCAATATAAATCCAGCATTTTTGAAGAACAAAAAGTGTAGTTTAAACTTTAATTTGCAAATTTTACATTATGAGGGGAAGGGGCGCTAAAATATAACATAGCACAAAGGCGCCTTATACCCACGGAGCGGCCCTGTCCATCAGTGTTTTGAAGACCTTGAGGTGCGCTCTAGACTCTAGGGCAGTGGTTCCCAAGATTTTTCTGAGGCGGGCCAATTTAATATTACCGAATTTTTTGGCGGGCCAAAAAAAGGGAATAAAATCAAAACAATAACCATGATTTTTTTGTTTTAAATATATTTAACTATTTATTATTTTAGCACATGTAAACACTACTGCATTGTCGTCTCAAATAGAAATAGAACTGCGCGAAAGACGCATTTCGTTCATAATTTGAGCAACCAATAAGAAAAGACGATCTGTTTGTGCTTGCAAGTTTTCCTATTTTTCGTCCCACCTCTAGTGAGTTCGAGCAGTGCATTTTTGAATATCCGTTAATATGGCATAGGCCTGTATTGCTCAGGGCAACTGGGTTGGCAGGACAAGGTCTGGTGGTATAGTTATAGTGTGCTGCACAGCGCACATCATTGAAAAAAACGATAAATTCGTTACTGACTCCTTGAAATTGTGTGTTGCATTAGATTCGCCAGAAATGATTAACAGTTCTGTATCTATTTGAGACTACTATATTATATTTCTGTACAAATAATTTTTTAAATATAAACTAAACAATATTTTATTAATACAAACGCTTATGGTTAAAGTTCTGTAAGAATTTTTTAAAAATATTAAAATATTTCATTGTATCTTAATTGTAATATTTATTATTTATTTTACTATTTACTTATTTATTTTTTAATAAAAATATAATATATCGTATGGATATCGCGGGCCGAATTCCCAGGCTTTGCGGGCCGCATTTGGCCCGCGGGCCGCACTTTGGGAACCCCTGCTCTAGGGCTAGGGCTTCATATTCCTCCTCGAGAAAAGTTAGATATTTCTCTCCTTTTATGAATTATATACGAATATCTACTATTCTAGGTAGCAGGTTTTAATTTTCACACCTGCATACTTTTGTTTGGATAGTACATAAAATTTACTATCGAACAATATTTGAAAAGTCATAAAACAGCACCTATGTTCTATGACGACATCGCACTATTCTAACGATTTACTCATTTCATTCCAATTTTAAATAACGAAATCTGCCGTACGCTGTATTAAACTGTCCGAGGCGTTTATATTTAAACATGTGACCGTTTGTTGTCAATGTACTATGTATAGTTCGCGGCTGGTGTCGTCGCTCAGTTATTGAGGAAATATCAGACTATTCGGGCGAGTTGCTTCCTTCGGTACAATGACTGACCCAGTGGTGACAGTGCAACAAGGCCGACTGAAAGGGAAAACGGGGGAAGACCTAAACGGGAAGATCTACTACGCTTTCCAAGGAATTCCTTATGGCAGACCGCCAGTTGGAAACCTTAGATTTAAGGTAGTTTTAGTCAATTTGTTTTAATTTAAATTATTTTAATTTTGTTGGGAACCTTCTTGATATAATAGGAGAATAAATAAAAATCCAAATTCTGTTTTTGAAACATATATTGCATTGGACGTTTCGTGTAAAAATTAACCTATCAGCAGGAACATTAAAACATAGACTTTGGTTAGTTTTTGTTGCAAATAGATACTCATAAATCTTTTGATTTATATTTAATTACAATGTAAAACTAAGAAAATTAAAATATTTTTTTTGTTTAAAAACTTCTGCCTGCTGATGATGGACTACTTTTTCCCCGAAACGTCCAATGTAATATTAATTTCAAAATAAATAAAACTTAAAATTTAATAAGACCTCGATATTCTACCCACATTTCAACTCGCAACAACCCAATATATGAAATATAAGATTTATGCAAAATAAAATATTTCTGGCTGTCAAATAATCCTGTTTAATTTGTAATATTTTGATTGCCACATGCAGTCTATGTCAATTAACATTTCTTTTGTTATTTGGTTATTTTCTATATTCATTTACTTGAAAATAGATTCCAAATTTCAAAAAAGCGATAGTAGAAAGTCGTAAGAATTTTGAATAGAATAAACGTGACATAAATAAGGCAAGGTTGATGGCATTAAGCTCGAATCCCATCAGTGGCGGATTTAGAGGAGGGGGCGGGGGGCAATCGGGCACGCGCCCCCCTGTAATTTAAATTTAATTATTACATATAATCATTAGCGTATTACATACATCATAGATAAATAAAAGAATAACCGTACTAAGGGCCACTTTTACAATCATTAGATAAACCTCGTATAACGCTATACGAGGTATAAAATTGAAAATTGTATTTTATAAACCTCGGATAAACCACAGATAGAATGAACACCAGTATTTCTTATTCCATGGAAATCGATCGTATAAACCTCGGATAACTTTATCCCTTGTTCTTATGGATACCACGTAAACACAAACGATGTATTGTTATTCTTACGTTTGACAGATGTCAATCAAGTATTTCATCGTCACTGTCAGAATCAAATTTATCATTTATATCATCTAACATCGTGAAAAATGCAAATTAGAAGGTTGAAATATTAACAATATTGAAGAAAAATAGTCTAACAAGAAGATAATTTTATTGTGCCAATACCAACCTAAAGTGATTTAACGTAATTCCTGATATAACTACTTATCTGACAGATAAAAATGCATTGTAAAAGACACTCTTGTTTATCGAAGGTATAATTGCTAGGATAAAGTTATACCTCCGATAGCTATATCATAGTTTATCCATCAATTGTAAAAGTGGGCCTAATAAAAATAAAATAAAAATTCTATTTAATTTTCAAATTGTTTAATATCTTGAACAATAAACATTAAAAAAGATATACAGAGTGAGTCTGGGAAAATGCCCCCCCCCCCCTCACGAAGTAATAAAAAATATATATAAGTTTTATTATTTTAACTACACTATTTTATAGCAGATGAATGGGGTCTCGTGGCCGCATGCCTGAGTGTCAGGTCGCGAATCTGGGGAACCGGGTCGATTCCGACCGACCGACGCCAAATATTTCGAATTTTAAATGGCACAAAATTGACCCCTGTGGTGCACTCTCCACGCCAGCAATGAGTGCACGTGAGGTGACGCCTGGTAAGCGCCCGCACGGTGCAAATATTTCATCATTACCGATATCTGTGTACAAAGCAGATTGGCACACCCATCAATGGGTAATAAGCCGTGATGATATATTTATTTATTTATTTATGGCAGATGTAGATATTTTTTATAAAGTCACGTTAATAGATACGACTATCAACTTTTAATTTTTAATTAGCTAATAATTTTACTAAAATATAAACCGCTATTTTTTTGTCTTAACTTGTTCTTATTACTTAATTTGATGTTTTAGCTTATTTTGTCTAACATTGTTGCATTTTGTTTATTTTCACATTGTCACTTAGCATATTTGAATAATCATTATTTCTCAATTACCTGTTATTTTTCTCGTAGTGTTTCAAATACATTAATAAAAAGTAATATATCATTAAAAGACAATAAATGGCGGTTTATATTTTAGTAAAATAATTATAGGTTGGTGTTTAAAAAATAAGAGTTCTGACTATAAAAAATATTTACATCTGCCATCAAATAGTATATTTAAAATAATAAAACTTTTATACTTATAATAAAACAGTTTATGGGGGGGGAAGGGGGGTCATCTTCCTAGACTCACCCTACATATTTAAAATTTGTTTTCCGAATTTAGTGCCCCCGCCCCTATTGTAATTTTCTAAATGCGCCACTGAATCCCATTCAATTTTACATACCGACGCCAGATTTTTTAGAGATGTTCTTTCAATTACAAGACTTGCCGTAGAAGTTATTAGAGTTCAAAATTTTGCATAGATTTTTTAAAATTAATTTTTAAAGTTTAAACAAGAAAAGCATTGGCATTAGTTTCGAGAGCAGCCTTAACGACATAATCAAAATGTCAAAACCACACTTTTCTGTTGTAAATCAAATATTTTTATTGAAAAATCAACATTTTCAACAAATTTTAAGTATAAATAAATGATTTTCAGTTAATTTTATGTGTTTCCTGTAAATTTCATACCGAATTCCTAAACAAATAAAAGTTTTAATGTTTTTATCGTAGAAATATTTTAAACCCCGTAGAACACGAATTTCGTATTAATTTAAAAGTAATTTAAACCGACGAAGAGTTGTCAACAATCATAAAAAAAATTAAAGTAGGGAATTAGTCAGTGTACTCATATAAATATTTAAATATTTTTTTAGATTTTATTTGCATTCTAGTTCTGCTTGTTTATTTAACCTTGAAATTATATAACTTTTCAGATTAATAATTGTAATATTCTTATTTATTTTATAATTTTAGTATTATAGATTTATTATCATTCCTAATAAGTTTATTTATTTTGTTTTTATCTAAAGTTTTTTTTTTAATTTTATGAGAACTATTTTATTGATATTTGTATTTCATTACAAACCTAACAGTCATGGTATTATCAGAAACTAAGTGATAAGATTTCTTATCTCTTTATACATTATAAAATATTTTCTAATTATAACTTTTCTGTCCAAAATTAATTATAATGTAAATTTTACTGAATTTTAAATCTTCTAATAGAAACAGCAAACTCAAAAAAAAAATTCTTGCAATGTACTTTAGTAAGTGAAGGCTAAAACAATAATGATCAATCAAGCACAAAGTAAATAATTTTTTTTACTAATCTTCTAAAAAACAAACTAAATTAATGTCTACTTGCGCAAATTATATACAGAATGTTTCTCGGATATGGGACACCCCGATTATTTTCTTTATAGAATAGAACAAAATCATTCAAATAAAAGTGGTAATAAATAAGGAAGGACATTCACTTATTGAAGAAAAAAAAATTAACCAGTGGTTCTCAAACTATAGCATAAAGTTATACAGGCTGTCTCACAACTCGCGTCCCAGAGCGAATGAGGAAACACGAGACTGCACTCGGATGTGTAATTTCGAAAAAAAAAATCTAGCTTAAAAAATATTCGAGAAAAGACGTATTAAAATTGATCAATCAGAGACCTACACCTTTAACGTGTGTTTGCTGTAATTTTACGTTACTATGGTTGTATACAAATCAAATCTTCTTTAAAATATCTGGGCGGCTGTAGTTTTCGAAAAATGTCAGTGTCAAATTAAATTTGACAAGGTGAATAAAAAAAGGCAAATTCTTACCATGTATTTAGCCGCCGATTACTTAGAAATGACAATATTTTCGTTTAACACATTTTACACAGCTGCTACAACACGTTGCACTGTACGATATAAATGATGATCTCGGATGACACCTTCGCTAACCTAAATTTGTTGACAGTGAAAAGTCAACTCGAAAGTGTCAAAATTACAGTAAGTCAAACAAATTTTGTAACTCACTAGTAGTATTTTTAAAACCTAGCAACCAGTTTTATTTTGTAATAATATCATCACACCTCAAGATATCCTTCCGGGATTGGTGGATTAAAAAGTCTTGTAACTGCGTTATGCAAGCAGCCGCAAAATTATTTTCTTCTATTTGTTGGCAACCTATTGTCGTCGGCAAGTGTCAGTTTCGTCTGGGACGCGAGTTGTGAGACACCCTGTATATTTTTTTAAATAGGATGGTATATATATATATATATATATATATATATATATATATATATAGGCCCATTTGATAGAGTATCTTTTTTTGAATTCAACCATGTAATCATTTTATATCCTTACATTACAAAAATATTGAGAAAAATGCAATTGAAATTTAAATAAATTTTATTTTTATAATTATTTTTCAATAGGTTATGCATAAAAAAAATTGAACCTAAATTAAAATAAATATTTATTAGTAAGTTACGGAAATAAAGAATTATTTTTTTAAAATAATTTATCAGTTTTTGTATTTGTGATGCGTCTTCATGTCAGCAACAAATATTGTGTACAACATTCATAAGTAAAATTCATTGCTAGAATACCCAAGCGTACCTAATGCAAAGAGTCGCTTTCAGCATTTTTAATATACAATATTAGTCAATAAAACTATATTTTATGATAGCGCAATTTAAAAGACATAATAATTATGGTATTTTATATTTATCTCCTGTGACTGGCCTTGTTGTAAATGTGTTGTTATACTTAAACATAATGATGATAATCCTGATTTGAATATAGGCCCCATTGCCAGCGGAACCATGGACAGGAATCCGTGATGCTACTGAGGAAGGCAGTGAGAGTATTTCCAAACACATGATCTTTTTCAATCCCATTGGGTCTGAAGATTGTTTATCGCTCAATGTCTACACCCCACAGGTTAGAACAATTTTTTTTGCAACACATAATGTGTGTATGGTTTGTGAAACGCGTTCCTACCCGGACTTATATTATGTATATATATATATATATATATATATATATATATATATATATATATATATATATATATATATATATATATATATATATATATATATACTTATATTTTCGTACGTAATATAATAATTATCATCGATGATATTCTCGAGTGAAACCGAGTTGCAGATTTCACGAGTCCGAAGGAAGAGTGAAATGTGCTGCTCCGGTTTCACGAGCAATATATTCGATTATTAATCATATCACTAGCTCATATTTAATGAGAGAATATAGTGAATTTTTGTGACACATCGTGTGTGCGGCTAACCTAACTTTTAATATATTGTATTACAACATGGTTAATTTGACAATTGGCTTATTATTTTTATCGTTGTTGATATCAACCCAACGATTATCGCACATTTTTATACTCAGAATTAATTGTCAATGTCAAATAAAGAAAACAAATCCCTTAGTAACGAATATAAATAAGGTGACAATTTCTTTGTTTTTTATCATCGCTGTGATAGACATGTAACTAGGGAGATTCTGAATGTTGATTGCCGGAAAACATGTCACCTGACTAATGAATTATATTCTCATGTAAATAAATGATAAAGATATCATTCAAAAGATAAAATTATTTTTTTATCAAATGTAACTAATATTTTCGTTTTAAATTAGTTTTATCAACATAATTAAATATTTAAAACATATTAAAATAATTTTTATGATAAGTAAAACGTGACACGTGTGTAGCCCCATTCAGCTTAGTGCAGTTGCAGTGCAGTGTTGGTCAGGGATGGCAACGATATATCGATAAATAAAATATATCGATATATTACAAAATATATCAAATATAAATATTTGAACGATGTATCAAGTAATATGCGATATATCGTTACGAAATTCGTATCGACTGAGTAGTAAAAGATTAAACAAATTATTATTTTTGCAGTCAGTTTCAGCTGACTTCACTTCTTAAAGTAAAATTTGAATTTAAACATTACATATGCACCATGCCTGTTTATTTTGTACAATAATAAAAAAAAACCTTTCAGTTGTATTTCTATTTTTATTTCTTGTGATTTTTTGCACGACGATATATCGATACTCAATATATCCTCATCGATATATCGAATATATCGATATAGCTTCAAAATAAATCGAATGATACGATATGTCGATATATGCTACTATTTTTGCCATCCCTAGTGTTATACAGAGCAAACACGCCTACTGAATTTGTGTTATAACCTATATTCAATATGTCAAATAACAATGTTTCTTGCGCCAATATGACTTATTTAATAGCGTGTACAGCAGCATTATTATTTAAAAAGATAAACAAAACGTCGTAGCTGGTGGGTTGATCCAATATATAAAAAGAAATATTCACAAGGTTCCAGAGAGCTGGATACTTGCCTAACAATTCAGCTAATTTATTGTCAATATCAACAAAACCATGCAAAACTATAATGACATTTTGGATTTCTACATTACCTATAGATTTAAAAAAATATGCCCCGTTTGAATTGGTAGTTGCATCGCAGCGTTGGTAGTGTAGTACAGAAGTTTGGACCTTGCAAGCTTCTGTATTGCAATGCAACTGCACTACCAAGTCTGAATGTGAACGGTTGCGTTTACTTCGTACAATATTTCTGCGTTATTGTAATTTTGTAAATTTTAATATCTAATTCCTGCGGTCACAGAATAGGTATACTAAATGAATTTTATGTATTGTTTTACATGCAGAATTTTATGCTAAAACATTTATTTGACGCATATAAAATAATTTGAGAAGCAATGTACAAGGAAAACCCTACATTAAGCTATTAAACACCTATGTACAGGTGTCTCATTTTACATACATTGTAACACGAGGGGGGGTCTCCTAAGCTGAATGACAATGATGATACTAATGATGATGCTTTCCAACAATGATACACTTTTCACTTACTGGTGGACGCTCTGATGGCTGGCGTCCACGGCTTGTGAGAGAAGGAAGAACACACAGACACTTGGCTTTTTACACTTTACACTAATGAACAATACGGACCTGAACGCAACTTGTTGATTTAAAAACTAATACTTTTATTTACATGAATATTAAACTAAATGATTACATTATTATTAATTAATACTAAGCCTAACATACACAACTAACAAGTGTTACATTCCGTAACCCAGCGGACGAGCGTCGCCCCAAAACTAAAGGACACTACATGTCCAAACCAAAACACGTCTTTCCGACGCCACGTACTAATTTCGACCCTCCCATGTTTATCCCATGGATAACTAATACCGACTGCCTTAAAACAAAAACGCTATCTCCAGGACAGGATTATCTTAGGGGTATGGGGTGCATAGGCAAGGGCATCCATAGTCACGTACGGACACACAATAATTTCTAGACTTAATTATCTACAAATAAATGCCTTGACTGTCATAATATGATAAGAATTTCTAAAATAAATTTTGACATTTATAACTTAAACAGATAAACATAGTTAAAATATGATTGTCTAAACTATAATTTAGAAGAGTTTATAAAAAAGTTATTTATCTGTTATTGCGCTTACCCTCGCCTTGTCACAACATACATACCTACATACATACATAAAATCACGCCTTTCCCACTTAGTGGGTTAGCACAAACCCGAAAGAATAAAAATAACAAAAAAAAATAATCAGTCTCTCTTTCAACAACATTCTTACTAACCTGACATCACAGGTACAACATATATTCCTCACTCTTAACATATTAAAGTGACCGATTTTCGGTAGCGAAATACCGCAACCGGACCTCAATAATAGTTACGAAACAATCATCCTTCGCCACACATTCCTGTCTAAGCACACTTCTTTCGCCTCGGCCACATTCATTTTCGATGTTTTTTTTAAGGTATCTCGGGTAGTATTAATGATAGATTAAAACCGTTTGCACATTGCAGGGTCAACTTTTCCAGAGTTGTTTAATAATCACCACAGGAATTTTCGATCTTCTTTTGTTTCTGAGCTAAAGGGAATATCTCGTTTTTCGCTCATTTTGAAAATATATCATATCTTATTTATTATGATAGTTAGAGAAAAATTGTTTTTACAAAAATTTTACCGTTTTTTAGATAGAATAAAACGGAGTAATTAGATTTTTTGAAAACTTAATAATTCTCGAGTTATAACACAGACTTATGATTTTTTAAATGGGAACCTATGTTGAAAATAGTCTCGTCTTTTAGCTTAATTTATAAGCTTTTCAATGATATATAACAAGTCTACATTCTTTTGTTTTAAACATTAATAAAAGACGAATTATTAATTTATTGGGGTGAAAATATTGGAAATTATTAAGAAACAAATGAAAAAATCTCTTACAGATCATCATTTGCATATTTCTAGTAGTATTTGTGTCAGTCTTACTTATTTTTTCAATTTATTTACTTCAAAGGCATATTAAACCGTTTTTTACCTTCCGTCACCTTTAGGTAAGGAAGGTATTGTCTTTGGTCAAAAAATTCGGTGGTGAGTTTTTAATGAATAAGCACGTTTTAAGGTCCCTAGAATACGATTTTACTATTTTTACGATGATGTCTGTGTGTGTGTGTGTGTGTGTGTGTGTGTGTGTGTGTGTGTGTGTGTGTGTGTTTGTGTGTGTGTGTGTGTGTGTGTGTGTGTGTGTGTGGATGTGTGTGTGTAACAAAATTTTCGTCTACGATAACTCTAATACTACAATTCCAAAAATTATAATTCTTTCGTATTCCTCTTCGTTGCACCCATATTAAGAGCTGATTAGATTTTGGTTATAATTGGTCAACCGGAAGTACCCTCATTTGAAGATTTTAACAGTTTTTCTTCAAAAAACGATGTTAAACGTCATTTTTTTACATTTAATGTTATTATAAATATTAAAGAACATTGTATTCTCTATACGATTTGACTGAATTTTAAACTTCATATTAAATGGTTAGAGAGTTATAAAATTATAAAGAAATTAAATTTCATAAATTAGCCAGCTATGGTAGAAACAACTATATTAAGAAAATTCTGATTGAAAGATGTCAGTGTCAAGTGCAATTGACATATTCGTAGTATTTTTGTGTTATAATTTTAGTCGAAATATAGGATCTTTTTGCTCGAAATACATACAACTGTCGAAGGTAATGTATATACAAGAAACTTAAAATCTTTTTCAAGGAACTTTCTGTATGGATTTTATAGAAAATACATACGGATTTACGAAAATTCTACCGGTAGATACCGCATCTAGTGACTGTGTTTGAAAACACGAGTGGTAAAAAGTTACCGTGTTCGAAAATTGTTCAATATCTACCAGATCCATCTACCGGAAATGGAAATGTGTTCAAAGTAGGACTCTGCTCAGTTTGTTAAATACGTCAAATTTCTAACCTGTTACAAATATTTTCATAGGTTATGGATCTACCCTGTTTACCACTTGCGCTCTTAAAATATCGATTCTGGTAGTTATAAACAGAGCTGGGCAAAGTACCGGAAAGTAGTACTTGAAGTACAAATACCAAGTATCTTGATGTTTTTAAAAGTACTTGAGGTACAAGTACTTTTTTAGTTTCTAAAGTACTTGAAAGTACCAAGTACTTAAAAAAGTACTTGTAAATTTGGGTGCAAGTACTTTTTCAGATAATTGATATTTTTCTGATTATATGGACCTTAAAAGGTGATTGTTGACAAAATTTCAATATGCAATATTTATTTGGTTATTTAAAACAAGAGTTCCTCGCTGGGACTGCCGTATCGCCTAGCGATCTCATGACGTAAAATTGACGTCATATGATCGCCATGCGATGCGAGAAGCTGTACCGAGATGTTAGAATGACGTCATTTTTACGTTATGCGATCGCCAGGCGATACGCAAAGTCCTAGCACTGTAGATAGGTAATACAAACATTTATGTATATGTAATATGCGCAGATTAGAATTAATTTATTTATGCCAAAAATTTACATCTTTACTTTTATATTATCGCTGAAAATATATTTATTAATGAAATTCACATAACACCACACCTCTGCAAAAGAAACACTGACAGACAAACAAAGTAATTCAAGTACATTTAAAGTAATTCAAATAAAATAAAAATTAAATAAATATATCATCACGGCTTATTACCCATTGCTGGGTGTGCAAATCTGCTTTGTAAGCAGATATCGGTAAAGATGATATATTTGCACCGTGCGGGCGCTTACCAGGCGTCACCTCTCGGGCACTCATTGCTGGCGTGGACAGTGCACCACAGGGGTCAATTTTGTGCCATTTAAAATTGGAAATAATTGGCGTCGGTTGGGATCGAACCCGATTCCCCAGATTCTCGACCTGACACTCAGGCTCGCGGCCACGAGACCCCGTAAAGTAATTCAAGTACATTTAAAATACTTCAAGTACATTTAAAGTACTTCAAGTACATTTAAAGTACTTCAAGTACATTTAAAGTACTTCAAGTATTTTTCATTGTACTTCAAGTATTTTTCCAAGTACTAAGTACCAAGTACATGTGAATAGATTTACTTTGTCAAGTACAAAGTACTATAAATAGAAAGTACTTCAAGTACAGTACTTGAAGTACTCAAAGTACTTGCAAGCCTAATAAAGTACTTTTCTTGCAAGTATTGCCCAGCTCTGGTTATAAAAAGCTGTTTACCGGTAACAGTTCTCGGATAGAAGTTTCGTAAATACCTCTTATAACTAACGCAGGCACCGGACAGCTAAATGAATGTGCCAAAACACTATCATAGTTCCAGGAAGCAAACTGTAGAGGCGCGACTGTGCTTAAATTTTAAGAAAATGGATTATTGGGTGTATTCTAAAGGCATTCCGTTATTTATAAACGGACCGTTAAAATTAAGATATCCGTTAACTAGATTTTGCTATTCTAAGGACACTATCCGTTAATATAAACGGAGATCCGTTTATGTTATCCGTTTATAAATAAAATTTAAACGGAGAATGTTTTATAGCCTTTAATTGTAAACGGACGACATTTAATACATAAATATTTAGAAATTTTTAAATTATACACAGAGAATGGCGATATCATCCTTTATTGTTTGCTCCAACCCTTAGATTCATAGAATGTAATTGAAAGGAAAGTTCGTACATAACCTATAAAAAATCGGTTCGATAAAAGATTTTAATAATACAAAATTATCCATTTCTCGTTCTCAAAAAAATTAAAAATGCTTTCTCTAATGAAACGAGCAGATATTTTACTCTACATTGCAAATCTTGAACTTTACCTAATGTTTTAAAAATATTCGAATATTTTCAGGACTGCATTTAATCTTCAGGGGCCCAAGACATAAATGTTCTATTGGTGCCTTTATTTTTAATTATTGATTATAACAAAGAATATTTTTATTGCAACAAAGAATATTTTGATTACAACAATGGATATTTTGATTATATTCGAAGAAAACTGATTAGATTAATGAATCTAAAGGCGAAAATTTCATTAATATTTGTGAAGAATTAAAAATCAAGCTCATAATGTGTGTTTTATAATTTGTGTAGTTTTTAAAGTGCATTGTGGCCCCGCGTATGTTTATTTTGTTGATACCGTAGATTAGCTTGGTGGTGTCTATAATTTCAAGATAAATGTTGGGGTTGGGCATTGGGGGTCTCTTCATTATTACTTTAGCTGGGCTTAATAAGTAACGAATTACGATTTTATAGATTTTTATGTTTTATGCCTAATTTTTTCCAAATTTACAATAATATCAAAAGGTTATGAAACTGACAATTTTGACATTTATTACAACAAAGTATTTACCAACATTCCAAAGTTTATTTTAAAGAGTATATTCTTATTATGATTATTTCTTGATATAAATTTATTATTAAATAGTATCTCTAAATTTATATATCCCAAATATCTGTTTAGATCTTAATGTATTTTGTTATTATCAAAATATAAATATGTTGACATTTACAATTTGACAACACTGCTCTACAATAGCAAACGGATCCGTTTATTATATTAATTTTAACGGATCCGTTTAAATGTCATATTGTGAATAGAATTTTTTGCAGAATCCGTTAATAAGAAATATTTTAACGGAATCCGTTTACATAATATATTTTAACGGATTGTGTTTAGAATACACCCATAAGTCACCTTTAAGTTCAAAACATTTTGCTATATTTTGAATTATAAAGTCACATAAGTCATCACACATGTCATTGTACGTACGCTTTAACATCTTTAATTATTTGGTAATTCAATTTGTAATAGTTTATAGTTTTAGTTACAGTGCAAGTAGTGTTTTATTTCGTGATTTCTCCAGTTTTAAAGTCTATTAACTGTGTTTATTTTTTGACGTAATATAAAATTGAAATTCAATAAGCTGATGAACATTCGTTGTGCTGTTTGATATAAAGTGCAGTACAAAGAAGCAAATAGACGTTTACTTTCATATTTAATGATGAAATGTACCATTTCCAATATCCTTTTATCTTACATACTCGTATAAACAAATATGTGTATGTCTATCTGACAAGTGATTTTAAATTTATTTAGAAATGAATTTATAGTTATTGTATTGTGATTATTAAAAATATATGTATTTACTTATATTCAATTTTCTTATTGTCTTTTAATTTAAAAATTCAAAATTTCGATTTATCTGTACATGACATGTCTCCTATGTCACAAACTACTAAGCCGACCAAGCCATCACAGTGTGCATTAGTTTATGGAAGCAATCTGTAGATGTCACTATTTTGTATTTCGAAAAATACATTAACTGTCCTATCTGTAATTGAGGTGATCCGTGAACTGACGGAAGGTAATGTGCTGGCCACATCAGATTTTTTCGGATTGTGTCAAAGTTAACTAAGTATAACGTAGATAAATAGTAATTTAACTAACCTGAAAATAATTAGTTAAGAATAACTTTGAGAACACAATTGATAGATATAGAATCAAAATAAACAAATGATGATCTGTAATAATTTTTTTTCATTTGTTTCTTAACAATTTCCTATATTTTCACCCCAATAAATTAATAATTCATCTTTTATTAATGTTTAAAACAAAAGAATGTTGACTTGTTATATATCATTGAAAAGCTTATAAATTAAGCAAAAAGACAAGACTATTTTCAACATGGGTTCCTATTTAAAAAATCATAAGTTTGTGTTATAATTCGAGAATTATGAAGTTTTAAAAAAACCTAATTACGCCATTTTATTCTATCTAAAAAACAATAAAATTTTTGTAAAAATAATTTTTCTCTAACTATCATAATAAATAAGATATGCTATATTTTCAAAATGAACGAAAAACGAGTTTTTGCCTGTACCTCAGAAACAAAAGAAGATCGAAAATTCCTATGGTGACTATTAAACTTTTCTGGAAAAGTTGACCCTGGAATGCGCAAACGGTTTTGATCTATCATTAATATTACTCGAGATACCTTAAAAAAACATCGAAAATGAGACATCCTGTACACGTACAATTACATGGACGTTCGGCGTTTATTGATGGATGTGATTAGTGTGAAAAGGGAGAAAAAGTTGAATGCATTCATTTCAGGTTTGTGATAATCCTAATGTAAGATATGTTTTGTGTTATTTACACTTTGATAATAAAGCAAAATCAAAATAAAACAAGAATTTTTATCTACTGTCATATACTTTAGTAAAGTTAATTAATTATAACCACACTTTCCTACATGCTACATACAAGTATATAAACTATCCTTGATGCTTGATAATGTTTGAAATATCCTTTAGTAAGTAATATGTTTTCTGAAATATATTACTTTTTGAATGTTTAGTTACCGAATGCAAATGGCTCTCCCAAAGCTGTGATGGTATGGATTCACGGTGGGGGCTTTACTTCTGGGTCCAGCAAGACTGAAATCTATGGTCCTCAATTTCTGGTCAAGGAAGATATTGTTCTAGTTAGCATTAACTATCGTCTCGGAATTTTAGGTAGCGTAGGATAATTATTTTATTGAAACGGCTCAACGGAAAAGTGGTCCAAGTAACAAAATCCAGTATCAATCAAGTATGATTATAAACATACTGCTATAACACGAGGGGGGTCTAAGAAGCTTTGATGATTACTGCTTACTTTTTTCCAACGATGACAACTTTAACTGACTGGTTGACGTTCGACTAGTCGACCGCTGCTTTGTGAAAAGGGAGGAACACACACCCTTACACTTTCACTTCACACGTCCACTCACTTGTTGACTGATGAGGGATGCTGATGAACACTTAGATTTATGGACACGGACAATCGTCCGGCAAGTGGAAGGTTCCGGGTTCGAGACCCGGCGGTGTCAGTTGATTTTTCAAAAAACTTTCCTAATTTATTTACTTTACCGGTTTCAGGATATTTTCCTTTGTTTACATATACAAAAGTAGGCTGGTAACTAAGTAATAACTGTATCTGTATGGTAATATTATTACCATACTGACTTGTCAACAACGATCTACAAAATGAAAATAAAATAAAATGAAAATTTAATGCTCTTCATTAATACATACAAATAACGTTAGCCTATCGTACTAAATACGGTTTACTTTATTCTAAAGTAATAAACATGAGGAATAAACCACAGAATTTGAATATTTGTCATATTGACATATGTCAAAATAATTGTTCTGTTAACCAAAGCAATCTGAAAGTAGCATTAATGAGAGAATTTCAAAAAATGATATTTATCAATAATGTCTTAATTTTCTGAAACCGATAAACTATTGAACAAACCACGGATGTTATTAATCATAACAAGCCTTAGATGTCTTAAAATACTCGCTCTACGAGCTCGGATTTCAAACTGACATCTGCGGCAGTTATGATGTACATAACATTCCTAGGTATGTTAATAGCTATTACTGACATTGTCATAATCCTCTTTCCCTCACTTATAACTAAAGTTTGATTTACATAATTACAATTATTTATTATTTACTAAACATAATGAACACAACTAAAACACAATACATGTCTTGTTGACAACAAGACCCCGACTTTTTCATGTTTACTCCGTGAGTAACTAATACAGACAAAATCAAAACAAAGCGTTATCTTTCATGAGCAGATATCTTGAGGGGTTGGGGAGTACAGGGTAAGGCATCCATAGCAAATTATCAACCCTGCCTTATTTCTAAACAGAATTTTGACTAACAAAAATAAGCAGTTGAAATATTATTTCTGAACTATAATTTAGAAAAGTTTATAAAAAGTTATTTATTTATTATCGCTCTTACCCTCGTCTTATCACTACCACTAGAAATTGCTAATATCATTAGAAGACTGTTGTACCATTTTTTCTCTATTTTAGAATTTTAATATGATTTTTAGATATTCCTACATTTATTTAAATTTTGAACATACATACCTACAACTTACCTGTACCATTTTTCCACCAAGCCCCTGAAATTTTGAATAAGGAATCATAAAAAAATATTAAAATTTGTTTTAATCAATTATTGTTATCTATATTATAGAATTTTAAATTAAAAACCTAAATAACTTTATACTTTGGAGTCTGGCTAATATAATGTAATTGATAATAAAAATTATCTTCCCATCTTCAATAAGTAGTAAATTTTACGCAAAACCGTATTAAGAGGGTAAAGAGAGGTTTAGATTACTGAACATGCAAACCACTCTCTTAGAAAAGGGGTGTTAATAACTCTGACATATTAACGTATTGAGTCAACCTAATTTACCTTTATTATCCTCTCAATACAGTTTTGTGTAAAATTTACTCGTTAAGTTAAGAACATTGTTCTCGAAATACATAATATGATTTTACTTTTTAATCAATATGTGTAAAATAGTTACAAATTCTATAGAATTTTTTTTATTTTATTCTAAATTACTTTAAATTTCTACTTAATAATCGCAAATTATTTAAATTATTTTAACAAGTTCAAATTTGCTATGAAAATAGTTATTAAATATAGGTTTCATATTATTTTAAATGAATGTATAAGTTTACTCTTATTGTCTTTTGAATTGTTATAAATCATTATTTAATTTGTATAATGTGTAGGATTCCTAAGCCTAGAAGATACATCTTTGGGCGTACCTGGCAATGCAGGACTGAAAGATATGGTTCTGGCCCTAAAATGGGTGCAGAATAATATTTCCCAATTCGGTGGCGACCCTAACAACGTTACTATTTTCGGAGAGAGTGCTGGATCTGCTGCTTGCCACTTTTTGGTTCTTTCTCCAATGGCAAAAGGTTTGTAAAGAGAAATCTCGAGAGAAATATACGAGTCAATCATAGTAACAAATTAGAAAATTATAATAAAACTACACCTTAAAAATGAATGATAGAAACTATCAGTTTTTTAAAGTTATTAGTCTTTAAAACATCTGCGTCTCTCATCCACTTATCAGAAAAGTATTTGGATGCCTTATCCAAATTCTTACTACCACGAGCTTTTGTATGGAAATTAAAGATATGTAGCATGACGGTAAAATCATGCCAATGACAATCAATACTTGGAGTATAATATACCTAGTTTTAGTTTTTTATTAATTATTTTATTAAATTGCATATTAACAACGTATATTTCTAATTATTTATCGCGAAAGTAATTTGAAAAATTTAGGTATTTTAAACAGGGACCCGAACCGTAACGAAACCATAACCGAAAACCGCACCGATATTTAACTTTTTATGAAACCGTAACCGAAAACCGAAACCTATATTTTATTTCTTCAAATATGGAAACCGATACGAAAAATAAATTTGTTCTGTAACCGAAAACATAACCGAACCGAAATAATATCGGTACTGAAACCGTAAATTTAAAAATAGGTATTTTTTATTAATCCACATCCTTTTCGTAGAAATGCTTTGCATACCTTCGAGTTCATAAAAAAGTAG
>OY720457.1:12265000-12652500 GCA_963082715.1 Harpalus rubripes
CACACACACACACACACACACACACACACACACACACACACACACACACACACACACACACACACACACACACACACACACACACACACACACACACACACACACACACACACACACACACACACACACACACACACACACACACACACACACACACACACACACACACACACACACACACACACACACACACACACACACACACACACACACACACACACACACACACACACACACACACACACACACACACACACACACACACACACACACACACACACACACACACACACACACACACACACACACACACACACATCATCGTAAAAATAGTAAAATCGTATTCTAGGGACCCTAAAACGTGCTTATTCATCAAAAACTCACCACCGAATTTTTTGACCAAAGACAATACCTTCCTTACCTAAAGGTGACGGAAGGTAAAAACCGTAACCGATAACCGAAACCGAATATTTATTAAAGTAAAAACCGTTAACCGTAACCGAACCCCAAAATTTTTCGGTTCGAGTCCCTGATTTCAAAGTAAGTTCTATCATGACAGTCTCAAAAAAATTTACCACGTCAAAGAATTCATAAAAATAAATATTCTAAATTTTGAATAGCTTAGGGTTACTAGGAAAATTAAATTGTTGTAAATATCTTATAAAAATAAAAAATAAAACAATAAGAATATTTAAAATATATATATATATATATATATATATATATATATATATATATATATATATATATATATATATATATATATATATATATATATATATATATATATATATATATAACTGTTTTAATAAATGGAAAAATTTCATTTCGAAGAGAAGAACTATAAAAGTAGCTGATTACTGGACGTTTTTCTTACACTCATGTATAAACTGACACTTGAATTATAGTTATTTAGTTTGTTGTACAAATCTGTCGTTTATTATGTGCGTTACTACGAAAAAACATTCCTTTGTTTGACCACTATTCCTATATTGATATTATCAATGTATTTTCGCTCTATTTTGTGTTAAATATCTCAGATCACGGCTGGTAAATTTGCATACATGTGTAAGAACCCATGAAAATTGATATACTTAAATTTCATTAAAAACTGTGGTAAATGCTTATACACATAGAACCACCTTTAAATGTGTTCAAATAGATCAATTTACGTGATTCTAATTATTAGTGAACTCCATTGTTTGAGAACAAAATGAGATTAAATCTGTCACAGAATATTTAAATTTGAAATTATATAAATGCTACAACAATAAATATGATGAAGAACCCAATTTTTAGGAGTTAATATTATTCCTTTTGTTATAATAGGACTATTCCACCGCGCAATTTTACAAAGTGGTGTAGTACTGAACCCATGGGTATTTGGAGAAAGGAATGCAATTCAAGTTGCCAAGGCTTTAGGAAATGAATGCAGCACTGAGAAAGAAGCTTTAGAATTCTTGAGGTCCGTCCCTGCTGAAAAATTCCATGAAGCTCAAGACCTCGTCAAAGATGTAAGAACATTTTCAAAAACACTTATTATAATTATTATCATTATTATTACTTTGCATTTTTATTTTGATGAAGAAAATTGAAAACCCAATGAAGTTAATGATGAATTGGAAGGAAATGTAAGAGAAAAACACCCTTTATTAATATTTTTTTTTTCGATTCATTTCTTATTTTCTTAATAATTTCCAACAATAACTAATAGCGTTTTCAGCTTACACAGTGCAAGTGCGCACTGAGTGCAACATATCACGTCACCACACTGAACGAGTTCTGCCCTCATCCGGTGGCAGTGCAGTTTAAGCTGAAAACGATTTTGTTTAGCTGCCACATTTGCACTGATACTATTGCACTTGCCTAGGGAGTCAGTGCACAAAAGTCGCACTGAACCAGTACACGGTGCAACTTTTTCTTAAGCTGAAAACGCAACAGCTGACTAAATTTTGCACTCAATGGCAAGCTGAAAACGCTCAGTGCAAAAAAGTGCGCACCAGTGCGCACTCGACTTGTAAGCTGAAAACGCTATAATATAAATCAGTGCTTTTCTATAAATTCAATTACTACATTAATAAATAAAGGAAGCTGATTTAGAATCTTATCTACCTAGCCATGGAACAAAAGACGAATCATTGTCATTTTTTTGTTGCAAGTTACTGTGGGAACTTTTTTTATTGTCAACAGAAAACTGAGATGTATCGCAGTTCTGCTTTATATGACGTCAAAACTGCTGTTAACTGCTTGCAGTTCTGCGAGGAATAAACAAACACTACCCTACGATAGCAACTACAATTACAACAAGGCTATATCTGCCAAATGCCAACTCATCAGACATTATTACAGTTATTCAAAATATTTGCTATTGCTACTATGAAGAATAATATCTTTGGTTATGTTGATTTTCATTTCGTGATATCTTTCAAATACTGTCTGCGCATGCGTACACCCAATGCAACCTTTTCAAAACTGGATGTATAACTGCGCGCAGTCAACGAGCAGAACTGCTTTGCAGTTAAATAAAAAAACTCTGTCCAGTTGCATAGCAGATGCATCTATGTAATAAAAAAATCTGATGTGGACACCACACGACTTCCTTGTACACAAGACCAATATGAAGTATAGACCCAAGTATAAAATTGTACGTATTTGACGTAATTTGACATTAGCATCTATTTTTTATATTTTTGTTATTTTTTGTCCTAATCCATAGCAAGCTTCATTACAAAAACCAAAAATTATATAAGTTTTAAATATACATATCTCGCTTATACAAAGGGCTAATTTAATAATACTTGATGTGCTAGAATAAAAAAACGCGCCCTGTGACACTTGTAAGCATTTTCTGTGAGATCGGGAACGAAGAAAAACATCGAAAGGTTGTATGTGTATTTGATTTTAACGCAACGCGCAACGAGAGATGAAAAATTTAAAAATTGCAAATTAAGTGGGTATATTTCCATTACAAGATAGATAACCTTCTAATTAATCCCCGTATAATATAAATTTTCTTAATATTATTAAAAATGTACTTTTTTCAATAATTTTAATTAATTGACGCGACTGCATTTGACCATAGTTGCACATATACAGGGCCATAGGCGTTTAACATGGGAAATCAGTTTTTCCTTGCGCAAAAGTTTCCAATTAATTATAGACAAAAGTGTTTCAAATAATAGTTGTAGATAATTAAATTATACAACAGCATCACTAAACAGATTTTATTTAGCATGTTTAGTAACCATTTGTGGTGATAGCCATGCAATTTAAACAAAATTACAAAGAAATGAATATCGTTTGAACTGTCAGAAATTCTATTTTCAAATAAAAATTACTGATAATTATATTCTATCGTAAGTCCTTAAAAATATTTTGTTTTTATAATCTACATCTAAATTATTGCTTAGCTTTTATTTATTTTTATTTTGTAACCTGCAAAATAGAAATTCCGACAATTCAAACGATATGCATTTCTTTGTAATTTTGTTTAAATTTCATGGCTATCACTACAAATGAGTAATATTTATAAAATTTCAAATTAGATTTTACAGGTTACTAAACATGCAAAATAAAATCTGTTTAGTGATGCTGGTGTAGAATTTTATTCTCTACAACATTTATTTGAAATATTTTTGTTTAAAATTAAATGGGAAGTTTTGCGCAAGGAAAAACTGATTGCCCATGTTAAACGCCTTTGGCCCGGTTTTTAATTAACACTCTGTATATAATACATTATAGTAACAAAAAAACTGTTTATTCCAGTCAATTCGTATAGACGAAATAAGACCTTTCTGCCCCGTAATAGAAAAACCAAACCCAGAAGCATTCTTAACACAAGATCCTTTGTCTTTGATGCTTTCTGGAAATTACAACCAAGTCCCAATGATCATTGGCTACACATCCAGGGAAGGAATGCTTCTGGACATCATCCAGAAAAAAGAAAACCTAGGTAAGGTCAATTTCCGTCCGAGGAACTTTGAAAGGGAAATTGCCCGGGCCTACAGATTGGAAAAAGGAACAGAAGAATCCCAGAAACTTGCGAAAAAGATTGAAGATTTCTATTATGGAAATGCCAAGGCGCCAGAAGACGAAGTAGATTGCTTTTATAAAGTAAGAGAATAAATAGAAAAAAAAATAATGATAATGTTGATTTAATTAATTTATTGTTTTAGATGTCGTCCGACAGTTATTTTATTCGAGGAATTCATGTTACCCTTAGAGCTTTGCTGAAGACCGCCACTAACCCTATCTACTTTTATTTATTTAATCTCGAGACTGAATTAAATATATACAAGAAGATTGGAAATATTACTGCACCAGGTAACATCTGAATTTTTTATCTCTAGGAATTGCGTGTCATTTGAAATTAAGTTGCGAAATGTAAGTCAAAATTTAGTTATTCAATTTTTTAAACTATCGTCGTGAGTGAAAATATTGAATTGACCACAGAGCATGTCCGAATCATGATTTATAATTTTGACAGCTTTTACAGTTTGATCTTCAACTGTTTCCAAAAAAGATACCATTTTGTATTACAATCGAAGAAAAACTGTTAAAGATAGTGAACTATAAAAAAATCTGATAAGGACACCACACGACTTCCTTGTACACAAGACCAATATAAAGTATAGACCCAAGTAAAATATTCCATGTATTTGACGTAATTTGACATTAGCATCTATTTTTTATTTTTTTGTTATTTTTTGTCCTAATCCATAGCAAGCTTCATTACAAAAACCAAAAAGTATATGTTTTAAATATACATATCTCGCTTATGCAAGGGGCTAATTTAATAATACTTGATGTGCTAGACACAGAATTTAATTCTCTAAAAATTTTATTTGAAGCATTTATTTCTAAAATATGTCACTTCCGGTTAGCCTGTTTTAACCAAAATCTACTATGTTATTCCAATTGACATAAAAGTCTTATATACCAAATTTGAAAAGTGTTAGATTATATTTTAAAATAGTTTTTTATTAAAATCTATTATAGGCTTCAAATAAAGTTCCATTTCTAGAAATTATGTAATGACCAAAAAGGGAGGTGCACAACTAGATGTTATAGCAGTCCTAAATACAAAATTTCAACTTTCTACGGCTTACCGTTTTTGAGTTATGCGAGATACATACGCACGTACGTACGTACAGACGTCACGACGAAATTAGTCAAAATGGATTCATGGATCGTCAAAATGGATATTTCCGTTGAAATCTGAAAACCGAAATTTTTCGCGATTACAATACTTCCTTTACTTTGTACAAGGAAGTAAAAAAAAACAATAAAAGTAAACGAATCCCTTACAAACGAATAAATATAAAGTGACAATTTCTTTGATTTTTATCAATTCTGTAATAGACATGTAACTAGAGAGAGTCTGCATGTTGATTGGCGGAAAACATGTCACGTGACTAATGAATTACATTCACATCCGAATACCATTCATGGTTAAATTTTATCCCAGGAAAATTTACCGACTGCTTTACTCGAGCCTGTGGCTAATTTATCTCGTGACAATTGATCAAAAATCACTCGTTTGACAACTCGTGATTTTTGAAAATGCCACTCAATAAATTGCTAGGAAAGCATAGCTCTCATAACAATCTGAAAAATTTTCCGGCAAAAAATTTACACTTGACGATAATGACAATTTAAATTGAATTCAGTATTAAAGATCTGATGTGGCCAACACATAACCTCTCGCCAGATATTTTACCTGGTTGTTACAAATACCTATATTCATGTCTCACTACAAAATAATTCTCAAATACATTTGCAAAATCTATGGGATATTTTAATATAAATTATGTACAATACATACATTTTCTTTATATTCAATAACCTGAAATTTTCTTTTTCTATTTTCCTTTTCTTTTTCTTTATATTTGTCATTTTTTGCAAATTCCTTTGATATTCCTTTTTACGTATATTCTTTTACGTTGTTGATTTTTTTTATAATCTTCTTAATAACGTACAAATATTTTTGACAGTGGCATACAAATATTTTTGACAGTGACATTTATGTGTCAATTACAAACATTTGAATTTCTTGCCTGGAAGTAGTTTGATCTGAGAATTTTTAAATCAAATTATTTTATATGCATTTCTTTGTGGCTGGTTTATAATGGATTTAATTTACAAATTTAGATTTACGAATTTACATTTATAAATATAAATTGTACATATCTGCTTTTACTGGTTCATGATGAATTTAAGAAATTTATGATTAAGAATTTACGTTTAAAGTATCACCATATTTTATATTCTAAATGTAAATTTGTAAATGCGTCCAATCATTTTACAATGATTTTGATGGGGAAAATGACAATTCCAAGTGACAGTTGAAACATTCTAATTTTGATTTGACAAATGCATTCTGCAAATATGGATATATTATTAATATTATCTGTAGAACAATACAGATTGATTATGATAAAAGTGATAAATATCATATAACTGTCATCCCATCCGTGTCAAACCTCGTGACCCAATATAAGTTGATTGGACACATTATATACATACATTTTCGATAAATAATATTTAGATGATTTTTTTCTTGTAACTACTACTTCCGGTTGTCAAATTATTACCAAAACTTAATCAACTCTTCCCATTATTGTTAGATTGAGGAGTCCGTAGTTAAAAATGTCTTAAGTCTTATAGTATTTGAGCAATCCACAATTCACACAAACGCGCACGCGCGCGCACGCACGCGCGCACACACACACACACACACACACACACACACACACACACACACACACACACACACACACACACACACACACACACACACACACACACACACACACACACACACACACACACACACACACACACACACACACACACACACACACACACACACACACACACGGACACACGGACACACGGACATACGGACATCATCGTAAAAATGTTATAATCGGATTCTAGGGACCTTAAAACGTGCTTATTCACTAAAATCTGGATATGCATTTTTTAGCATGAATTCAATACCTCTCTTAGCGAGAGGTAAATATGCGATTAATTTGCGCATTTAGTTGGTGTTAAAATAAAATTCTAATATTTTTTAAATTCACTGTCAAAATTTCTACTTTCCGTAAAATTTTAACAATGATGTCTTCACCAATATAATGGGCTAATTTAAGTTTCATAAACCGAATATATTTTAAATGTATGTTTTACTATGCTTTTCGTATAAGTAATTTTGAAAACGATTTCATATTTCCTGCTCCAGATTATTTATGAAAACAAATCTCGAATATCCTGATAATGATCAGAGCATCAGAAATATATATGTTCAGAGCAATTTTCTTTGAAAATATGGTTAGATAATATTTGAAAACTTGAATCAAACAAATGAATTTTTATCTACTAATTCGACCCTCCCCCTTTTTGTAGGAACCTGCCACGCAGACGACCTGGGCTACCTGTTCCACAACTTGATGACCCCTAAAATTGACCCTTCAAGTCCTGAGGGCATCGCCGTACACCGCATGACCTCATGGTGGACCAATTTCGCCAAGAGTGGCAACCCGAATCCATCGGACCAAGATCCTCTCATCAACGTCCAGTGGCCCCCTGCCACACTTCAGGCCTTTAATGCTTTGGAGATCAACACAGACTTGTCCATTGTCACTAATCCAGATGAAGATAGAATGCAGTTCTGGGATAATGTAGCAGATTCTTTTAATTCTAAATTGTAATTGTTATCATTGTTGTTTTAAATAGATTAGTGTGGTATGACTAGCGAATAAAAGTTGACGTTTAGATTATTTAATAGATGTGGTTTCTTTTGAAAGCATTTCCCTATGTTTGATATGAAAGGAAACTGACCCTTATGCATTCCGTAACATAAGATTTGAATTGTACTCAATACCAGGAGACATTTAAAATAACACCAACAAGATTCAGGGATGTATTTAAAAAAAATACTATCGCAAATTCTAGTTCGTTCATCTCAGGTGTAATCAACCCTCGAGTCGGAATTACTGTTGGAGGAATTTAAAAATAATTCTATTTCATAGAATTGCCAAACTAAATAGATCAAAATATTTTTTATAATCAACATAAACGAAAAATTTTAAACGCACCCCTGTTTTGATATTCTGTTACCCTAGACGGCCATCTATTTCCAGCCAGATATAGTAATGTATTTCTGTGCTTTCCTAGTCCAGTATTTAAATGGGTTCATGCAAAAATTTCATTCCTGAATATTTCGTACAATTCTATTCTTCTCACATCTATAAAATAATTTAAACGTCAACTTTCATTAGCTAGTCATATCATACCTATACAGAAGAGACATATTTTTGTATCATCCTCATTGATTGATGAATTTTAAATGTATTGTACAGTATATACAACAAAAGGAGGAAGCCATAATTTGTAACATTTTTCTATACTGTATTGAGGCATACAATAAAAGTTCTCATTGTAATTATTATAGAAAGATCGCTATTTTGTATTACAAAACCTGTTTCTACGATGTATAAAAAAGGAGGCTTGCGGCCGAGGCAAGACAATCTCGAGGGCGCTAAAGGATTTCGCGGACAAGGTGTACACAATATTTTTTGTGCAACCTTAAAAAATATGTAATTACAAATTTTATTAATTTTAAACAGTTTCATTGTAAATAGAAAGTTAGCTTTCAAGGTGGCTATGTATTGACATTTGATAAACAAAACCGTACAATTCTCAAGTGTTAAAGTGATTGTTTACCTAATTTCGCGGCCGTTGCCATAACAACAGTCACGAAATCCAATTTCGCGGCTTGTATTACGGCTGCGAAATGCTTATTTCGCGTCCGGTTGCACAAAAAATAAATACTTTGCGGATCAGTGTCCTAGTTACACGCATTTAAAATTTTCGAGTGTACGATGTAAGTGAGAAATTGGAAATTTTGAATTAAATACATTTAGAAATAGATAAATCTTTCTGATCTTAAACAAAATGTTGCGGACGGCTATCTCTAGCATCGGGCTGCAAAAGAGCTACTTTTAAGCTTTAGTATACAAATAACTATTAAACTACCAATTATTATTTATCGTATGGCTTAATTTACAGAATACGATTACATAGGTACATACAAATAAGGTATATTATTCCTTAGAAAGGGATTTGATTCCTGTGCCTATGTCAGGTGTCAAGTTGATCTTGGAAGAACCATTTAGGTCTCTCTGTCTTTCCATACCGTACCGTATTCTCAAAATGCTGAGATATCCTCCATGAAGGTTCAGCAGCCGTGTTGTAGACTATTTTGCCGAAATTTAATTTCGTTGCCCGTGATGCACCAATTGGAGGTTAGTCTACTTAGCATGTGTCCCTAGTTAATAGTGGGAGATGGGTTATATATTAAAAATTATATTACCATTATAGTGTATTGTTTTTTTAAAATATAATGTATAACTATATAATTTGAATACTTGAAAATATTAAAATATTTCAACGTAAAATTCAAAAAATGATCTGACACATGTCATAAAAAAAATGTAGTAGATGTTTCCAAACTACCAATTATTGTGTATTTGTTGCACTTCACACGAATTCGAAGTATATAAATGAAAATAATAAAAGAATTCTATTCAATGTACTTTGGTTCTTTCGAAATTATTATAAAGTTTTCTGCAGTATTATTTTAATCGAACAAGTCTAATTTTAAATAAATAAATATATCATTACGGCTTATTACCCATTGCTGGGTGTGCCAATCTGCTTTGTACACAAATATCGGTAAAGATGATATAAAACATGAAGTATAGACCCAAGTCTAATTTTTGGTCACAAAATAGGAGTCATTGATCATATATCATATTTTTTGTTGTACTTACTGTTCCAAAAGTTTGAAATATTTAAAACACATAGTTATACCAAATAATCTATGGCAACCCCTTGTTTGCGAATGTCTTTCAACAACTAATAAAATGCATAGTTCAAACATCATAGAATTATTGAGGTAATAAACGATTTAAATTTGTTGTTACATTTTGTTTTCCTCTATATTTTTTCTTACTTCTGTTTTCTGTATGTATATAATTCGTTTAATGTTTTTCAAATTTTATCACTCAGGGTTCCTGATTACGTATATTTGTATTTATGTAAATCTAGTGTATTTACCCAAAATATTAGTCACACTAACTAAGTAATTACCATGTTTAACATTTAAAAATACATTGGTATGATTAAAAATTTACTGAAATAATAATGTATTCCTGTGATTTCCTAGTCCAGTATTTAATATTTCGTGCAATTTTATTTTTAGGTTTTCAAAAGAAACCACATCTATTAAATAATTTAAAAGTCAACTTGCATTCGCTAGTCAAGTTAATTATTCATAATTTTCTCTTATGTTTTTGTAATTTATTTCTTCAATAAAAATGCACTTCAGGCATATCGTTGAATTCATAATTTTACATAGATTTCAAATACTATATAAAAATATGTAAATATCGCATTTGAAATATTAAAATGAATGCCACTACCGGTTAAACCGGAAGCGCTACTTACTTGCCAAATACTATTGTGAGCCCCGAAGTTTCCAAATGCATCTGTAGAATTAAAAAAATATAAAATATTTTGAGTGGCTAGTATTTCAGTGTCACTCTATATGTTACAGCCATATTTTAAAATCTGTATAAATCTGGTGTGGCCAACACAATACCTCTCGCCATGTACCGCCGGAGTGACAAATAAGATTAAGCTAATCCTTATTTTTGGATTAGCGAATTTTAATGTAATTTTGGCAGTTTATTTTTTAAAATTTAGTATAATCTAATCCAAGTAACTACATTTTTGATAATAAAATGAAAATTAAATTTTAAATACCGGGATAAAATAGAATTCACTAATCCAAAAATTAGAATTAGCTTGAACTTTTTTGCGAATCGTTAATTTTTATTAACCTATAAATATATATACCTACATATTTACATATGCTGTATTTATTTCCTTTCCTATTGTTCTATTTACTTTTTACTTCTTTGTACGAAGTAAAGGAAGTATTGTAATCGCGAAAAATTTCGGTTTTCAGATTTCAACGGAAATATCCATTTTGACCATCCCTGAATCCATTTTGCCTAATTTCGTCGTGACGTCTGTACGTACGTACGTATCTCACATAACTCAGAAACGGTAAGCCGTAGAAAGTTGAAATTTTGTATTTAGGACTACAGTTGTACACCTCCCTTTTTGGCCATTACATAATTTCCAGAAATGGTACTTTATTTGAAGCCTACAGCAGATTTTAATGAAAAACTATTTTAAAATATAATCCAAAACTTTTCAAATTTAGTATATAAGACTTTTATGTCAATTGGAATATCATAGTAGATTTTGGTTAAAACAGGCTAACCGGAAGTGATATATTACCTGAAGTTGTTAACAGTTTTTCTTGAATACAATGGTTCCATTTTAATTTTAGAAATAAATGCTTCAAATAAGAGTTTTAGAGAATTAAAATATGCGTCTAGCACATCAAGTATTATTAAATTAGCCCTTTGTATAAGCGAGATATGTAAATTTAAAACATATACTTTTTGGTTTTTGTAATGAAGCTTGCTATGGATTAGGACAAAAAATAACAAAAAAAAAAAATAGATGTTAATGTCAAATTACGACAAATACGTGCAATTTTATAATTGGGTCTATACTTCATATTGGTCTTGCGTACAAGGAAGTCGTGTGGTGTCCACATCAGATTTTTTCTTTTTAAAACGTTACTATTATTAGTTTCAAATGATTAGTTCTTTGACAGTGACATTTATCTGTCAGTTACATACATTTGAATAACTGCGCAACCAAGGAGTTTTGTTTGTGTAGAAAATTTAATAATCTTTAATTTTTATAATAACATTAATCTCGAAAAAATAACATTTAATAGTACATTAAAACAAAAGTATCATAAGGCAATCCGTTAACGTACGAGTTCAAATTTGGAAAACGAGCCGGTAGGCGAGTTTTACAAAGGACGAGTGCATTAACAGGCCTTATGATACATGTTTTTTATACTATTTTTTCTATTGAGGTAATTAATTTTTTTTAAAAAGGACTTGTCAAAAATATGACTTGGTGTTTTTTGTATCAGTTATGTTGGTAGCGCTTCCCGCTAACAATTGAAATTTCACATTTTGACAGTTTGTGTATTATGTGATTCTGATTGTTTACATTAAAACATTATTCACGAAAGATGACTATTCAAGGTCATTTGTGAGCCGTCTGATATAATATTACTTGTAGATAACTTCATTGCATTTCGTATGCATAGGCGTGCAACATGAAATATTTATCGACACATTTTAACCCATTAGCGCCCACTGTACTCATTTGAGTACAGTGAAATCAAAAGGGCACACACAATACATATTTAAGTAGATGAAGTATTACACTACTTACACAATTATATTAGATGTTTTTAAAGTCAGATGTAACAATAGGTTTGTATATTTCATACAGATGGCGCAGTAATTATACTCATCATGTGTTTATGTTCAGCCATTTTTGGTTCATAGTGACGCTAAGAAGGTGTTTGAAAGATTGTGCCTCAAGTTTTGGGGATTTTGTAAATTTTGTGTTGTATATTTATAGAAAACACGGTAACCAAAGGTATGTTGTTAATTTTTACCCTTGACAATTTTACTACTCGCTGTTATTTTATTGTAAACATCGGTGTACTCAAATGAGTACACTGGGCACTGCCATTAGATTTACACATCAATTGTATTTTAGGTTACTTTCGACATATGGCTTCCAAATATACGGAAATTTCTGCAAGTAACTTCTACGGAAGGAAAAAAATTAATAATTTGTCAGCAGCTGTAGAATTCGTAGAATCCTGTTCTAATAATAATTTGGATATTATTATAGTACCGCCACCTTCTGACCCCTTGACAGATGAAGAAGAGATTGATGTTGACAATTTTTGTATCCCGAACATGCCCAAAGATGTACCTGGTACATTTGAGGTTTTTGGAACACCATCTAATGAAAATTCTGAACAGGATTCAGATTCAGAATGGGATGAGAGTGACAATGAAATGCTTGATGTCAAAAAAAGAAAATTGTGTAACAAGCAAGATGAAACATATAAATCAGATGCATTTTCTCAAGCAAATTGGAAAAAATGTACTCCACAATATAGCGACTGGCAGCAAACAACAAATGGCGCTGACGTTAGACGTGAAAATATGGTGAATGAACTAAAAGATCTAACTCCCAAAGACATATTCGAGAAAATGATAGATGACAGCGCTTTAGAACATATTCTTGAACATACAATGTTGTACGCACAGCAGAAAAATAATCACACATTCACACTTACAATTGATGAAATAAAAAATTTCTTGGGTATACTTTTCCTCACTGGTTATCACAAACTACCAAGAGAACGTCTTTACTGGTCACTTGATGAAGATTTACACGTAGGCATTGTGTCAAGCTGTATGACCCGAAATAGATTTTTAGAAATAAATAAATATTTTCATCTAAATGACAATACAAAAGTAGATAATGACCGAATGTATAAAGTTAGACCATTCGTAGAAATGCTGAATAAAAAATTTCAACAATGGGGAATTTTTAACCAAAATTTATCTATCGACGAAGCGATGGTAAAATATTTTGGACACCATCCAGCCAAACAGTTTATACGAGGGAAACCTGTTCGGTTTGGTTATAAAAACAGGGCATTATGTAGCTCGGATGGCTACTGTTATGCTTTTCAGACATACTGTGGTAAATCTGAAAATGAAAACAAACAACCCCTTGGCACGAGAGTAGTACTATCTTTACTGAAGTGCGTATCAGAACCTCAAGACCATATTGTCTTTTTTGACAATTATTTCACTGGTTTACCATTACTAAGGAGCTTGAAATCATTGGCCTTCAGAGCTACAGGAACTTTGAGACAAAACAGAACTGAAAAATGTCCGTTGCAGTCTGTAAAAGAAATGGAGAAAAAAGAAAGAGCTACTTTCGACAGCATGTTTGACATGAATAGTGAGTTATTACTTGTACGCTGGAACGATAACAGTGTCTGCACTATAGCAACCAATTATGATACTATTGAGCCGATGCAAAAAGTGAAAAGATGGTGTGAGATAAATAAACAGAAGGTCGATATGGAACAGCCGAACGTATTCAGATCGTACAATAAAGGAATGAGAGGTGTAGATGCTAACGACCAAGCTGTCAATAACTATCGCATTGCAATTCGTGGCAAAAAGTGGTATTGGGTACTTATTACCCATATGTTCAACGTAGCTATGGTTAATGCTTGGAAACTACATTTGCTAGCATCAGAAGAAAAAATGGATTTACTACTTTTTATTCGGAATGTGACTCGTCATTATCTTTGTTTTTCAACTAAAGAAAGCAGAAAGTCACAAAATACCGCAACAGTTCCTCAAAGTCTTACAAAACAACGTATCTCACTATCCTGAAAAAATTTCCAACCAACTAAGATGTCGTCTATGTCATTCCCGTATAAGAAGGCAATGTAAAAAGTGTAAGGTGACTCTTTGCATCCAAAGAAACTGTTTCGAAGAATTCCATAAAAATTCGTAAATTGATACTGGAAGTGCCCAGTGTACTCGTATGAGTACATATATTTTTTGTTTAAACAAAATGTTTATTTAATTGTTTTTTTAAATAAATTTAGTTAAAATATAACAATTATTTCAAATATAGTAAATATAAACAAAATTATTGTTTGGTTTATTTTTGGGCGTTAATGGGTTAAGTGAAAAACTAAGAGTAATTCATTTGAAAATTATATTTCTTTCTAAATAATGCCTTTCTGAAAGATGTATGTTCTTCACTTATGTTTTTGCAAAATACAAAAACATAGACTTAACTTATAAATCAAGGAATAATAATTTGATTTAAACGTCAACGCCACTGGGTAAATATTAGCACAGAGGGCAGTGTAGTAGATAATTAGGTGTCTGTAATTCTATGGCATATGTCATTATTATTTATAGTGTGTTAGAAAGTAATGCCACTATTTACGTATAACTGTCACACCACATAAATTAAATAAACATAGGTCAAATAATCTTTCTCTTTCTAATACAAAATGTTGCTAAGCTACTGCTATAAAGTGAAGTGTATTCTTTCTTCAAACAAATGACCTTGAATAGTCATCTTTCGTGAATAATAGTGTATCAAGCATTATACAATTATGGAAGAGGGAAACCAATACTTACAATGTACTCCATCGGTTTATTAATGAACCACTTAATTTGACATATCTTGTAATAAAGGTAAATTTATCAAATAACGAATCGGGATCGCTGCTTCTTGTAGGTTATATATGTTGTATTACACAGCTATAGCTATAAATTTCTCTTCTTTCTAGTCCTATCCCGTGGAGAAAAGATAAAAATTATTAATTAGAAGTATTAGAATATTTCAACTTAAACAACTTACCATTTTGAAGTTATATGTAATTCATCTGTAATGACTACCACCTCTAGAATACGAAAGGCGCCAAAAACAGTACGTTTATAGATCTTCTAAACGTCGTGTTTTCGTTGATAAACAGTGCTTTTATACACTCATAAGAACACCGAAATAGAAAAAGGTATTTTTCGAAGAAAAACTTGTTTGAGCTTCTAGTAAAATGCCATTTCCGGTTATCCGATTTACACTAAAATCTAATGGGCTCTTTCTAGTACAGAAAAAGTTTGAAATATTTTTTCTGAATGATAGTATTTGAGTTAGAGTGGAGGATCCACACACACACCTATACACATACACACATACATTCTAGGGACCTTAAAACGTGGTCATTTACCAAAATCTCGATATGCGATTTTTTGCACGATCCCTATACCTCCCTTACCAAGGATAGCGGGAGGTAAAATTAGGTATACTAGATAATATAAAAAATTAATGTGCAAGTATTTCATTTATTATTATTTTTATATAGACATAACATATTATGTATAAACAAAAACATTAATACATAGTATTTGATTAATTCTTGAACAATTTGTTGTGCAAATGTAATATGTATACTGTAGTGGAAAATATTTTAAACATTACAGTACAGTACCTACTTAAATAAATGATCCATATTACATCGTTTTATCTATCTACCTTGTATTAAAACATTATGCACTTTTAAAATTTAATGGTTAATGATAAAACAATATATTGTCAACTGACTCATTCCAAAATATATTTTTATATAACTTTTTTCAAAATTATCTTTATTTTCTCTTGCAATAAGTACCAAATTTGTAACCTATTCATTCCTGCTTATGAGAGATAGCAGGCCAAGGTCACTTATGCAAGAAGGGGAACTTGACAAGTAGTCTGAAGTAAATTTTTAGTCATATACACTTTCATTTACCTAGAGTTATATTGTCTCAGAATAATTTTGTGTAGAAATGGCAGAACCAATTGTTGAAACAAAATACGGAAAACTTAGAGGAAAAGTTGCTCAAGATTATAAAGGTGGAAAATATTATAGTTTTCAAGGAATACCATACGCGAAACCACCGATTGGGAATCTCAGATTTAAGGTTTGTGGATTTAAATTTTCATTTTTGCTAACTTCATTAATGTTTTGGAAATTTGTTTATGACTTCACATCCGAAACTGCAGTTAATATTATGAATCTTAAGCGACTGTTTTTACTAAAATATTTCTTTAAAATTTGTCAGTTTAAGAAAATACTATAATTTGGTTATTTTTATTAATTCAGTTTATATAGATTTTTAACCTTTAAGTATATAGCAAAATAAAAAATATTATGTACTACCTATATATTTTTTTTGAAATTTCATTATATGTCAACAATTAACTTTCAAACTTGTTTTCCTGTTTTCTATTAATTATTTTATTCAGATGAAGTCATAATATACATACTAATTTTATATATGGTAATATTTTCTACATTCCGGTTCAGTAAATTAAAATGTATTTCAAACATTAACACATACTTTTTAATAAAATGCAATGTACTGCAAATAAATTTCTTAAAAAACTAATTCTGTAATAAATTTTTAGATGTAAGTACCAAGTTAAATTCCAGAATTGTTATTTTTGTTATGTAAGTGCGTTCCGCAAAATGAAAATATCACTTTTAAATCATTCGAATCGAACACATACTAAACATATTTCGCGCACAAAATACAAACAATATTTTTTCTACAACTAATATATTAATAGCAAAATTTATAGATATAAAAATCTGAAAAAACGTTTTTCAAAACCGTGTGCGAAATACATAGTTCAAGTTAACATAACAATAACTAAAAACTAAAAATCGGTATGTAAAAATCACATACTTCGCGCACTGAAAATGTTAACATTTCTTGATTCTTGATACCTAAATTTTTATAGACTACTAATCCAGTCAATGGAGACCAAAAAAGACCTTTGTCTTACAAAAGTTGGTGTAGAAACAATTTTAACAAATTTTGTTTGGGTCGGAACGGGAATGAAAAGTTCAAGTTTTAACCCTGGGGAGGCTCGGCGCGAACCGCTATCTTGGAGAGGTGCAAGAAATGAATATTATGGGGTTTTGGCTATTTTCTCAAAAAAAGTAGCCCGTATCAAAATTTTACAAAGATACGAAATTAAAGCTTGTAAATTTTTGTATCAAAAGGGTTATTTCATTTTTTACCTAGAATGAACTCTCAAAGCGTGTTAAAATAGTTAACCAAAATAACAATTTATGTAAAAAAAATATATTACTCAAAAAATAAATAATATTAGGTTTTTAATACATAGTCTAATAGGTATTACTATTTATTACAGTTTACAGTCGTCGTGGCATCGAAAGAAATAAATTGTTAAAGATATTTAAATATTTTTTCAACGCTTTTCTACAAATTCATAAACCACTCTGACCCGTTTAAGGATATGATAAATTTGAAATCAGCATGAAATTCTTCATCATGTTATATATTACACGATTTTTGCCGATGAGCGGTTCACGAGTTACTAACAACTTTAACTTATTAAAAATCCCATTAAAATGTTAAACACCTGCAAATCGGCTTAGTTCTCATTTTTTCATCTGAAATTTTGAAACGATTAAGATGAACAATATAATTTTTTTAAGTACTTGTCGAAATTTCACATGAAAAAATGAGTAATTACCCGATTTGCAAATGTTTTATATTTTAGAGGGATTTTTTATAAGTTTAAGTTGTTAGTAACACGCTAACCGCTCATCGACAAAAATCGTGTAATACATGACATGATGAAGAATTTCATGCTGAATCCAAATTTTCAAACCGCGACATTATATCTTCAACCGGGTCAGAGTGATGTATGAATTCGTAGAAAAGCTTTGAAAAAAATATTTAAAAATCATGGATAATTTACTTCTTTCGATGCCACAACGACTGTTAACTGTAAATAGTAACACCCATTAGACCAAGTATCAAATTCCTAATATTGTTTATTTTTGAGTAATATATTTTTTTTCCTAAATTGTTATTCTGGTTAACTATTTTTAACATAACTCTTTGAGAGTTCATCTTACGTAAAAAAATGTAAGAGCCCTTTTTGTACAAAAATTTACGGGTTTTTATTTTGTATTCTTGTAAAATTTTGATATGGGCTATTGTTTTTGAGAAAATAACCAAAAACTCAAAAAAAACTCATTTTTTAACCTTTGATCCAAGATGGCGGCTCACGCCGAGCCTCCCCAAGGTCAAAAACTTGAACCTTTCATCCCCACCCCGGCCTAAATAACATATGTTAAAATCGTTTATACACCACCTTTTAAAGGGTAAAAACCTTTATTGACTGGACTATACGCCAAATTACAGAAATGAATTTATAGATAAACCAAGTCAAATTCCGGAAGTTAATTTTTGAATAAAAGAAGTCAAATTCCAAATGTAAATTTTTAAATAAACTAGCTCAAATTCTGGAAATTAAATTTTAAATAAATTAAGTCAACACCAGGATTTTAAATTTAAAAAAAACTAAGTAAAATTCCGAATGCTAAATTTTTAAATGAACTAAGTCAAATTCCGGATATGAATTTTTAGATAAACTAAATCAAATTCCTGAAATAATTAACATCCAGAAATGAATTTTTGAAGATACTGGATACAGAATAGTACATTGTCTATCTAGTAGGAAAAGTGATATTTTCCCGGACGATGGTGGAGATTGCGGGGTGAGCCGGGTGAGCCGTAGGCGAGGCCAGCAACACCAGGAGTCCGGGGAGTCACTTTTCCTACGTGGTACACATACAATTTTTTTTTTTAATCAGTTTGTATTCAATAATTATTTATTTTATATTTCATTTATAAATGTCAGACAACAAACAAGACATAAGATTATTGAGTTGTTTTGATAAAAATATCTGAGGATAGCGTAACTATGGTTTGTTTATTTATTTTCATAAAAGTCAAAATATATTTGAAAAATATCAGATTTTGTGTTCAAATTACGAGATATGGCTAGTGCTAGTGATTTATCTACATCTTGCACACCACCGGATGTAATGGAGGCAGCTAATTTGGTGACAGTGAATTTGCTTCCACAAAAATAAATTGAGAAATATGAAAAGGCATATAAACTTTTATTTACGGAAAACAATGAACCGCGTACTGTCCGGGAATACTTTGTCACGCGCCGGAAAAAATATGCTCGGACTGTTATTTTTCGTTGCCTAGCAACTACACTAAAATACCGTGGCCGCGTGCCTGAGTGTCAGGTCGCGAATCTGAGGAACCGGGTTCGATCCCGACCGATGCCAAATATTTCCAATTTTAAATGGCACAAGAATGACCCCTGTGGTGCACTCTCCACGCCAGCAATGAGTGCCCGTGAGGTGACGCCTGGTAAACGCCCGCACGGTACAAATATGTCATCATCATTACCGATATCTGCATACAAAGCAGATTGGCACACTCAGCAATGGGTAATTTGCCGTGATGATATATTTATTTATTTATTTATTATGCACTTTTCGGTTCGAAAACACACCGGAAACGTGTCAGTTTTCGTCCGATCGAAAAAAAATGTTTAGTCAATTTTGGAAAGTTAATTTGTATTAACTAAATCAAATTCCGGAATTGCATTTAATCAAAAAAGGCGCGGGCTGTTAGTTTCCGAGTTAGGTCTTCCGGAGACCGGTGCATACTGAAAAATATTTCACAACACATTGTTAGTACAATTGGATTATCCATAATAAACAAATTTTTCATTGTTAGTGTTCAGAGCCTCCAGAAAAATGGCAAGGAATCCGCGATGCAACGAAAGAAGAAAACGGCAGCCTCTCCATACACTTTGTAGTCCGTGAGAGAGTGGTCGGCTCCGAAGATTGTCTATATCTCAATGTCTACACTCCTCAACTTCCTAGCGGGAATAAACCTGCTCTCAAACCCGTAATGTTCTGGATCCATGGAGGAGGTTTTCATTATGGATCAGGAGGTTCTGATTTCTTTGGGCCTGAGTACATTATCACTGGAGATGTTGTTCTTGTGACGATTAACTATCGTTTAGGAGCGTTAGGTGAGATAATTAGTGATTAATTGTCACGTGGTAGCTTATGGAAAATAAACGGCGAGATAGCACAGTGGGAGAATGCTAGCGTCTGGTGCACAGAATGTGAGTTCGAATCCGGGCCTTGTCGGGAATTTTTCTCAACTGGCTTTTATCGGTATTTATTCCTGTTAGCTTTCCAAGTTGGGATAGAATTAACTTGCCAACCTCTAGCTATCGGGTACCGGCTAGGGTCTGTAAAAAGGGCTTGCAACACACATCACACCTTAGTAATATTTATAAACTCTGTGGTAAATTAAATAAAAGTAGTGTCCGTGTGTCATAAATTCACCTTAGGGACATAACTCTATTGTCCAGAAATTGATTAAATTATAATGTGAAAGAAATAAATGTGAAAAAATCTACCTTCACATATTAATCGCAGTTCTTAACGTTTGACTTTTACTAGCGATACGTAAAATGCAATAAGAGTGCTGTTAGAAACAGTGGCGTAACTACCGGTTTCCAGAACCTCAAGGGGCCCGGCACGCACTTCAAAAAATATTTTTATTTTAATAGATCCACATGTTCCAAATATGTTAAATGACTTTACATATTTCAGCAGAAAGATCATTTTCAATATAAAAATTAGTAAAAAAAATTTTAATGGGTACTACAGGGCAACAACGATTATCATTATCAGACATCTACGAGTATTATTGTAATAGACTACGAAATTGCCAGAACCATAGATGTATCTAACAGCCTTTTCAGCTTCTGATTTCAGTGCGCACTAACGTGCGTTTTGTTTTCATCAAACTTATATGTTTACACTTTCTTCGTGGTAGCGTTTTCGGATTATCGTGAAATTGCACCGACTACAGGAGCAAGTACATGAATATCAGTGCAAATAATATGGCTTCTAAAAATAAAATTATATTCACAATTGCCAGGAATTATTAAAAAGTTCTTCAATGTCAGATAGTGATGAAGAGTTATTAAATCAATTAATAAAATAATAAATTTTGTAAATACTCTGTTATATTTAACGAATGTTAAATTATTACGGTTCGTTTTGTTACGAAGCGTTATATTGACTTTTATGAATACGGGCATAAAACTCTGCAGAATAGATCTTTTTTAAATTCATATTCCAATAAAGTTCCACTTTATGTACATGGGTACTTGTTCAATCTGTTGATCGTTGATCATTAATATTTTTTACCTTCGAGTACTATGAATTGTTTATATTTTTTTTAATTTGTTGAACTTGGTATATATACGAGTATATATAAAAGATAGGATGTTTTTATTAATTTTGTTAATCTTTTTCATTTATTATTTAACTAGAATATATGGGCGATAATACATGCAATAATATAATATATACAATTCACTTTCCTTTTTGACCTGTTATTGCCGTCTTTTCCCACACACGCAACTTTGTCAGCGATGGACTGGCCCTCTACGACGCGTGGGATAAATTACACATTGTCATTCCAATTTACAACAATTATCACAGGCGTACATTATTATCTAGTAAGATAGACAGGAGAGGGGGCAGGAATAAGGTTGTTCCCAAGTCCCAGACTTGGGTAGGCGCCCCGCATATTAAATGCGGCCTAACACCTCGTGGATTCCGGTACCCCTATCCGCAAAAGTATACACCCAGTGCGTGGACGAATTGCTGGAATACGGCTCTCGTGAATAGTCATTTCTGAGCCACTAGCGGTACCGTAGCCACATACGCATGTCCCAGACATGTTGAGCTCCCAGAGCTCGACCTCCCAGAGATCAATGGATCCCAGACCCATTATGAGAGTTTAGCTTACGATCACACGTGTGTAGGTCCCAGACCTATCATGATAAACCCCAGGTTTACCCTTAACGGCCCAGACATTATCGTGTATCTCAGCCTCTCAGGTGGTGTTTATCACACCTCGAAGCATATAGCTCCATGGACCCAGAGTTGTCCCAGACAACTCTTCGGATAATGAGGAAACTACCACGTTTGCGGCCACAAACAAATAATACAAATGTATATCTCACATATACCATGCATATCAAATACACAAGCAGTGTATAACATATCAATCAAGCATCTGGTGATCCACACCACTCTATACCTGTATAATAATTAGAATGACAACGAGTTCTACCACTCACCTATAATTACTGCAAGCATCTCGTCTTTTCTTTGTTGACACTATTCACAGTTTCACCAACATCCGTATATGACTGCTAGCACACAGCAACTAACTGCCCTGGCCATCCAAGAGTCGGGGGTTGTTATTGTGTTTAAGAATGTCTAGTGTTTTTGCCTTCAGCCAGCGCTTCTAAACCAGTGGCGCCCACTCGAAAAGTGAATCTTACGTATATATATATATATATATATATATATATATATATATATATATATATATATATATATATATATATATATATATATAAACTATTATTCACGAAAGATGACTATTCAAGGTCATTTGTGAGCCGTCTGATATAATATTACTTGCAGATAACTTCATTGCATTTTGTATGCATAAGCGTACAACCTGAAATATTTATGGACACATATTAACTGAAAAAATAAGAATAATTCATTTGAAAATTATGTTTCTTTCTAAATAATGCCTTTCTGAAAGATTTATGTTCTTCACTTATGTTTTTGCAAAATACAAAAACATAGACTTAACTTATAAATCAAGGAATAATAATTTGATTTAAACGTCAACGCCACTGGGTAAATACTAGCACAGAGGGCAGTGTAGTAGATAATTAGGTATCTGTAATTCTACGAAATATGTCATTATTATTTATAGTATGTTAGAAAGTAATGCCACTATTTACGTATATCTGTGACACCACATAAATTAAATAGATATAGGTCAAATAATCTTTCTCTTTCTAATACAAAATGTTGCTAAGCTACTGCTATAAAGTGATGTGTATTCTTTCTTCGAATAAATGACCTTGAATAGTCATCTTTCGTGAATAATAGTGTATATATATATATATATATATATATATATATATATATATATATATATATATATATATATGTCGGAGAATGTAATATCAAAGCATGTCGTAACGATCATTTAATGAATAAAGTATTACATGAATCACTTATAATCTTCTAATTGTATTGTCGTAATCGAAACGTCAAGCATTCTTGGCTAGAATGCTTGGATGGAATCAGTGTGTAGCGGTGCTCAGGGAGTGAGTGCAGGTCCGCCTCGCTGAGATCATCACGTTTATATTATCGCTGTGGTTCTGAAATAGTGTTAGTCGACATAGAGTTTGCCAGTGATACTACCCCGCGACATCAGAAGTGGGATTCGCCTGCGATCCACAATATTGTATGTGGGTTTTTTGTTCTGTTGTGAATTATAAAGTGAAGTGTAGGGCCAAGCAGGTTAAGATGGAAAGGCCGTCTAACAATTTTTGCAGGTTTTCATCCTAGGGCATTGACCAGTAACAAGGATTCCGTCTGTGTCCCACCCGGAGAGTGGTGACGTAATTACAAGAGCTGGTTAAGTAGAACCGTGAGTAATGAGTACTGAATTTATTTTAAGCCGTCTTCCAATACTGGTAAGAGATTTTATTACAAAGCTCAAGATATCGTTGTGAGCTATGTTGGTGGCAATTGGGTTGCTGTTATAATAAAAGCAATTCGGTCAGTTGCTTGTTGAGAAACGAGAGACGAAGTCGAGTTTGTTGTTTATGATATTGTGATGGCCGATGATCCGGATTACCGATCTCCATATATGTTATTTAAGATATTATTTATTACAGTAGGTGTTCATGGCAGTTGTTATATTTTGATTGATGTTTTGTCATTGAGCTTGTATGACGTAATAAGTATTTCATTTTTGGTAGCTTGATTCTACTCCTTTACATCGTCTGCGACGTGACAATATTATTATACTGAATGTAGGTCAAGTAGTCACAGATCGGGAGTATCAACCAGTTTGCGATTTAGTTAGTTATTTATGAAATAACAAACGAACTAATACAAATTCCTTAAAGTGTTTCGGTATGTCAAGAAAGATTGTAAAATGTTTTCATTGTACAAGTTTCGCAAACTAACAGACACGTTGAGTAGGTACACTGCAACCTTGAGGCACTTGATATATCGTTACTTACTTTTTATCCAGATATGACCGATGCGGGTGCAGAACCATGGTGTACCGAAATATAAATTATAACATTAAAATTTCACTGGGGATCTTCAGTGAAGATAGTTAATGGTGGAAATATGTTGGAAAACTATGCTAAAGATTAATATTTTATTAACTGCAGATAAAGTTTACTGATCTACAAATTGTTATTATCATTATAAGGTTGAGGGCTTTAAGCGCTGGTGACTTTTGTCACCACGACCAGTAAGATCTGCTGTAGCATGTTTTGACTGAATGTCTGGAAGCCACTTCAAAATTTTGATGAACTGAAATTTGGTATATTATAGAACAATGACTAGTAAAGATACTTGTCATAATTCAAAGTCCCTTTTGTTAAGAGCTGATAACTCTTTAACGTTCATCGTCAAGGGTGAAATGAATAACTCCAGGCTATGAATTATGGCTTTTCAAGTATCCACAGGAAATGCCTAAGACTCACTTATACTACGGTACCCATTTTAGCTTTGATTCACAAGTGAAAGCAGCCTGGTTATCTGACGTTATGTAGATTGCTTCTCCTTTGAGAGCTTGTTTAAGTTTATTGAGCACACAGATTTATTGCTTGAGATATAATGAAACCGTTGTGTATGGATTCCTTTATTTGGCAGCACGGACCAAATAAAATCGATCCAGTTTCTGCTGACTCTAGTTTAGAAATATCAGTAAACCAGGACAGAGAATCTATTTGGAAGAGTGGCCTTACTACTGTCCACCGAAGGCGATTACCAAAAACTCTCTTGTGTAGCTTTTGTTTCAGAAATTATGAGTGGCCTACGAGATCTCCAATCTTGAAGTGTTTTGTCTTGCACAGTGCAAAGACGTTGGCCCCAGAATAAATTCTATTACTGCACTTGGACAGGTATTCATAGCGCCTGTGGTATGTGATACAAAGAAAAACTATCGTTGCGCTTCTGCAAAGACGCTTGTGCTGTGTTTTGTTACATTTTTGCCGCCATACTAATTATGCATGAGTGATCATTGGTCCAAATACGGTGATGTATGGCCAGTGGTTCGTTTCTGCCTGCAATCTCTAGTTTTTGCTAGAAGGACAGCGGCTTGTGTCCGAGGCTGCTACGGGATTTGTTTTGATGATTTTGTTAATGTATAAATTGCATGTGGACTTTTGAGTATTCAGGTTTCAGGTATCTGCGTTGACATTAAGGGTAATGTGATTGAAGTGAGAGATCAATGCATTCGATCAGTTACCATACGATGATGCTATTTGGGAAAAATATTATTGACAGTGGCGGGAGAGCTGTAATTATGGACGAAGTCTGTACCAGTCTGTCTCGAAATAATAAGCCAGAATGGGCGAGCATCCTGCCCAATATCTACGAATGAGGCGATGTGTAGCACTGATAGTGAGAGAATGTATTGGATGTACCGTGTTAGCGTGAAAAATATAGCGCTGTGCAGACAGTTCAAATCTGAGTGAACTTTTATCAATAGTTCATGGTATAATTTGTATGAAGTTATTCAAGTTCCTGCACGTCCATGTTCCAAAACCCTGAGTCGTTACGGATGGAACTTTCATGAATATTGAAATTTAGGTACAAATATGGTAGTGGTTTGAAATAGTCTCTGAGTGTATTCCCAGAACATACTATATGACTTTATTGAATTTCCGGTGAGCATGGTCGTAGCTATAAAACTTGGTGTTTTGGTTTTGATGGGGCTGTGGCCGATCAGGCTCCTCGTGACCGTTTTCGGGGTGACCATTCCAGTTTTGTCAAATTGTGAATTTGTTGAATGGTTAAATTGTGGCAAGCTAGATCAGCCGCAGAAGAGTTGCACAGGATAGCTGGTGCCCGGACTGGAGCCTGCCACGGTTGCGAAGCAGACTGTTTTACCTGAAAAACAATTGAGCAACAGAAATCTGTCAGCCATTGGAAGCAGAGAAGTCTGACAAGACGGGATTTGCTTTTCAAATGTTTCTCTTAATGTTTGCGACGCCTAAGTGCAGCGTGATGGACGCTGGAACAAATTGCTTTAAAATATTTTGATCGTATCCAAGGATAAATTTAATTGAAGAAAGTTCATCGGATGATGGATATAAAGGAAGATAAAAAAAAATTGTTTCTACATCTCCTCTTGCAAACGTTTCGGTATATTATGTTACCTTCATCAAGTGCTACAATAAAAATATTTGACACAAATCAACAACAATCGTTTTCCAGAGTATAATCAAACAATAATAAAAAACAAGTTTAAATAAAAAAAATAAAAAATACCTGTGAGATATGTAGGCCAAACGAGAAACATTATAATGGACAGCATCACCTGTGACAGTGTAAGATCAACTGACTAAAACTTACTAACCTCCAATAAGGGCAAAAACCAACTTGTCAAAAAATTAAACTAAAAAAAAAAACACTAAGCCAAAATACAGTTAGGAAAACGAACAGAAGAACTATCTGAATTATTTAACAAATTTAGAACATTTTGATAGCTCTAAGTATTATTTACATAACACATGAATCCATGTTCTAATTTTTAAGTAGAGCGGTTCATGCGTACAATAATGAACCTTCTGGAGGTTGAGACCACAATTTAGTTAGGCTAATCGAGTGGATCGTTGAAAATCCACAGGGGTGACTAAAACATTGAAGAGCCGACAAACTTTTATAACAAAAGTGGCTAAGGAGTAATTGAGGCGTTGGTCTGGAGATTGGTATTTTCGTTAAATTCTTTAGAATTATTAACCGTGTTGGAAGATGACATGCTACTGGATGCCTCTGTCATGGTGTTTCGGTATGCTACTCTGATACCTCTGCCGAAGGTAACATGCTAACTAGGTGCCTCTGTCGTGTGTGTTTTCCAGTAAATGAATTGGGAAGCGTGGCCTAAGACGACGAGCTAAGTTTTCGATTTGCCATAGGATTTCTGATTTAGGACCTGAATGTTAGCAAACCAGTAATAATTTGTTTTGTATGTTCTAAAGGCCCATGACTCTAATCGCACTTATAAATACGCACATGACCAAATTAGAAAAATGTCAGATAATAATGATATTTCTTCCCTAGGAACTGACGAAGAGCCAGGTTCTACACAAAATAATTAAAACTAGAATTGTCTATAGTACAATGAGGGTGTTCCATTGCTAGGTAAGCAATGACGGTGTGGTTTTCCTGAGCTGGATAAGCGATGACGGAATAGTGTACCATTGCTGGGTAAGCAATGACGGTGTGGTTTTCCCGAGCTGGTTAAGCGATGACGGAAGGGTGTTCCATTGCTGGGTAAGCAATGACGGTATGGTTTTCTTGCGCTGGTTAAGCGAAGATAGAATAGCGATCAATTGCTGGTTAAGCAATGATGGTCTGTCGCTGTTGGACAAGCTATAACAATGCTTGAATACTGATATTGGTAGTCATGTATTTACTGGTGAAATGTATTGTCACAGAATTATGTTTTGTTTGACGTCTTGTAAAAAAGGCGTCCATTAAATAATTTAGTGTACTATAGCTAAATTTTGAGCTTGATATAATTGTGAACAAAGTTGTAACTATTTGAGCACTTATTGGTCAGAGATAGCCGAGCGAAAATACTGTGGATAAATTCTTTGTTTTCAGATAGTTCACACGAGGACGTGTGAAACGTCAGAATGGCCGTGTCGGAGAATGTAATATCAAAGCATGTCGTAACGATCATTTAATGAATAAAGTATTACATGAATCACTTATAATCTTCTAATTGTATTGTCGTAATCGAAACGTCAAGCATTCTTGGCTAGAATGCTTGGATGGAATCAGTGTGTAGCGGTGCTCAGGGAGTGAGTGCAGGTCCGCCTCGCTGAGATCCTCACGTTTATATTATCGCTGTGGTTCTGAAATAGTGTTAGTCGACATAGAGTTTGCCAGTGATACTACCCCGCGACATATATATATATATATATATATATATATATATATATATATATATATATATATATATATGTATATATATTTAAGAAATAAATATATTTATGTATTTGAATATTGTAAATAATATGTCTGCTACTCTTTTATTTCAGGTTTTTTGAGTTTAGAAGATCCGTCGTTAGGTGTTACAGGAAATGCGGGATTGAAAGATATGGTTTTAGCTTTGCGATGGGTCCAAGAAAATATTCAAAAATTTGGAGGTGATCCAAATAATGTTACACTCTTTGGTGAAAGTGCAGGAGGAGTTTCTGTCCATCTTTTAATGTTGTCGCCTATGAGTAAAGGTAAATACTAATAGTAAGAATAACGTCTAACTCAGGGCCGGTCGTAGGTGAATGCAAGAGGTGCATGTACCTACTATTGAATAAGAATAAATTACAGATCATACTACTGCTAGTAATAAATATAGATGGAAAATTGACTAGTTACTGAAAAATATTCTGTGCATTTCAAATAAAAAGTGGATTATTTCACTTATAAGAATTGAACATTCGTATATAGCTATTATTATTTTTATGTACCTACCTTTATATCAAATTTTCTTCTACAGGATTATTTCACCGTGGTATAATACAAAGCGGAAGTGCACTAAATCCATGGATATTTAGTAAAACAGTATCAGCAGAATTAGCAACAGTTTTAAAATTAAACACTACAAACGAGAAAGAACTGCTAGATCATTTGCGAAAAATTCCTGCTGAAAGATTCATTCAGATTCAAGAAGAAATACCCTTTGTAATGGTGATTTCAATATCTGCACGCTTTAACAGATGTATAAGAAGTCTGGCTTTGGATTTCTTTTGCATGATTTTTATCTACTATTTTATTTCTATTAATGCTATTAGCTTTTTTACATATAGAAAATTTGACATAGGGAATTATTCAATTTAATCATCTCATCACTGAACCCTTCTTCATAAGCCTTCGGTAACCTTTAAATTATATACTGGACTGAATATTTCTATGACTACAACATGAGAATCGAGTATTTTCTATATAAAAAAGTGATAAATATATATTTTTCTGTTCATTCGTACAATGGCCAATTTCGAAGATTTTATAATTAATTAAATACCTAGCCTCATAATGATGTAGACATACCGGGTGGCGCTCGAAATCCGTTACATATGCATTTAGCATGGGAAAACCGTTTTTCCTAGTGCGTTTCTCCCCAACTTATTTTAGAAAAAAATATATTCAAATAAAAGTTGTAGAATATAAAATTCTGCATGTAAATCAGTAAATAAAATTATTTTCGTATGTTTAGTAACTCCAGAAATTGAATATGAAAATTTTTAAAATTTCTCTTTAATAGTGCTAGCCATAGAATTAAAACAAAAAAGACAAACAAATGTGATGATTTAAATGTCAAATATTGTGATTTTTTGTCAAGAAAAATGAGTATTTGAACAGTATAGAAGAATTGAATTATTATTCTGTTCAAGAATTTTACGTTGTGATAATTTTATTAAATAATAAAAAGTAAATTAAATTATATGACAGATAAACACACGTTTATTTGTTAAGCTTTTTGTTAATTCCATGACTACCACTACTTTTGAGCAGATTTTCGACATTTTCATACCTAATTTCTGCTGTTACAAAACAAAGCATGCAAAATTAATTTTGCTTATTGATTCAAATGCAAAATTTTATGTTCTACAACTTTTATTTGAAGATTTTTTTCTAAAATAATTTGGGAAGCAATGCGCTAGGAAAAACGGTTTTCGAGCGTCACCCGGTATATGCAATAGTACTGGGTGGATAACATCACTAGATGACAACCAAGTAAAAAACCATGAAATACTTATGCCTTGTCAAGTAGATATTTCTAAGATTCTAAGTACATATTTCTAAATTTTGTTTAGTGATTTGAATTGAATATCAATTTAGTTAAAATTGTATCATTTCATCATAATAATATCAAATGGTGACGTCACCCTCCAGTGGCATTACAGAGACCATTTCAAAAAATACAAAATTTAATTTTATTGTATTTTAAAATTTACCACACACCAAAATTTTCATTGCAGAATCCAATTTTTTTTTTGTTATTAGTGAATCGACTCCTGTTTCAATTAACACGTTAATGCGGAACAAAAATAAGGTATTATTGCGTTACTGATGATACATATCGCCGGCGATATGTAATTTGTTTTTACTGTGGTGCGATACATATCCCCGGGGATATGTACTAGATGTTGAATTTAGTTCCATCTTGTGTACAGATAAGTAACTTTGTAGCTGTTTTCAAGTATCTATCTTTTAGGTTTATATCTGACTTAAACCGTACATACCTACAGAGACTAAAACCGCACATATTTAATTTAAACTGAATACATGGAAGATAATGTTATGTATATAAGAATTTTAATTGTTTTATTTAACAAAAATAACATATGGCATATTTTGGTAATAACAATAACTAAAAACAAAGTAAATTTACATTATATTTCCACTTCATTTCAGGGAAGTATTTTTTACTAATTCAAGAATTTTTTTGTTATCTGACAGTCTTATAAAAAATAAACTATAATAATATACATTGTACGAAGTTTAGATTGACAATGAAAAGCAATAAAACGCACGTTATTATAACAAGTTCATGCAAGTTTGTACAAATCCCCGGCGATATGTATAGCACAGAAATAATGAATAATTAATTTTGTGCATTACATATCGCCCGAGATATGTACTATATTATTATAATCTATAATCCTGTAGAAAATGACATTTAAAATGCTACAAGAATCGTTAAAATCAGTCCACAAATAAAAATTATATACTCTCCGCACCTGAAGAATGAAATGGCGAAATTCGCTTTTGCATGATGTCACCATCTGGTTACATATCGCGGGCGATATGTATCGCAGTTAACGTGTTAATATGTATATAAATATGTAATATAAAATGTAATTTATGTAAGTGAATACCGCCTAAAACGCACTATAAGTAGTTAAGGACATTTTGATTTCCTATATTAAATTATAAAATCCCTGTCAACTTTTCTATAATTCAAGCTTAAAAGTACTTAATTATGAAAAAAATATTTTTACACTAATATGCTAGCTTTAGATTTTTTAACTAATTGAGTTTTATATTAGAAAAGATAAAAGCTACGCTCTTCTTTGGGCTTTCCACAACACTATTTCATATTTTTAAAAAGCAAGCTTGATGACTACAGCCAGCAAACTATTAGCACCTACTTAATATAATATTCTCTCATTTTCATATATTTATTTCAGTAATCCAAACTAAAACTCCATTCCATTTGTAGAGTTCAAGTTGCAGCGAAATCCGCGCGTTCAGTTTCATAATAGAAAAGCCTTCATCCTCAGAACCAAATTTTCTAACTGAGCATCCTTTAGACATAATGGCTTCAGGAAATTATCACAAAGTTCCCCTGATTATTGGGTACGCCGAACGGGAAGGGATGCTCACTGAAATTAGTCATGTGAAGAGGTACGGGTCACTCCAAGTGCCCACCGATCTGAGCACGAGGATTCCTTTCTATTACAATATTCCGAACGGAAGTGAACAGGAGAAAAATATTGTGCAGAAAATTAAGAAGTTCTATTTTGATGGTAAGGAGCCGTCTGCTAAAACCGAAGATGAATTTTTGGAAGTAAGTAAGAATATACCGTGGAGCCTACGGCTAATATCATTGATAATACTACCGTTCATAAACTTTATATCTAATAATGTGTTTCCTTTCCTTTTTCAATGGACATGTCCTCTTTTTTGGAGTAAAGGTCCGTTTCTCGTATCTTTTTACTTCCTTGTACAAAGTAAAGGAAGTATTGTATTCGCGAAAAATTTCGGTTTTCAGATTTCAACGGAAATATCCATTTTGACCATCCCTGAATCCATTCTAATTTCGTCGTGACGTCTGTAAGTACATACGTACGTACGTATGTATCTCGCATAACTCAAAAACGGTAGGCCGTAGAAAGTTGAAATTTTGTATTTAGGACTTCTATAACATCTAGTTGTGCACCTCCCTTTTTGGTCTTTACATAATTTCCAGAAATGGTACTTTATTTGAAGCCTATTATAGATTTTAATAAAAACTATATTAAAATATAATCCAAAACTTTTCAAATTTGGTATATAAGACTTTTATATCAATTGGAATCACATAGCAGATTTTGGTTAAAACTGGCTAACCGGAAATGATATATTACCTGAAGTTGTTAACAGTTTTTCTTGAATAAAATGGTTCCATTTTGATTTTAGAAATAAATGCTTCAAATAAGAGTTTTAGAGAATTAAATTCTGCGTCTAGCACATCAAGTATTATTAAATTAGCCCTTTGTATAAGCGAGATATGTAAATTTAAAATATATACTTTTTGGTTTTTGTAATGAAGCTTGCTATGGATTAGGACAAAAAATAACAAAAAAATAAAAAATAGATGTTAATGTCAAATTACGTCAAATACGTGCAATTTTATAATTGAGTCTATACTTCATATTAGTCTTGCGTACAAGGAAGTCGTGTGGTGTCTACATCAGATTTTTTTCAATGCATTTGTTCCTCTATTTTCAAATCTAATTTGTTAATTTCCTATACCTATTTTGTAAATGCATCATTCTGTAAGCATTTCTATTTTTATGTCAATGTCAATATCTAAACCATTATTCACGAAAGATGACTATTCAAGGTCATTTGTGAGCCGTCTGATATAATTTTACTTGCAGCTAACTTCATTGCATTTCGTTTGCATAGGCGTGCAACATGAAATATTTATGGACACATTTTAACTGAAAAATTAGAATAATTCATTTGAAAATTATGTTTCTTTCTAAATAATGCCTTTCTGAAAGATTTATGTTCTTCACTTACATTTTTGCAAAATACAAAAACATAGACTTAACTTATAAACTAAGGAATAATAATTGGATTTAAACGTCAACGCCACTGGGTAAATATTAGCACAGAGGGCAGTGTAGTAGATAATTAGGTATCTGTAATTCTACGACATATGTCATTATTAGTTATAGTGTGTGAGAAAGTAATGCCACTATTTACGTATATCTGTCACACCACATAAATTAAATAGACATAGGTCAAATAATCTTTCTCTTTCTAATACAAAATGTTGCTAAGCTACTGCTATACAGTGATGTGTATTCTTTCTTCGAATAAATGACCTTGAATAGTCATCTTTCGTGAATAATAGTGTACAGCGTATGTGCTAATACGAAGGGAGTTTTTTATGTTATCTACCTAGCTATAAAAACAATATGCTATCGCGACAATTTTCTTATATCAAGTGTCATTTTATAGTGTCATCTCTAAATTTGGCTCCAATCGCTTTACATTTGTCATTTTTATATCAGTTTAAAAAACGAAAATTAGTGATTTGAAACTTGAACATAGAAACATCATAAAATTTATATCGAAAGAAGGCAGTAGCCCGAAGAATATGTATGAGAGAATGGTGGCAGTGTATGGAGACAACAGCCCGTCCTATTTCCAAGTCAGATATTGATGCAAGCAGTTCAAATTGGGCAGGAAATCCATTCTCGATGACCCAAAGTGTGGAAGATCTCTTGAAGCACAAACTGAAGAAATCATCAACAAAGTTACAGATTTGGTATTAACTGACCGCCGAGTAAAGGTTTCAGTTATTGCTAGAGAAATAGGAATATCAGAAACGAGTGTTTTTAAAATTCTACATGAAGGTTTGGGAATGAGCAAAGTGTCGGCACGATGGATTCCCAGAGTGCTCAGTCTCGAACAAAAATTGTGTAGACGACAAATTTACAAGAATTTGACTGCTTTATCCCAAGATGAAGACTTTTTCTACAGAATTACAACTGAGGATGCGAACTGGCTACACCATTTTTAACCTCCCACGAAACAAGAGTCCATGCAATGGATTCACAAGGGCTCTCCACCACCTAAGAAGGCGAAGACAATGTTCTGCTGGGAAAGTGATGGCCACCGTTTTCTAGGACGCGGAGGGTATTATTTTAATTGAGTATATGCCAAAAGGGACTACAATAAGGAGGAATGTCTACAAAGGCAGAATTAAGAACTTGAAAGCGGCTATTCGCGAAAAAAGACCCACAATAATTATGCTCAGAAAACTCTGCTTCTGCACGACAACTGCAGGGTGCATAAAGCACGAATTGTTCAAGCAGTAGTCAATGAATGCGGCTTTAAGGAATTACAATATCTGCCTTACAGTCCTGACCTCGCCCCCTGTGACTAAAAAGTCAAAAAACATTTGAGAGGGCGTCGCTTTTTATCGGATGATGATTTGGAAAACGTCGTGGAGTCGTATTTTGCAGAATTATCAAAAGAATTTTTTTTTTTGAATGTATAGCTTTATTAGAAAAACGTTGGAATAAGTGTGTTAGTGTTAACGGTTCTTAAGTTGAAAAATAAAATTTTATTTATTCTCTAACTCGTTTTCATAGCTAGGTAGATAACATAAAAAACTCCCCTCGTAAAATTAGATAAAATTCAAACACTCACCATTAAAAAAATTCACGAATGGTCGAGCACGCGTCTCGTCGAATGTCAGGCAACCAATCAAATTGTTTATGATTTGAAATATCACATAAAGTTTCAATCGTTTGTAATTTGGCTACAAATTCATATTTATACAATTTTTTTTTTCGCTACCTAATATTAATTAATTTATGTTTATTTTCACTTTCTTATTTAAGGTAGTTAAAGGCTATGGTAGTACCCTCCCTATTACATATTTTTTTATTTTTCAGTTAGAAGGTGATGTCTTCTTTTTGCGAGGTATTTACGTAGCAATAAGAGAGATGATAAATAATTTGAATTTTCCTATTTACTTATACCGAGTAACTGCAGATACAACTTTAAATTTATTCAAGAATATTGCAAACGTCAAAAGACGAGGTAAAGATAAATAGTGATGTACGCGAGGCGAGACGAGACGAGAAATATAAAATATCGATCTCGTCACGTTTTCGGATCTGTAATCTCGATCTCGCTTTCGTTCTCGCACATTTATTTGGGTCTCATCTCGTTCTCGCACGAGTCTCGCTGTAAAAATAAGCGCATGCGCACTACGTATTTACGTAACTGTTTAACTACAAGAGACAATTTCGCACCAATAGCACCATCTTCCATGTATTTGCAATCGTATAACTATAATAAAGAAACGAAACACTAAATTCTGGTCACCAAATTATTTCAATACGAACATAATGTTTATTCATTTACGGTCACCACAAAATGTGATAAGTAAGTAAATAATTTAATTTACCTCTAAAATATCCAATTTATCATCAAATTGTGATCTCTAAACTATTTCAATACGAACATCTGTTAACACATTTTGTCTGTCATAAGTAAAACGAATTATACATTAAAATATTATTTTTTTGTAACTTAAAGTACCTACACTTTTTCATTAAATATATGCCACTATTTAAGTAAGATTAAGTCATAAAAAACCGCTACACTGGTAACCCGCCGGCAACCAATCACTCCGCTTCTCTCTCTGTTGGCGACAATAGTTTTATTAACCGTGGTTTTAGCTCGGGTGAATTAGGGGATGAAATATTAGAGAAAACTAGTTCTATTGGATGCAATACCGATTTTGTCTCTATTTTTGCATTTTCTCGCTCTGGGAACGATACTAATCGAATCGACTTTAGATAGACTCAACAAATATAGTGAATTCATATAATTTTCACATTTACGTGTTCTATGCATGAATTAGCGTTGACTCCACTCCTCGTACGGTGCATTTTTCATTGAATTTATGGATCAAAGCTATAAAGTTACAAATACTTTTTATTGCGAGACTCTCGTGAGAATTTTGCGAGATTTCTCGCTTCTCGCAGTTGTTATATCGATCTCGCCTCGTATTTTAAACTGCAATCTCGCTCTCGTTCTCGTCTCGCATAATGCAACGAGACGAGACGAGATGCGAGAGCACTCTCGCTTCGTCGTGCATCACTAAATATAAATAATAAAAACTATATTTCCGTAACTAACGTCCATTTTGTAGGTACATGTCATTATGATATGGTTGGCTACCTGTTCCCAACTGAACATACACCAAAATTTGACACTAACTGCAAAGAAGGAAAGTGCGTGGAAACGATTGTTAATCTTTGGACCAATTTTGCTAAAAATGCAAACCCAAATTCTGATAAAATTAAGGTTACTTGGGACCCAATGAAGAAAGACTCCTACGACTATTTGGACATTGGTTTAGAACTGAAGTCCGGAAAATCTCCTGATGCAGAGCGGTTGAAGTTTTGGGATGAAATTTCTGCAAGTGTGAACTCCAAAATGTGATCAGTAGTAGATATTATTAAGAATTTAATTTATATGCGGAATTTGTAAATTATTAAATATTGCACTTACATGTATTGTTATTAACTGTGAAAAATATTAATTATGAATGCATAATTATATAATTCATATTTAAGTGATGAGTTTTTAAATTACTTAAAAATTTAAAATGAAAAATATTTTATTAATTTTTAAACATTTTCAAACAATTCAAAAAGTCAAATGAAGAGAATAAGATAAATTTTTAGCTTCTACTATCTTAATAGTATACCATGACCATGTAACAAATTTAAAAACGAGTATCTAAAAGGTTTATAAAACGTTTATATCACCAGTGTAACTCACGAGCCCGCAGGGCCCGCAGTGCGGGCGGGCCCCCGTCTCTAGAGAGGCCCCAATTTACATGATTTACAATTTTGTTACTACTGCGAAATTTTGAATTTAATCTTTTTTTATAGCAACATACACACACAAATTTATTTAGTCCTTTATTTTTTTAAATGTCAATTTCAAATAATAATATTGGCTAAGAGACCACTTATCCGCTATGCAAAATCAAGCTCTTTATTTTCTATCACATTTCGGCCGGTAGAATTTCGATTTCTTAGCAAATATTTTCCTGCAACTGATCCAGAGTTTTCCTTTAAAATAACCTCATAAAAAGAAGTCTGGGGCTGTCAAATCAGGACACCTGTCGGTCAATGTGTATTTATTTTATTTTTTTATTTTATTTTATTTCACACACAACAAACTACAGGAAATGCCCTATTTACAAGTTTGTGACAAAGAATTACATTAGATACAAATAACATTCATCAATCAATAAGAAGTAGTACATTTCTAAGCATAGAAATATTGCAGTGAAAAAAATCAATTTGCGAATGAACATTAAGACGATACAAATATATAATTCGATACAAAGGTGATAACATATAGTAAAGGTTACAGTTAAGCAATACATTATTAAGATTACGTAAACCTAACTTTGGAACACAAATATCAATCACTTTTAAAATTTGAGGTAAATATATAACAAAATTTAGCAATTTATATAAGAATAACATGTCCAAGTAAATTCTACGCTGCTGTAGTGTACAAACTTGGAAACTTTTACTTAATGTCTCATACGACATAAAGTTTGGGTAAACCCCAAAACACTTGAAATACAAAAATTTTAAAAATTTCTTTTGCAATTTCTCTATCATATCACAATAAATTTTAGTATTACAGGACCAAACCACAGAGCAATATTCGAGTTTAGGTCTGACCAGAGTATTAAATAATTTAATTAAGGTACTGGATTCGGAAAAACAATTAGAGTTACGTATAATTAATCCCATTATTTTATAAGCACTTTTACATGAATTAGATATGTGCAGTTGAAATCTTAAATCGGTCTTGAAAGTAACGCCCAAATCAGTGCACTCAAAGACTCTTTTAATTTTAATCTCAGACATGTAGTAATCAAAATGAATTGGTTGAATCTTTCTTGTATATGACATAATCATACATTTTTCTATATTAAAATATAATTTATTCGCATCACACCATTTTATGAGCTCGTGGATATCTAACTGAAGTTTAGTACAATCTATTTCTGAATTAATCGTAAGGTAAATTTTAAGATCATCGGCGTATAATAAAGGTTTACAAAAGTTTAGAATAGCCGGCAAATCATTTATGAAAATTAGGAACAACAGTGGCCCTAAATTGGAACCTTGAGGTACGCCCGATGTAGATACCATAGTATCAGAATTTGAAGAATTAAGTTGTACATACTGAGTTCTATAATACAAATATGATTTTAGAAAAATTATTGCATTTGGGGAAAAGCCGTATAGGTTAAGTTTTTTTAACAAAACTTGATGGTCAACCCTGTCAAAGGCTTTAGCAAAGTCTGTATACAACACATCAACTTGCCTATCAAGAGCCGAGGAGACATCATGTGTGAAAGAGAATAGATTTGTAGTAGTTGATCTGCCAGATAAAAAACCATGTTGAGAAGTACTAATTGCTTTTTCTACATGCACATATATTTTCTTGTACAAAATGGATTCAAATATTTTGGCTAATACCGTTAAAATTGATATGGGCCTGTAACTTCTAATCTGCGCTGCATCGCCTTTTTTAAAAACTGGAACAATTCTTGCAAGTTTCAATTTATCTGGATAAGTATTCGTATGGATTGCTTTAGAAAAATTTTTAAAAAGAGGTGTAATTAGGATATCCATGCATCCTTTAAAAATAAAAGCAGGTATTTTGTCCCAACCAACTGTTGGTTTATTCTTTAGAGTATTGATAGCTTCTTTGATATCATCCTCTGAACAATTAAAATTAAAGAGATCACAATTACTTAAAAAGTTAATGTCATCTAAGTAACTTAGGTCATTATCAGCAGATGTTTGAGAAGAATATATGGATTTAAAGTACATGGCAAACGCCTTACAAATATCTTCGCTATTATGATAGATTTCGTTCTCATGATACATAGTAACTGGAATACTAGATTTGCTCCCTTTTTTATCTTTTATAAAGGACCAGAATTTTTTGGGGTCGTTACTAATATTGTTTTCAAGATTGTGTGTATATTCCTGATAAGCAGTTTCAGAAAGGCTTTTGATTTCACTACGTAATGATTTATACTGAGAAATTTGTGCCTGATTCGCTAAATTTTTTACGATTAATTTATGTAGTGTATTTTTAATTTTGATTTTGTCTATAATGCTTTTTGTAAAGTAAATAGGAAAATTACTTTTGTAAGAATTTTTCTTTGGTATTGATTCATCAAAAATTTGGTATAAGGTTTCATAGAATTTGTCCAGGCAAGAATTGACATCACTAATGTCACTTAAAAAGTCCCAATTAACACAACTTAGCAAGTTATACATTTTCAAGTAGTCGCCATTTTTAAAATTATACTCTGGGTTTATATTTACCTGGGTATTCATATTTTTAACAAATATCAATTGAAAGTTAATATGTAATGCCGGATGGTATTTATCCTCAACTAGTAAAGAGTGGGTCTCATGTGTAACAGAAACATTGTCTAGGTTACAAAAAATTAAGTCAAGTATATTATCATTCTTATTCTGAATATTATTGATTTGTTTTAAATTATACAAATTTATAAAATTAGTAGTACACCATTTTCTCTGCGCAATTATATTGGAAGAAACGACAGTTTCAGTATTACTGAACGTATTAATATTAAAATCTCCAGCAATTAGTATTACATTTGAATCATTGACATCAAAGGAATCAAAAGCATTGAAATAGTCCTCATATAATGACACAGCTGAATTAGGGGGTAAATATACAGTTGACACAAAAAAAATTCGGAAACCAATCTTAAGTTTAACAAAAAGTGCGTCTACACCCAATGAGACAGAAACGCACTGCACTGCACTAAATTCCTGCTTAACTGCAATGATGACTCCACCGCCTCTCGATTTTCCCGTACTGATTGAGTCTCTGTCCATTCGAAAAACAACATACCGCGAATCGAAAAGTTCCGAATTAGCAATAGAATCATCCAACCACGTTTCTGTTAATAGTATAATGTCATAGTTATTTGCTGAGATATTAACGAATAATGTAGCACACTTAGTCCGAAGACCTCTAACATTTTGATAATATATACAAATGTATTATTATCAAAACGTGGGATTCAATAACGATACGAGAATGATTTTCGAAAATTGCTACGATTTAAATTGTATGATACTGATACATCTTGCTAATACCATATTTTGTCCAAGTTCTTTCATTTTGGATACCAAAAATGTATGAATCAATTCTTTGTAACTTTCACCAGTGAACTGTGCCGTGCCACCAGTTACATACAATGACTTTTGTGGGATGTAAAGGTGTCTAATCTTGGATTTTCAGGCCTCCCATATTGGTTATTTTGCTTCTTAACATGTCAACTCAGATGAAAGTGAGCTTAGTCACAATTTCCACAAATTCTTGTGGTATATAGTTCCTCATGATAAACGCTACAATTAAAACGGGCCCCAAAAACTTTTTGCGGGCGGGCCCCCGACCTCTTAGTTACGCCACTGTATATCACCATACGTTATAAGTAGGGTTCTCAACTGTCCCGATTTAGTTGAGATGTCCCGATTTCAGGCATCTGGGTCCCGCCGAAGTTATAAGATACATGTTGACAACGTGGGAGTAGAAAAATTGCTTTTAGACTAGGATAAAGGCCGTTGAATGTAATAGACCCTTATAATAGATTAGGTTAAACAATGTAAAGAGTCAGGGGAAAAAGATGAATGTCGCAAAGTATATTTTTACAATAGGTACGCGAATTTTAAAGATTGACACCTTATGAATCGTTTTTGAAATAATATAGTGTATTCAATCTTAGTTCAAAACTCAGGTAGGTCATTCTTAACACCTACAGAACAGATGGGTTGAGTTTCAAATTATATTATTTTATATTTACATAAACATAGTAATCTATATTCTAATTATTTCACTAAATCACTGTCAATGTAAAGTATAGATAGCGCTAACAATTTATTTTATCCCATCGAGTAGGGTCTTGTAATATTGAATGACATTTTTTATTATTGTAATCAAGATTCCACTATTGTAAATAAGCATTTTTTTGTTTTAATCAAATTTCTTTTATTTAAGGATTTCTTTATTTGTTTTTTAGTTTGTTTGTATAAAAAATTATTCCAAAATCAAATCATTTATTTTAATCCAATGTATGGGGCCCCTAAAAGGCGCAGGGCCCATAGGCTGATTACTATTATAATCAATTATCCATTTCTGAGTGTACTAATCTGCATTTATATACACATTTGTAACGTTGAAGGCGTTTAACACGCGTCACCTCTCACGTTCTCAAAAATATCGTAGAGAGCACAGTTGGAGTCACTTTTATGTGATTTGAAATTCGGAAATAATTTGCTTGTTTCAAATTTGACTACTGTCACTGTTTGAAATAAACCCCATCCGAAACAGGCTGACCTAAGTTAATTCTGTTGGATTCGAACCTAGGTCATCAAAAAAAAATGATTTGTAAATCACACGTTATTACATTTATTTTTTTTATATATATATATAAGGAAACAAATTTTGAAGCGGGATTTAGACAGTCGAATGAAATTTAGTGGGCAGAAATAATTTTTACACTCTTTTTAATCAAGTCAAGCTTTCGGTTTATTTAAAACCATCCTCAGGACTATTAATTTGAGATTTTGAAGTAAAATTTTCACAACCAAACATAATATGTGAATTTTGAGTTGGACAATGCAAATTCAGGCGTTTGATAAAATGCCTAGGCATTTTACAAAAAGCCGGCAAAATGTGTTCTTTAGGACTTTATTGCGTTATGACTAGATAATTTTAGGTAATTTGTCAAAATGCCGGCATAACATGAGTGAAAGAAAACGTATCTCATTTTGCCTGCTTATTTTCAGGCATTTTACAATTTTCCTGTTACTTCCTAGTCATAATAAGAAATAACAAATAAACTTAACTACAGTTTTATTTCGAAACAAAGAAACAAGCATTTTTAAAATTAAAAGAATACGTAAGTACATAGATACCTAAACAAACATTAAGTAAAATCTAAAGTACACATCAAACAAATAAAAGAAAATATTCTCAAAATTAAGCAAAATTTTCAAAGGCGCTACATAAAAATACGTAAGTGCATAAACAGTAAATAAACATTAACTATAATCTAAAGTACACATCAAAATCGCGATTATCACCCATTGTTCACTAATAATACACCTAACGAACTTTAAAACAATCGTACTTTTTTGAGGTTATGTTATTGTTGACGTGCAAATGTGAAATTACCGCGTTCGTGTGTTTTGACTAACTCATATTCGACAAATTGTAAAATGCCTGAAAATAAGCAGGCAAAATGAGATACGTTTTCTTTCACTTATGTTATGCCGGAATTTTGACAAATTGCCTAAAATTATCTAGTCATAACGCAATAAAGTCCTAACGAACACATTTTGCCGGGTTTTTGTAAAATGCCTAGGCATTTTATCAAACGCCTGAATTTGCATTGTGCCTACGACATATATATATATATATATATATATATACAGAAACATTCTTCTTGAAAGTCTGCCACCGTTTATCCAAATCCAAGTCTCAACACCTGCCCCTTCATATCGAGACAATTCCACTTAGTATTCCCCTTTCAGAATGCACTTCGTTTTCTGAAAGAGATTGCGTTCAGGAAATAGTTCCATGACAATTTATCCTGTGAAAATTCGTCCCAAGTTTAAAGTAAACCATTATTGCTGAAAATGACACATGCTTTGTACCAGTCGCACTGGCAAAGCTGCGATTGCATGTTTCATTTTCTTTACTCTTTGACGACTGAAGTCAACATTGAGACAATTGAGCGAATGAATAGAGATGATAATTGAGTCATAAATGATAAATACTGTAAATGAATTGAATATTAGCCACGGCCGCGGTTTAGCATTTTCAATGATCCAGGAATCGCTATATTTTCGAAAAGTTTGTGCTCGTTGCGTACCACGTCAACTGAGAAACATACAACAGCATTGAAAAGTTTTAATTTCGAAAATTCATTTATAACAATATAAAAAAAATCTGATGTGGCCAGCACATTACCTTCCGCCAGTTCTATGTATTATGTATAAATCTCATACAGAAAGTTTTTTGCAAAAGATTCTATTTCTTGTACATTACCTTAAGGCAGTTGTATGTATTTTATACAAATTCCTTACAGAAAGTTTCTAACAAAAAAGATCCTATATTTCCAGTAAAATTATAACACAAACATACTGTCAACTGCACTTGACACTGACACCTTTCAATCAGAATTTTCTGAATATAGCAGCTGTTTCCAGAATTATAGCTTAGCTGGCTAATATATAATATTTAATTTCCTTATAATTTTTTAACTCTCCACTTAATATAAAGTATAAAATGCATTCAAATCGTATAGAGAATAAAATATTCTTTAATATTTATAATAACATTAAATGTGAAAAAATGATATTCAACATCGTTTTTTCAAGAAAAACTGTTAAAATCTTCAAATGAGGGTACTTTCGGTTGACCAATTATAACCAAAATCTAATCAGCTCTTCACATGGATGTAACGAAGAGGAATATGAAAGAATTATAATTTGATATGACAATTTGCTTTAAGCAAATCTCGGTAATGATAATGACATGACAGTACCGTGCGGACATTTACTAGGCGTCACCACACACCACACAAGCAATCATTGCTTGCCTAAAAAGTGCACCACCAGGTACAAAGCCACGAAATCCCATAATTTCTATAATTATCAATAAATTTCGATAATTAACTATAAATATTGAAACTCATCGAAAAAAATCGATATTTATTGATAAAATATTATATTAAATAATAAATAATCGATGAAGATCGAAACTTATAGCTGTTTTACACTAAACAATAAATCGTTCAATTTATTGACGGATAAATCGATCAATTTATCTTACAACTCGTGAAGAATTGATACTTAACGATTTTCTATCTATTTATTTTTGTTGAAATTAGGACTACCAACTTCTTAATATTATTTTATATATTTGTGAGGTTAGAGTTTAACATAGCAGCACTTCAGATTTCTTATAGTTTTTTGGAGTGTAATCTTTCTTGTAGCGTACTTGTTAAAAATGAATAAAATTAGTGAGTAAATGTCTAATACTATAGAGTTGACACTAGAAAAGTAACCAAAAATTCCTTAAAAAATCAACGGAAAATCACGGAAAATAGAACTCGTTCTATTTTATCAATTTATTGATCAATTTATTTTTGTAAATAAAATGATCGATTTTTCTGTTGGTTGTAGTCGGTCAATAAATCGGTCGATTTATAGTTAAGCCATTATCGTTAAGTATCGATATTTCTATATCACAAATTTTTTCGATATTTAGATATCACAAAAAGGTGATATCGATATTTTTTGCAGCCCTAGTTAGCACAAACAGAAGGAGCAAGTGGATGGTGTTATGTAATATGAGTATTTTCTGAATACCTCCAAATTTGAAGCTGATGAAGAAGTTATGTGCATTTGTGACACTTAACTCTAATTTATTCACAATCAGAAACAAATTTCTAAAACCATGTGGAACGATTTCGCACTATACAAGTTGGCAATGCAGCAGAGAAAACAATTGACGCGGAATCCATTATCTAAAAGATTTAACCAATATACGAGGCAGAGCGTGGGCTATAGAATATATAGAAGCTCTCCCAAGCCATAAAATTTTAATAAAAATGCATTCTGAATGTGTCCAGAGCATTTTCGTACATACTTTTTCAATATATCTGCAAGTACCGGCCGTTAAGAATATGGTAATGTAGGTAATAGTTACAAGAATGTGGTTACTCTTCGGGGTGAAATATAGCGTGGGTGGCATTTTATGAAGGTTTACTGCTCCGTTTTCACGATATTGGTTTCGTTTGGCTACACACAAGGTGCGCACTGCCACATGCACTATTTGAGCAGCGATTTATTTCATTCTATTGTTTTACTCTCGCTTTCTCCACTTTTCTCCTGTTTAAGGATATAACAGAAATGTATTTGCAATCTAAGTCATAAAATATGAATTGGATTTGTAAAAATGTCTATTGTTATTTTATCGGATCACTTTGAGAACATATTTTAATGTTTGAAAAAGCTACAAACCAAATGCATTTCAGTATATTTATTACTCAAATCTCGGCATTCTCAGTTGACAGGAATACGTAGCTTGACAACTTGTAAATAGAATGTAGAGTTGCAGTCAGATAAGCAAATTGAAAATATATATAAAGTATTAGAAAAACACTCGCCATGTTTCACAAGATTATTGCGTCTAAATCAACCTCTCGATCATTTTTCAGATGCTGGCCGAGCCCAGTTTGCAAACACGGACGCGTTAAGCTTATTGGAGCTCACCAGTGTGGTGTAAATTGTCGTCTTTTTGCAGAGACAATGACTAACTGGAGACAATTCCGTAAAAAAGCTATTGTTGCAAATTTTTTATCGTAGATTTCCTGGACTAAAATTTTGAGATATTTTTAATTTAATTTGAGCGATATTTGAATTATTAAATATTGCTTAAAAAATTCAATTTTACAAGATGTGACGTAGGGGGAGAGCTGATGACTTTAATAAACATATATAAATAGAAAAATTGTAAACACAAAAAATGTAATAAAACTAACACGAACAAGATAGTTAACATAGCGTTAATGATAAAAAAAACTGCTTCCTGCTAACAGGACAGTTATATGTAGGTACAAAATTTGTTAGAAATGTCATCAATCCCTCATACGTCACAAACCATGTGCTACCTTTTTAGAGCCAAAATAAATTACAAGGAAACTCATGTTAGTAAAAGTAAATTTTGATTTTTTACACATTCGGCTATTGTTTAACATAATCCACAATGTTACGTTTTTACTTCCCGCTACGGTAAGGGAGGTATAGGGATCGTTCTAAAAATCGCATATCGAGATGTTGGTAAATGACCACGATTTAAGGTCCGTAGAATCCAATTTTAACATTTTCACGATGATGTGTGTATGTGTGTGTGTGTGTGTGTGTGTGTGTGTGTGTGTGCGTGTGCGTGCGCGTGTGTACGTGCGTGCGTGCGTGTGTGTGTATGTATATTGTGGATCCTCCACTGTAACTCAAATACTATCATTCAGAAAATTTTGAAACCTTGTATTTCGAACTTTTTCTGTACTGGAAAGAGTTCATTAGATTTTGGTGAAAATTGGATAACCGGAAATGGCACTTTACTAGAAGCTCAAAATAGTTTTTCTTCGAAAAATACCTTTAAATGTTATTTTTTCAAAATTAAAGATTATTAAATTTTCTATAGATTTGCATTAATATTTTTTCTATATATTTTATGGATAAATTTATAAAATTATCTATAATTTGAATCCCAGAGCCTACGCTATAAATAAACAAAACGCAGTTATTTATTGTGTGTAACTGACAGATAAATATCACTATCAAATAATATTAGTAACGTTTAAAAAAAAAAGTAAATAGAACAATAGAAAAGGAATTAAATACAGTTTCCAGCATAAGTAAATATATAGGTATATATTTAGATTAATAAAAATTAAATATTCACAAAAATATTTAAGCTAATCCTAATTTTTGGATTAGTGAATTCTATTCTATCCCGGTATTTAAAATTTAATGTTCATTTTATTATAACTCCGGTGGCTCAATGGTTAGAGCAACGCCTCATAAGTCATGAGTGCGCTCGAGGCTCTGGGTTCGAATCCCACTAAAGCATGGATGTGTCTGAATGTGAACCCACTCTGTAATTGGGATTTAATCCTGTTGACGGGTTTAAAAAAAGGTAGTTACTTGGATTAGATTAGACTAAATTTTAAGAAAAAAAAATAAGGATTAACTTAATCTTTTTTGTGACTCGGGCTGTAAATGGCGGGAGGTATTGTGTTGGCCACACCAGATTTTTTACCTTAAATTGTATTACATTAGAATACCACAATGTACCTGCTTAGCGGCACAGTATAGACGAACGATGGTCAATATGATGAAACGCTCCAATCAGATACATGAACATGATCCAATATTTGACCAAGAACCTACTTGATTTCGTCTCAAATCCAGAAACAGTTCCTTCAACTCGTTCCATCCTAATAGAAATTAAGAATGCAGTAAGACGCTTAATGTGGGATACAACGATGAAGTGAGAGGACAGAACAAACTACCACAAGGAAATGACCAAAAATGACCGATTTGAAACAATCTAAATAAATCGTCTTTGATCTTAAATGAAAAAGGGTGGATTAAATATGTACAACTGCAGGTACCAAAAGTAAGTAGAATCCACTTTATTTTCTTGTTGTCAAATATAAACAATGATCCAGTTGCTCACTTTCGCCAACTTGGGGAGGAATGCACGAAAGATCAACCAAAAGCAACACCAGCAGCTATACGAGTAACATTAACATGTGATAGTTTCTGAAAAAATTCAATTTAACTAGACCACTTCTCTACCAGGGTATTGCGGACCCGAACCCGGCCGATGTATCAGGCTCAGGTAGAAAAATTCTGTATAAGATAAATATTTAAAACGTTTCGTTGCTCGTATTTAGCTCACACATGAAATCTTGTTCGACGAATTCAACTATACACACATTCGGTGTCAGTCATAAAGCATGCTGATGCAAATATAACAATCTAAAATCTCATATATTCCTCCTTAGCGTTAACGTTACAAACATCCCCTTCAGTGCTCTCAAATGAACACATCACTAACATCAGCATCACGTAGCCGATAATCGTTGTGCAGGAGTTTATAGACAGCATCAGCAGCTTGGCATCGTCTCGCGCGCTCTCTGTGAATATATAACGGAGCTAACGACTGTAATAAATCCATTAGCCTGTGTCACGTGACATGGGCACGTGGCGCCTCCGTGGCCGAGTGACAAACGACCGCACTAACAACAACCAGGTGCTGTTGATAGCGCCGGCCTGCGAACACAACCCATCCCAGCAACGCCAGCGAGATGGCGATGGAGATGAGGATGAGATACCCACTTTGGTCTTTAGACAATGAAACGAAAAGATAGTGGCACCACTTCAAATACAAACTGATTGTTTCACTATCATTCATACATAAAATCACAAATATCGTACATGATGAGTTGCCATAAACCCGAATGAAAGCTTTCATGCAGCAATCATCCTTCACTACATATTCCTATTCAAGCACACGTCTTTCGCCTCATCCACATTCATAACGCATTCATACATGTTCTTTTAGAAGTATCGAGTCGTCACAGCGGCCGAGATTACATGTATGTTCCAAGCGCCAGGAAAACCCGGGTCGTTATATTAGTTTTTAAAATGAGTTTAAAAAATAAGTATACGGACTCGAGTTTTGTGCGTTAGGTATTGTTTTTGTCAGGATTTTTACCTCCCGCTACCCTTGGTAAAGGAGATATAGAGATCGTGCTAAAAATCGCATATCGAGATTTTGGAAAATGACCACATTTTAAGGTCCCTAGAATCCAATTTTAACATTTTCACGATGATGTATGTGTACTCAAATACTATCATTCAGAAAATTTTAAAACCTTGTATTTCGAACTTTTTCTGTAATGGACAGAGTCCATTAGATTTTGGTGAAAATCGGATAACCGAAAATGGCACTTTACTAGAAGCTCAAAATAGTTTTTTTTTTTTCGAAAAATACCTTTAATTGTTATTTTTTTGAGATTAATGTTAAATTAAAGATTATTAAATTTTCTATAGATTTGCATTAATACTTTTTCTATATATTTTATGAATAAATTTATAAAATTATCTATAATTAAATCCCAGAGCCTATACGCTTTAAACAAATAAAACGTAGTTATTCAAAAGTATGTAACTGACAGATAAATGTCACTATCACGTCACTATCAAAGAACTAATCATTTCAAAATAATATTAATAACGTTTTAAAAAGAAAAAGTAAATAGAACAATAGAAAAGGAATTCAATACAGTTTCCACCATAACTAAATATGTAGGTATGTATTTAGATTAATAAAAATTAACGATTCACAAAAATGTTTAAGCTAATCCTCATTTTTGGATTAGTGAATTCTATTCTATCCCGGTGTTCGCTAATTCAAAAATTAGGATTAACTTAATTTTTCTTCTGATTCGGGCTGTAAATGGCGGGAGGTATTGTGATGACCGCACAAGATTTTTTTTAATTTCTAAAAAAATTAGTCTAATTTTCCACTCGGAAGACATCGTGGATCTTATTCAGTGGCGTAACAATGCAGCCATGGGCCTGTGTTCCCGAGTCAATCCGGGCCCCTATGTAGATAAGAAAAGAGTTTTACTGATCCCGTAATAGGACACTTTAAAAAAATACTTTTTTAAATACAATTTAATTAAAAAACAAAAAATATTACAAAAATAAACATGAAACCAAGACAATATTGTACGTTTATGTCAACATCATTTACTGATTTCTATTTTTTGCCAAAAGTTGATAGCGTTTTCGGCTTACGTGGTGTCAGAGCGTACTCAGTGCACTGTGTGACATAAATGCATCGAATCAGTTCCGACTCTTAACTATCCTAATGCAAGTTTAAGTTGAAAACGAGACCATAAATGAGTGCAAGTCTGAGAGCCTGTTAGTTTTGCCGCGTTTTTCAAAATTATCTATGAATTTCAAGGAAGTACTCCTTTGTATAGTTCATCTAGGGATCATTTTCCAAAGACTCGTTATCGTTTTATTATGGGTGCACAATAGCTAAAACCGCAATGCCAAAATATTTCGGTCCGTAAAGTCGACCAGTTCAGTATTTGCAATGCTGGTATATATTTTATGCCCAGTATTCGACTGTAGACCAATACTGCACTTTCCAGATTTTAATGCGTTAATCTTTGTCTTGGTCTACAGTCGAATACTGGGCGTAAAATATATACCAGCATTGCAAATACTGAACTGGTCGACTGTACGGACCGAAATATTTTGGCATTGCGGTTTTAGCTAGTGTGCACCCATAATAAAACGATAACGAGTCTTCGGAAAATGATCCCTAGATGAACTATACCTGAAAAGTATCTTCTTAATTTTATTTCAAATACTCACATGAGTTTACATTCTTACTTTTTTATTTGTATATTTATGTAAAACATAAAGTTTTATTATTCGAATTAATAACTCTACCTCTACATCACTATCTGACATTGAAGAACTTTCTAATAATTTCTGGCAATTGTCAATATGATTTTATTTTTAGATGCCATATTATTTGCACTGGTATTCGTGCACTTGCTCCTGTAGCCGGTGCACAAAAGTGCGCACTCATTGCGAACTGAATGCAAATTCACAAGCCGAAAACGCTACCACGAAGACAGAGTAAACTTATAAGTATGATGATAACAAAACGAGAACTTAGTGCACGTTAGTGCGCACTGAAATCAGATTTCGTATTCTATTAAAATAATAGATGTCTGATAATGACAATCGTTGTTGCCCTGTATATCCCTTAAAAAAATTTTTACTAATTTTTATTTTGGAAAGGATCTTTCTACTGAAAGATGCAAGATCATTTAATATATTTGGAACATGTGGCTCTATTAAAATAAAAATATTTTTTGACGTGCGTGCTGGGCCCCTTGAGGCACCGGGTCCGTGTTCCGCGGAACACCGGTAGTTACGCCACTGGTTTTATTTATCAACAAACGTCAAAAAATTTATTTTATTTTTGTTATCAAATTTATTCATTGTATATAATCTAACGAATACTACTTGTGTGTTCAGTATTATCAGAATATATTGTGTTAATACACTCAACATATTATTTTAGAATACCACTCCTCTGATCATAAATATACGGGACCGCTACAGTAGGTGTCGGTAATAATAAAAAATCCCAATCTGCCCTGATTTGCAGAATTGTATTCGAGCTCATTAAAGACCACATCATACGAGCTAATATTTTATTTAAAACTCTGATGTGGCCAACACAATACCTCCCACCATATTTAATTTTTATTAATTTAAATATACATACTCATATATTTATTTATTGGAAACTGAATTAATTTCCATTTCATATAACTATGGTTCTATTTACTATTTTCTTTTTAAAACATTACTATTATTAATTTGGAATTAGTTCTTTGGCAGTGACATTTATCTGTCAGTGACATATATTTGAGATATGAATTGTGTAACCAATGAGTTGTGTTTGTTTAAAGCGTAGGCTCCGGGATTTAAATTATAGGTAATTTTATAAATTTATCCATAAAATGTATAGAAAAAGTATTAATGCAAACCTGTAGAAAATTTAATAATCTTTAATTTTTATAACATGAACATGAATCATAAGTAAAGTGCCATTTCCGGTATTCGATTTACACCAAAATCTAATGGCCTCTTTGTATATTAGAAAAAGATCGAAATATAAGATTTCAAAATTTTCCGAATAATAGTATTTGAGTTAGAGCGGAAGATCCACACATACATTTATACACATAGACATCATCGTGAAAATGTTATAATTGGATTCTAGGTTCTTTAAAACGTGGTCATTTACCAAAATCTCAATACCAAGGGTAGCGGGAGGTAAAAAAAAAGAAAGTATTTTTTATTATACATTTTTTTTTTCATGTCACATATTTTTCATATGTCATACTTATATTTATCTAAGCTGTAAATTGTTGTTTGTGAAAACGTAATTATTTTTATTCAAATAGAAAATCCGTTTCCTTTATTTTATGAAACGGCGGATATTTTGTCATGTAAATATAAATTACCGCATTTCATTCTTATCTTTAACGACAATGAGAAATAACAAATATTCAACTGGAATTTGCAAGATAACAGATGTACTTAAATATTTATGTAACTGTTGCAAAGATGTAGAAATGATGATACGTCAAAAATCATGTTTCCCACACACAAATTACTGTTACTTACGATGACTTCTATTATAAGCAATCAGAATCAAATTAATAAAATAAACAAATATATCATCTCGGTTCACGGTATATTTATCCATTGCTGGATGGTGGATGCAATCTGTTTTTATTCGTAGGTTTCGGTAATGACCTTACAATGTTACAATGCGTTATGAAGACTTTTGTCCCACAACACCATCAGCCACACGGTCTCAAAAAAATAAAAACTAAAATTGAAGGTAAAAGCTATGGTTTTTTATTAATTTTATTAATCTTTTTCATTTATTATTTAACTAGAGTATATGGGCGATAATACATGCATTAATCTAATATATACATTTCACTTTCCTTTTTGACCTGTTATCGTCGTCTTTTCCCACAGACGCAACTTTGTCAGCGACGGACTGGCCCTCTACGACGCGTTCCCCTAAGTGGGATAAAATACACATTGTCATTCCAATTTACATTATCACAGGCGTGCATTATAATCTAATAAGATAGACAGGAGGGGGGGGCAGGAATAAGGTTGCTCCCAAGTCCCAGACTTGGGCAGGTGCCCCGCATATTAAATGCGGCCTAACACCTCGTGGATTCCGGTACCCCTATCCGCAAAAGTATACACCCAGTGCATTGACGAATACGGCTCTCGTGAATACGGCTCTCGTGAATAGTCATTTCTGAACCACTAGCGGTACCGTAGCCACATACGCATGTCCTAGACATGTGAGTTCCCAGAACTCGACCTCCCAGAGGTCAATGGGTCCCAGACACATTATGAGAGTTTAGCTTACGATCACACGTGTGTAGGTCCCAGACCTATCATGATAAACCCCAGGTTTATCCTTTACGTCCCAGACGTTCTCGTGTATCTCAGCCTCTCAGTATGCATGTCCCAGACATGTGAGTTCCCAGAACTCGACCTCCCAGAGGTCAATGGGTCCCAGACCCATTATGAGAGTTTAGCTTACGATCACACGTGTGTAGGTCCCAGACCTATCATGATAAACCCTAGGTTTATCCTTAACGTCCCAGACGTTCTCGTGTATCTCAGCCTCTCATATGGCGTTTATCACACTTCGAAGCATATGGCTCCATGGACCCAGAGTTGTCCCAGACAACTCTTCGGATAATTAGGAAGCTACTACGTTTGCGGCCACAAACAAATAATACAAATGTATATTTCAAATATACCATGCATATCAAATACACAAGCAATGTATAACATATCAATCAAGCATCCGGTGATCCACACCAAACTATACCTGTATAATAATTAGAATGACAGCGAGTTCTACCACTCACCTATAATTACTGCAAGCATCTCGTCTTTTCTTTGTTGACACTATTCACAGTTTCACCCACATCCGTATAGGACTGCTAGCACACAGCAACTAACTGCCCTGACCATCCAAGGGTCGGGGGTTGTTATTGTGTTTAAGAATGTCAAGTGTTTTTGCCTTAAGCTAGCGCTTCTAAACCAGTGGCGCCCAGTCGAAAAGTGAATCTTACAAAGGTAACGATATAATTTTTGAGAATAAGAAAAGCAGGTAAGTCGCGGATAATAAAATTTGCACTATCATTTTAAATAGCTTCATCTGTCAATTGAAATTAAAGTGACAAAGAAGAATAATCGGACAGACAGTCTGCTGATGAAATATTTATTTCAAGCCAACGTTTCGTCTATTGCATTAGTCTTCATCAGGGCACTGATGGATGATATTGTCCATGATATTAAACAGATTCGTCCAGTTGCATATAAATAACTTGAGCGATGGTTGACTGTAGATGAAGACTAATGTAATAGTCGAAACGTTGGCTTGAAATAAATATTTCATCAGCAGACTGTCTGTCCGATTATTCTCCTTGGACCCTTTATTCATTCTACAGTCGACCATCGCTTAAGTTATTTGAAATTAAGTTGCAAGAGTTAAGTTAGTTAGAACTTAATTAATCTATTTTTAAAGTGTCGTTGTGAGTGAAAATGTGAAATTAACCAGAAAACATTTTCTTCAGCTTTTTGGCGAAAAAAAATTGTTTAAGATCTTACTTGCCGTAAAGTAGGTTAAATATATACCGAAACGTTGGTTTTGTAAGAACAGGTTTGTTAGTTTCACTACTTTGCGTATACGGCTTACAGCCGTGCTCATACACTTTGTAGGGATGGATGCGGCAGTAAACCGTAAACGCAAAGCAGGGAAGCGAACAGGAAGAGACCTAATAAATGCTATATGAATCTGACTGAGATTTCGAGTATTTGTTCATACCTACTCAGAGCTGGGCGTACTCGAGGACATTTACACTACTATTCACGAAAGATGACTATTCAAGGTCATTCTTTCGAAGAAAGAATACACATCACAGCAGTAGCTTAGCAACATTTTGTATTAGAAAGAGAAAGATGATTTGACCTATGTCTATTTAATTTGTGTGGTGTAACATATATACGTAAATAGTGGCATTACTTTCTAACACACTATAAATAATAATGACATATGTCGTAGAGTTATATACATAATTATCTACTACACTGCCCTCTGTGCCAATATTTACCCAATGGTGTTGACGTTTAAATCAAATTATTATTCCTTGGTTTATAAGTTAAATCTGTTTTCGTATTTTGCAAAGACATATGTGAAAAAAATAAATCTTTCAGAAAGGTATTATTTAAAAATAAACATATCACCTTTTAAGGTCCATATAATCAGAAAAATATCAATTATCTGAAAAAGTACTTGCACCCAAATTTACAAGTACTTTTTCAAGTACTTGGTACTTTCCAGTACTTTAGAAACTAAAAAAGTACTAGTACTTCAAGTAAATTACGAAACATTAAAATACTTGGTACTTGTACTTCAAGTACTACTTTCCGGTACTTTGCCCAGCTCTGTTAATAACTGGGGTGAGTGTGAGAGACCTAAAATCAAAATCTTTCGATAACGATTCTGTAAATAAGATATACTTAATACACCGAAGACTAGTGCTACGTGAAAAATGTATCATGGTATTCCAAATACTGACCCTAGGTACTCCACTTTAAATATCCTGGCGAACGATTTGCTGTCTTCCCTGGAAAAAAAGACGATCTACCCAGCTGTGGGTCAGAACCCAAAACTTTTAAAAAATGATATTTTACAATCTACGCATTGTCTATATGGGACTATTAAATGACATTATGTATGTAAGATTCACTTCTCGGTCGCACGCCATTGGCAGGCAAAAACACTTGATATTTGTAAACACAAACAAAATAACAACTACCCCACCCTTGGATGGTTAGGGCTAGTTGTACTTAGTGTGTGCCAGCAGTCATATGCGGACGTAGGTGAAACTGTGAATTGTGTCAATAAAGAAAAGATTAGCTGCTTGCAATAATTATAGGTGAGCGGTAGTACTCGCTATCATTCTAATTATTATACAGGTATAGTGTGGTGTGGATCACCAGATGCTTGATTGATATGTTATACACTGCTTGTGTATTTGATATGCATGGTATATGTGAGATATACATTTGTATTATTTGTCTGTGGCCGCAAACATATGTAGTAGTTTCCTAATTATCCGAAGAGCTGTTAGGAATAACTCTAGGTCCATAGAGCCATGTGCTCTGAGGAGTGAGAAACACCAACTGAGAGGCTGAGATACACGAGAACGTCTGGGACGTAAAGGATAAACCTGGGGTTTATCATGATAGGTCTGGGACCTACACACGTGTGATCGTAAGCTAAACTCTCATAATGGGTCTGGGACCCATTGACTTCTGGGAGGTCGAGTACAGGGAACTCAACATGTCTGGGATATGCGTATGTTGCTACGGTACCGCTAGTGGCTCAGAAATGACAATATACGAGAGCCGTATTCCAGCAATTCGTCCCTGTACTAGGTGCATATCTTTGCGGATAGGTGTACGGGAATCCACGAGGTTTTAGGCCGCATTTAATATGCGGAGCGCCTGCCCAAGTCTAAGACTTGGGAACAACTTTATTCCTGCCCCCCCCCCTCGTGTCTATCTTATTAGATGATAATGCACGCCTGTGATAATTGTTGTAAATTGGAGACAATGTGTATTTTATCCCACTTAAGGGAACGCATCCTAGAGGACCAGTCCGTCGCTGACGAATTTGCGTGTGTGGAAGAGAACACCGATAACAAGTTAAAAAGGAATGTGAATTGTATATATTAGATTAATGCATATATTATCGCCCACATATTCCAGTTAAGTAATAAATGAAAAAAAATAATAAAAACAATATCTTTTGTGTGTATGTCAATGGTAGCCAATAATAAATTTTAGCCATTTTCAATCGTTGCAGGAGGCGCTAAATCATTTTATTGTCCTTACAACTGACAATTTTTACCTTAAAAGACACAAAAAATGAAGATCCGATATAGAATACCTAAATTCTAAAATATCATTTTTTAAACAAATTTGGGTCATGACCCACAGCTGGATAGATCGTCTTTGCTCGGGGAAAACAAAATCGTTCTCCAAGATATTCAAAATGAGCACCAAGGGTCAGTATTTGGAATACGATGCTATATTTTTCACGTAGCACTAGCCTCCGGTCTGTAAAGAACATGCATAATAGTTCTCAACCTTCATGCTTCAAACTATTCCTCCAGTCACATACAAACTGTTAAATGAAAATAAGCATAACCTAATTCGTTATCTACAAGCAATTTTTACTGAAATGAAATTTACCTACATATTTTATCATCAAATATTTCCTATGTTTACCTTCTTCAATTCATCCTTTTTTAATAAAAAATACCTTACCTAGATATTTCACTAAACTACTGTGATCTAGTTCCTTCGGCAGTTTTACGAGATAGATATTGCTAAATAGAAATCTAACAACTGTATCTATTTCAATATTATCATGTTCAAATATTTTCCGTGTCATTTAAAGTTCCTGTGCCTGTGACATAATTTTAATATAAACACATCAATTTGTGAAAAACATCTTGTATCTTATCTGCAACCTAGTAAATTATTTGAACCCCAGATGCAATTTTATTTGCAGCGAGCATTCACCTTAAAAATTTTAAAATACAGACTGTTCGTTCATTGCGGCAGTGAGTCAAATTTATTTACCCAAAGATAAAATGATAAATGCACTTTCAGCACAGATCGTTCACCTCAGTGAATAGCATACAGATTGTAGATTATATCATATCAATACCAATAAAAATACAATGCAATTTTTAACCTAAAATTCTGCATCAATTTTGAAATATTTCGGTAAATATACGGAATATTTTTATTACACAGTGCATTTACTTTTTAATTTTACTAGATATCATTTACGGGTACTCTTGTACGATAAATAATGATTTCCAACATCTATTTATAAAGTAGTATGTAGTTTATACACTAAAATGTCGAATTTTTAAGCCCAAGTTAACACATTACCGAAGTCTTGACCACGAACTTCTGTATAAATAGTGCTGCAAGCGAGGCGAGACGAGACGAGAAATATAAAATATCGATCTCGTCTCGTTTTCGGATCTGCAATCTCGATCTCGCTCTCGTTCTCGCACATTTTTTTGGGTCTCGTCTCGTTCTCGCGCGAGAGTCTCGCTGTAAAAATAAGCGCTTGCGCACTACGTATTTACCTCGGTATTTACGTATCAGTTAAACTACAAAACACAAGTTCGCACCAATCGTTCCTTCTTCCATGTATTTACAGTCGTATAACTATAATAAAGAGACGAAACACTAAATTCTAATCACCAAATTATTTTAGTACGAACATCTGTTAATACATTCTGTCATCAATAAAACTAATTAAACTTTAAAAAAATTCTTTTTTATAACTAAAAGTTTCTACACTTTATCATTAACTATATGCCACTATTTAAGTAAGATTTACTCATAAAAAAGCTGATACCCGCTGGCAACCAATCACTCCGTGTTGGCTACTATATCGACGCTTAATATAAGATCCTTTACTTTTCAGAGACGACATGAATTTTATTAACCGTAGTTTTAACTGGGATGAATTAGGGGCTGAAATGTTGGAGAAAAACTAGTTCTATTAGATGCAATCATTCGACTCTAAATAGACTCAAAAAAATATGGTCAATTCATATAATTTTCACATTCACCTGTTCTACGCACGAATTACCGTTGACTCCACTCCCTGTACGGTGCATTTTTCATTGAATTTATTAATCAAAGCTATAAAGTTACAAATACTTTTTATTGCGAGAATCTCGCGAGATTTCTCGCTTCTCGCAGTTGTTATGTCGATCTCGCCTCGAATTTTAAATTGCAATTTCGCTCTCGTTCTCGTCTCGCATAATGCAACGAGACGAGACGAGATGCGAGAGTACTCTCGCCTCGTCGTGCATCACTATGTATAAATTGTCATTTAAAAATGTATAACTTCAATAAGCAAATAACCTTTGATCTATTATTGTTATTTCGATTATTTTCTTCTATTCTCAATAATAAATAAAACACTCTAGATGAAAACATATTCTTGAAACATCCTGTATATGTATATTTTGGTCAGTATAAATAATGGGGTCCGGTACTAAATAAAAAGTTGCATATATTTTGTCATATTTTGAAAATATGACTAATTTTAAATCATATTGTAGCAAAATATTTTTAAAATATAAAACTTTTCATTCAAAATTTTAATAAAAACTATTAGCGCTGTAACGATATGACGTCACAATTGTATTTTTGTATCAGTGTACCAAGCGAAAAGAATATAATTTTATATTATTCAAAACTTGTGAAAATAAAAGCCATACATCTACAAATAATTCTATGTTATATGAAAATGTATGAAACACGTGTATTTTTTATTATAATAAAACTTATTTAATAAAAATCTTTATAACAACAGATTTTTTCTTTGACAAGATACAACTATAGTTTTCTGAAAGAGACGGCCAAGGAGGATCAGGAGTGTGCACTCAATGTTAAAACAATAGAACCGCCAAGGCGGCATGTCGGTTAGTTGGGGACCTGGCCGCAAGATGTCTCTCATGACAGTTTTCCAAATTTTTTTTATTAAAATTTAATTTCTTTTACAAATAAACTTAAAAGAAACGAAATATTGATATATTATGTTATTATATTTCATCAAAAACCTGTAGTACAAAAAATAGATATATAATACATACATTTGCTAACCTATAATACATAATCAACAGCATAATTAATTAATTTCACGGTATTCTAAAATAGTTATGAAGTTAATAAGGGCATTTATTTAAAAATGGTACTTTATAATTAAATTTATTTATATTAAATGAACAACTAATTTAATGGCAAATTTTTATGGTCCGCTTAAGCAGCAAGATTTAAGTACAGTTTGTCAACAGAATTAAATCTAAATATACCATGATGATCTTTATGCCTCCTCTGATTTGTATTTTTGTATTTCTAGGAAGAGTCACGAAATGTGTGGTTTTAATCATGATAAACCCATTAACTGCATTTTCTGTTTGATAATAAAAGTTCAGATAATTTTGTTTCTCTAAATAATAAACTGAATAATATTACCTTTTTAAGTTATTGTTGTTGAACACCTAATTGATTTGGAGTGGCTTCTAATCAAAATATATCATTAATATACAACTAAACGACATAACCTCTTCACCATCTACAACAAAAATTTAGTAATTGTTAATTAATAGCATTATCTCATGAAGTGAACTTATTATTTACCTTGAAGAAAATTCACAGAATGCAACAAACCGTTCTTAATCAGAAAGTACTTTAATAAGACGCGAGAAAAATCGCAGTGAAAACTTTAGAAAAATTTTTAATTGCTGTTTGTTTGCGATGTCGATATGTTGCCAAGGAGACGATTAACTGCTTGTTCATTGGTTAATTTAAATTCGAATAGTTGGGGACCTGGCGGTTAGATGGCGCCACAAATGACAAAGGTTGCCAATATAAGTGAACTCTCCTGTTCCTCCTTGGAGACGGCTATCACTAGTTAACCCACCTTGACATCAATTTTTGACAGAATTAATGACATTGACAGATGAAAAGAGTTTTAATCAGTAGGCGAAGTAAAATTGCACATAAAATTAATTAAATTTAATAAATATATATTTCAAAAACTATACACATTTGGAAAGTGTAACAGACGCGAAAATTCGTCATTTTATTTAATCTTTTAGGAAAAATATAAATTTAATATCAGTACCGGACACAATTGTCAGTATCAAGTATTGCAGAAGTGAGATTTGTGCCTTAGGTTATGTTAGAAAATTTGGAAATAAATACTGCCCATCTATCTCGGGTTCAAATCACGGAGGCTGACAATCTTTTTATAATTACTATCTATTTTTTTTTAAAATACTAACAGTTTTTCGTTGTTTTACTGACCACTTATATTACGTAGGTTCCTACTAGCATTTAAGTATAAGATCTGTGGTATAAGTACGAAGCATTTATTTAAAATAATAATTAAAAATCTGATGTGGCCAGCACATAACCTCTCGTCAGATATTTTACCTGGTTGTACGCATAAAACGTAAAATATTTTTAAATACAAATACATATATTTATGTCTCACTACAAAATAATTCTCACATATATTTGTAAAATCTATTGGATATTTTAAAATAAATTATGTTCAATACTTACATTTTCTTTATATTCAATATCCTGAAATTTTCTTTTTCTACTTTCTTTTTCTTTATATTCGTCATTTTTTCGCAAATTCCTTTTATATTCTTTTTTACGTATATTCTTTTGCGTTGTTGACTCTTTTTTATTTTCATAATTTTCATAATAATATATAAATATTTTTGACAGAGGCATACAAATATTTTTGACAGTGACATTTGTGTCAATTACAAACATTTGAATTTCTTGCCTTGTAGTAGTTTGATCTGAGATTTTTTACATCAAATTATTTTATATGCCTTTATTTATCTCTAAATCTATAGAAGATATAATAATGAATTTATATTTATCGAATAAAGAATTTAACGTTCTTTAATATAAGTATTTACATAAATTTTCGATAAATAATATTTAGATGATTTTTTTCTTGTAACTACTACTTCCGGTTGTCCAATTGTTACCAAAACTGACTCGACTCTTCCCATTATTGTTAGATTGAGGAATCCGTAGTTAAAAATGTCTTAAGTCTTATAGTATTTGAGATATAGTGAATCCAACATCCACACACACACACATCCCCACACACACACACACACACACACACACACACACATACGGACATCATCGTAAAAATGTTATAATCGGATTCTAGGGACCTTAAAACGTGCTTATTCATTAAAATCTGGATATGCGATTTTTAGCATGAATACAATACCTCTCTTAGCGAGAGGTAAAAAGGCATAAAATACGGAAACAATAAATAGCAAAGTCTCTATTTTATTCTAGCCCTCGAAGTAATATAATAGAACTTAGTTATATTACTTTCTATTGTTTTTATACAAATTAGTAAGTTTATCTTATTTATAATTGATTTCAAAGTCAAAGATAAAACATGATAATACCCGAAAATTTCCTGTAAAATGTTCCTACCTTATGTACTTTGTTCCATTTAATCCATTCCGTATTGCAGTGCATAGGGAATAGTTTTGACCTCTCAGATTGGCTGTAACTGGAGACAAGAGACAAGTTTACCCAATGTAATTTCGGCTACTTAAAACTGGCGTAGATGCAAACGACATCTGCTGAATGGCTTAAATGGAACAGAGTATAACAAAACAAATTATAAAGAAAAGAACCTTATATATGGAATATATTTATATATTTTTGCTTCAAATACATTATACAAACAATATACATATTTGCAAAGAAAATTAAATTGAATATTTTTTACTACGATCGATAAAAAAGTAGGCTTTTCGGACGTCATTTGTGAATAATTACAGACCAAAGCTCTTTGCGGACCGTTGCTACCATAACGATTTACAAAGTAGGTACTTTGCAAACTAGACATTCAAAAATTTTGCTTTCATAGATGTGATTATATAATTGGAAAATTTGAAGACTCAAACTCAAACACATTTAAAATAAAAAACAAAGAGGTGTATCACACACATGTCCTGACTTTTCTATAGACATCAGGCTTTTTGTTAGGAGTTTTCAGTTTTATATATTGTAACTCTACTTGGACATTGTAAAAACCTTGAAAATTTTTTGGTCCTTATTGTCGATTTCACTAACATTTTAATATTTTAAGCAATATTTAAACACACAAAAAATGTTTCTCATTATGTTGACAACAATAATTTAAAAAAATTCAATCGATATTTTGTTTTGATTTAATATTGCTAACTTAAATAAAAAAATCTGATATGGCCAGCACGTAACCTCCTGTCAATTCCATGTTTAAAATATCAATGAGCTTTAAGTAAAGTATCACTTCCGATTGATCGTTTGTAAACAAAATCTAATTTGTTGTGCCAATAAATAAAAAAACCAAATTTTGGATTATATTTTATTGTTTATCCTCGAAAATCTATTAAGAGCACTAAATTAAGTACCACTTCCGGTTCATCATATAAGTACAGTCAAAATCTAATATGTTTGTTTCAAATTATACACGAGTTTTAAATACCAAATTTGCTAAGTTTTGGACCATGTTTTAATATATTTTTAATAATCTGTTTATAGATTTCTGTATAGTACTACTTCCGGTTTATCAATATTAGAAAAAAATTTAATGTCATTCTTATTAATATAAAAGTCTTAAATACCAAATTTGAAATGTATTGGATTGTATTAATATATTTGTCACGAGAATATGTTCAGAGCTTCAAATAAAGTATCACTTCCGGTTTATCAATTTTAGCCAAAATCTAATATGTTGCTCCCCTTTATGTAAAAGTCTTAAATACCAAATTTGACAAGCTTTGGAATATATCATAATATATTTTTCACGAAAATCTGTTCACAGCTTCAAATAAAGTGTCACTTCCGGTTTATCAATTATAGTCAAGATCTAATATGTTGTTAAATACTAAAATTGAAAAGTTTTGGATTATATTTTCATATAATTTTACCCAAAATCTGATCAACTCTTTATATGAATGTAGAAAGCTTAAATACGGAAAATAGAAATTTTCGGAAGTTTGTTGTAAAAGTTATCGTGGAGGAAAAAATCGTCAAACACACACAGACATGTTTTTTGTCTCGTGCTACAAACATCGCACTCGACCAAAAAAGTACTACTTTACACACTTGTTGCATAAATAACTATTGCACGAAAATCTGAGAGCTTTAAGTAAAGTATCACTTCCATTTATCCAATTTTACCCAAAATCTAATCAACTCGTTATATGAATGCAGGAAGCTTAAATATGGAAAATAGATATATTTGGAAGTTCGTTATAAGAGTTACCGTGAACTAAAAAATCGTCACACACACACACACACACCACACGCACCCACACAGACATCATTGTAAAAATAGTAAAAACGTGTTGGGGACCCTAATTCGTGCTTATTTACTGAAAACTCACTATCGAATTTTTGGACCCATAACATTACCTCTCTTACCTACGGTATGACGGGAGGTAAAAAATTTTGCCAAGTAAAAACAATAAGTATATTTAAGAGAAATGTATCTGTTTTAATAAATTCAAAAATTGCATGGAAAATAACATATTTTCCGTCTTTCGAAGAGAATACTATAAAAGTAGCTAGTAACTGGACGTTGTTTTTTTTCACATTCATGTATAAAATGTCACTTGAACTGTCGTTAGGTAGTTTTTTGTTCAAATTTGTCGTTCATTATGTGTTACTACGAAAAAACCGTCCTTGTTAGAATATTCCCATATTGCCAATATATTTTTGCGCTCTATTTTGGTCACATAACTTAACTTTTTTTAAACATTTGCATACATGTGTAAAAACTCATGAAAAATAACGTACTTAAATTTTATTAAAAACTGTCGTAATGCTAATGATAGAGATAGAACCACCTTAAAGTGTTGTTTGGTCCTTTTTGTCATGTACGAAATTTGAGTTTTTTCAGCACTATCTAGGGGGCCTCCTTGCCCCCCTTAAACGACGTCCATGAAACTATCCCTACTTCTGGGACACCTATACGCTTTACATCAATAATACAAAATGTAGATCAACATTTTCGATGATCTCCAACACAGGTGACCTAAATAAATTGCACCCATTCATAGCCCTTAATCACACAATACTGTCCTATCAGTAAAAAAACAAATAATGCAATATTTTTCATCAGATTCGTCGCTTGAAAAACCGTTCGCAGCGATTGAATGGAGCTTAGATTTGCTTTGACATCGAGACTGCTAAGTTCAAAGTAAGTGCGATCACTATTTGATAGATAAGTGGCTTACCGTGCTAGTTATTTCCTTCTGTTTATTTGTTTTCATAAAAAAAGTGTTAAAATATTTGTGTTTGTTTAAATTGCAATATAAACATGGTAACTGTATGCCGTAGTTTATTTAAATCTAGTCATTAGAGTTTTGGATAATAGTCTAAAAATTTTATATTCAAATTTATTTATAATACTTTATTTTCTGACTTCGAAATGCTAATAAATTTAATTCATTTATTTAATGTTTTACTAAACGAGAAGTGGCTAACATAGCCGTTTACAGGCGAAACGGATAACTCCACTTTTTATTTTATTAATAATTTTAAAATTAGCCCTGTTACCACTAGAGACATATATTTTTTTATAAATCTATTAAAAGTAGGCTTTTTAATGTTTTGTTTTTAGGATTAAAAATGTCATTTTTATGACACAAGTGTTAAAAACTAACAGATCATTGTTACTTTTAACACTATAATGTTAAAAGTGAATTAGCAAATTTAAATTAAAAAATAGTGTTTGCAGAAAATATAGTGTATGATATACATGTTACAAGTGATTTTATTTTGTTCGAAAGTTTGGACCACACCGCTCCGCGTCATGTTTCAAACTTTTTTCTCACAAAATAAAATATCACTTTTAACACTTATATCATGAATAACTATTTTAGTCGTCGAACAATAAATTAGTCGTGGATTTAAATTATTGTATTAATTTTCTTTACTTTTTGTTTTGTTTAGAAATGTTACATTATAATACGATTGCAAACTTGTTATATTTTCTAAATACGCTAATGTAAATTAATTAAAATCGTAATTATATATTTGAAAACGGTTTTCATGAATTCTTCAGGATCATTAATATAATGAAAATATTTTTTCTATTCTATTTCTTTGGTTGACGGCTAATTTAAATACTATAATTATTCTATATTTTTATGTAACTTATGGGTCGATTCTGTTCATATCTGTAAGTGTTACAGATCTGTAAATCTGTAAAAACCTGACAAAAACGCATCTATTTTTGTTTATTAAAAATTATACATAAGAGTGCAGGTTTCGTTGCGATTTTCTTCATTATTTACAAATTTACAAATCTGTAAGATTTACAGATGTGAACAGAATCGACCCATAAATTAAGTATTGTTCTCTCCAAAATATATCAAACATTTTTATTGTTTGTTATCAGCAGAATATTGTCAATGTTTAATTAGCCTTAAAACCAAAAGTGAAACCTATAACAAATATAATCTACAAGATAAAAAAAGTTGATTCAACAAAAAGATAATTATATCAATTCAAAAAAAGTTCTATATTGATAAAATTCCCGATTTTTTTTTTGTTTGTGCAACCAGGGGCTTATTCCACTAAAAACTTTGCAACTTTGCACTTTTAATTTATCATTTAAATTTTTTTGCAATCATTAATCGATAATTGTACAAATATCAAATATTTTTTAACAATGATTTTTTTCAATTTCCAATTTTTTCCATTTGCAAAATTATGTAGGTATCAATGGTTGTACAAATTTATAAATGAAAAGTTCTAAATAATAAATAAATAAAATAAATAAATATATCATCACGGCTTATTACCCATTGCTGGGTGTACTTTGTACGCAGATATCGGTAAATAATATCTAGGCCTATTCTATAACTCAGTGATTAGTTTTTAGCAAGTTTAAAATTTTCACCAATCAGGTAAATTGCATATAAAAAAACGGCCGATTTCACCACCGATTCCTAAACCGTTGCCTACCTAGGAATTTCCTAAATTTAAGAACTGCCTAAACACATACTTATCGATTTACCTACAAAGGCATCGAAATATTTTAATTTTTGTAATATATTATATTTACACACTGAAATAAATGAATAATTTTAATATTTTATACAATTGTCACTTGCATTTGTCAACATTGACATTGTAAATTATGCGGAGTTATTATTATTACGTTGAGGTAGGTATACAAAATTAAATTTTAAATGAAATATCTTTTACGATAAATATAATTTTAAAATTCGTATTACAGAAATGGAAATTATAAATAAAACAAAGATGAAAATGAACAAGAAGAAAATATAAATGGCAAAAATAGAATAAATAATGCAAAAACAGAAGCTGAATCTTCTGATTTCATATAAAAATTTAAAATTAGACAACCGGAACGCATATGACACATGGATATTTGGCATTTTTGTAAAAAATATTAACTTAATTATATGCGAATGTAATTTCCCAAAATATAAAATAAAGAATAACAACGATATATTTACATGTATTTACTAATTAATTTTATTTCATATATAAACCCGTATACATATAAAATGCTATATTCTAATCTGAAGTAAATCTTTTTCAAAACCATTTGTCATCACAGAATTTAAAATAATTTGTCCTTTCTTTTCTATCTTGTGCAAGTCTTTCTATTTCTTCATTGTGACTAGCAATATATTTTGGTTCTTTAATATGTACTTTATGAAACCCAATTGGACGTCATAAACTTTTTATGACATCCAAATGAGTTTCATAAAGTACATATTAAACAACCGAAATTGAAATTCCTGGATATGAAATAACGTAGATATTTTGAAAAAAACTATCAAAATAGAAAAAATAGTATAAAATACACGTTTCATAAGACATTTAAGCGCACTTGTCTCCTTAGAAAACTCGCGGCACGCCGCTCATTACTAAGAATGACGCGTACGCTAAAATCATGTCTTATGAAGCTTGTGCCTTAATGTACTCTAATAAACAATTTTTATTTAAAAGTGTCAGCTGTCAGACGTTAGGAAATGCTTAGCGATTTGGGCATGGGAAAACAGATACCTAGCTAAGTAATTCCTAAATCGAGGTAAGCAATGCTTAAAGATTGGTGAAAACGTAATTTTGCTAGGTAATGCCTAATCGGGTACATAGGCATTACTTAAATTTTAGGAATCGGTGGCAAAATCGGCCGTTAGATTTTGGTGATAAATCAATATATTTGGGTAGTTGCAAAAAATTTACCACCTAGTTACAGAATAGGCTCGATTGACTACTTTGTAATGTCACTACATAAATTCAAATACATCTTGAAAAGAATCTAAAACCTTGAATTTTCTTTTATTGTAATATTTTTGGGTTCTTCATGTAAAGTAGTATTATGGAGACCGGTTGAAATGATGATCGACTAGTTACAGAATGGAAGAAGAAATAATTTATGTGAGACCATTCTTCCATTATATATAATGCTTTTTTATACTAGCGTATTATAACAACAACTTTTCGATTGTCATTTCCGTTGTTAAATGAAGTACTTTTAAGCACTAGTGCTTAAAAATGACAGTTTAATGCGTAAAAGTAAAAGGACTAAATACCTATTATAACTGTTTATTTATGATAAATATTTACAACGAAATTACTTAAATTACTAAATTGAACATTTGATGTCGTTCTTAATACTTCGTCTTGGTTAACTTCAATGTGGGTAGAAACTGAAGTAGATGTGCTGCTGGATTCTGATTCTTTGTCGACAATTTTTATTTTTTTAATTGCTGTTTCATTTTCTCCCAAAATTCTTCGTGAAATTTCTTTCTTATTTTTCAAAGAATTTTCAACATAGCCTTCAGCAACAGAACTTGAACGACACCCTCCATGTCGCTTGAGCCCTGTAATGTCTGCTCCCGAATCAGCCAAAAATGTTGCAGAACACCGCCGAAAGCAATGCCCGGTATATTCTTTAGCATTTGGGAGGCCGAGGAACTCTGCAATTTTTTTAGGTATACCACCTATGGTATTTATACCTATAGGAAGCGTGCAACACTTAAAATTTCTGTAGGTTAGAAAAAACCGTTGATGTTCAGTATGAGTAGGTCGAAGTTGTGCGTACTTGCGAAACATTGCTAAACAGTTGATTCCATCGATAAACCCTTCAGTTATCATAAAAAATCGTGAAATATTCTTTTTAGTATTTGGAATATTAATTTTTATGAAAGAAGTAGAATCTTCAATATCTCCTACACGTAAAAACGTAAGTTCCTCTCGGCGACATGCCCCATAGAATCCAACAATTAACACAACCTTTGCCAATAAATAATTCTTGTCATCAGCTTCCTTCATGAAACGAACTATCTCTTCTTAGTGAATATTTTTGATTTTTTAGGCTTATATCCACTAGCTTTTCTTTTTAAGAATGCAATAAGATTGGTAAATTTACTTATATCCACATTCTTATTAAGGTATATCATAGTTCGGAGCATAGAGTAATTACTCCATAAAGTAGATGGCTTATAAATGGATGATAATTTCGAAAAATAGGCTAAAACTACCTTTTCTGTAATGTGTCCAACGTTTTTCTCCGCACACCAACTGTCAAATTTTTTGTAAGTTTCTTCATACAATTTTTTTGATTTTCCTGGAACCAGTGTAGCCAATGCAGCCTCTGCACCATTTTCAATATTAGAGTCAATCTCTGAGTCACTCATTTTAAGTAAATTTATTACCAAAAATTCTCAAGAAAAATTATACACCGAGCACGTTGACATCAATGTTTATTAAACAACATATTGAATCCCATAGCAACAAAAAGATGAAACTGATGCCTGCCTACTTTTAAATTTTGAAAAATTCAAAATGTTGACATTTGAGAATAAATATAAATAATCTGTTTTAAAACGCTAGTATAAAAAATCTTGTATGGAATACGTTGCGAAATCGTGTTTTAAGCACAAGACGTGTTATCCAACTCGGCTACGCCTCGTAGGATAATTTTCACGTCGCGTGCTTAAAATACATTTCTTTCGCAACTTATTACATAAATAGCTATTTTGATGTAGATGAAGTCCATCCTTCTGGTGGGAACGGTGTGCCTGTGTCTATCTACGACAATCCTGGCGGACCAAGAAAACTGTGTGGAGGAACCCACAGTTACAGATCCGTGTGCCAGTTTTACGGAGTACACAGCGTATATCACATGCCTGGACGAAAACAAACGCCATAAGCGTTCAGTAGGCTGTCCCTTGCTTAATCAGGTCGAGTCCTGCGAGTATGTGGACTGTCAGAACTGCGAGGAGACCTGTTTGCCTGACTGTCCGGATTGCGAGTGTCCTTCGGCTTGCAGGTAAATATTTGCTTTTTACATTGCATTTATAATAAGTGACACGAAAAATTAAAGCATTTAATAACTAAAGATAGTATTGTCTAAAAATATGACTACACCAGCTGTTTTGTAAAACTCAATGTATACCTACATACTCAAATTATTTTCCTGTACCGAGTGTCTACTTGAAACCTTTTATACCGGGTGACACTAAAAAACGGGCCACTCAAAATAACTTTTTTATTTATAATTATTTTTTAATTCTCTTTATATACAGGCTGTTTCAAAAATACTGTAAAAAATTAAGGGTATATAGTTCTGACCAAAATAAGTAAAAAAGCTAATTAACATGGGTCCGATCTTCAATAGTTTCCGAGGTATAAGGCAGTGAAAAATTAGTTTTTACGAGGTTTACCTCTGCTATTTCGAAAACTATAAGAGTTACGACTTTCATTAAACGAGATTTTTTTCAGAGGTAATCTTAGATGCGCTTTTGTTTTTTATTTTAAATGAAATAATTGTACTACGTTAAATATTACGGCGACCTTGACCAATATTTAATTTTCAAATAACTTCGTAACTATTAGAAATTGAGAAAAATGTTTCATATAAAATTTTATTGTTTTTTTTGTAGTCTATTTATTGACATAGACAAAATTTTGTTCGATCACTATCTTTGTCAGTTTTTTTTCGATTTTTCGTTTTTCTCGGAAATAAATGAAGATCAGACCTATGTTTATTGAGCTTTTTTACTCATTTTTTTACACTTTCTATGAAACACCCTGTATTTGTAAACTAAGAGTGGGGCTCACAAATCATGATCGTAGCGCTTCCGATTTAACATGAGGGGACATTAATTTTCAAATTTCAAAAAACGTAAGAGAAAATTATGAATAAATAATGTTGAGGAAATTGTTTCCTGTAACAAAATTATTCCTTGTCATTCATTTTTTTGCCATTGTTATTATTATTTTTAATATTATAATTTAAAAATGTACTTAGCTTAGTTGATATGGCTTACCAGGTTTAATTATTCATAATTTTCTCTAACGTTTTTGCAATTTATTTTTTTAATAAAAATTTCAAGCATATCGTTGATTTCGAAATTTTACGTAGATTCCAAATATATAAATATATAAGTTGTCCCATTTGAAAGTTAATGTCACATCCGGTTAAACCGGAAGCGCTATCATCATGCCAAATACCATTATTTGTGAGCCCTTAAACCTAGTTTACAAATAGATAGGTAAATAAAGAAAATTAGAAAATAATATACAAATAAATAAATATATCATCACAGCATATTACCGATTGCTGGGTGTGCCTATCTGCTTTGTACACAGATTACGATAATGATGATGACATATTTGTATCGAGCGGGCGTTTAATAAGTTATTGTAAGTGGTGTCACCCGGTATGGAAAACAATGTTAATTTTGGCACTCTGAAATATACTGCAAATTGCGAATTTTGTTTAGTGTTTAGTGCTTTTCTCGTAAAATAATTAAAAATTGTAATTGATTTTACTTTCATAATTAATATTAGTGCGATTAGTTCTTCTTGCGAAAAATTCATATGAATAAATTATTATTACCAAATCGCACTAATATTAAAAATAAACAGTTTTATTTATTGGCTAATGCAAACTGTTATTGCAATTGTTTCTTATTGAAAACATTAATTATACTCATTTGAAATTGAATAAATTTGATTCGCTCCATTGAACACCCTGTATAATTATATTTTTTTTAATTAGATGAGAGTATAGTTATAGTTGTATAAAAAAAATTTCTTAATTTTTACTATTAAAATAACTTTAGTACGCCTTTATAAAGAAATGCGTGTATTTGGTCTTTTTAGAGAAAAAAACGGAATAACTTGGCAACGCCGCGGAAAACTAAAATAAAATTTATACGTCCGTATAGGGCGCGAGCAGACACGTGACTCGAGGGACATTGACGTGCTTAGAACCAGCTGATTTGTGTGCGCATGTCATTTTGACAAGAAAATTGTCAATTTGACAAGGCCAATGTTTTGACTTATTTTGATTTTGAATTGCTAAAATGTTAATATTTTACAATTTTTAGGTAGTGAAACAAATGTAATTAATAATAATAACATTTTAGCAGTTAAAAATCAAAATAAGTCAAAAATTGGTCTTGTCAAATTGACAATGTTCTTGTCAAAATGACATGCGCACATAAATAGCTGATTCTAAGCATGTCAAGGTCCCTCGAGTCACGTATCTGCTCGCGCCATATAGGTGAATAAAATTCAATTAAAAATATTTGAAAATATATAAGGTGTTTCATTTAAAAAAAGATCGCCGAGCCGTAAAGCAACACCATATATATGTGAAGATAATTTTGGGGTAGACGAATAATTTCTGTTAACAAATTTATGCTGTATTTCTAACGACAAGGGAGATATCGAAGACGGTCATTTCAAAGACATCCTGTATAGTTTTTAGTTTTCTTTTATTATTATTTTAAGACATATATTGAAATTCAACTTTGGTCACACAGGTACTCCATTTTTTACAATATTATTTTTGATTAAAACAATATTTATAGAAATAATAATTATCAGTTAAAAGAAAACTATAGTATTGGATTATAACATAAAATGTTAAAATTACATATGTGTCAATTTTTAGCTACATTTTTCTAATAACAGACTATTTAATCCGAAATAAAAAAATAAGCCGTTGATAATATTAACCTTGTCATTTGTCTAGTATTGAATTTAGATATTATAAAAATCGGTTTGTTCAAAAATTTAAATTATAAAAGCAAAATAGGCTGTCTAGTCAAGACTAGCGTAAAAATTACAATTTAATCTCTTATTTTATATCAAATTGCAGAAGTTTTCTCAAGGGAACAAATATTATTTCAAATTGTACAGGTTTTCAAATTAGCGAAGTTCAACTGTAATATTTTCTTAACCAATCGCTCATTTGTTCAGGGCCGGCGGAAGAGGTGGGTACTGTGGGTAGTACTATCCACATGAAAATTTTCAAGGTGGGTATTTAACCACCTGAAAATTTGAAAAAAATTGGTCTAATTTATTTTCTAAATCGACTAAGAATCTTATTCAATGTTCAAATTAGGCGCGCGATGCGCAGTTGTGACGCGGCGCAACATGTTGACATTCCGTTACTTGTCTAATGCGTAAGAGGCTTGTGGTGAGCATGATTGGTGCATGGGACTTATTCCCGAGTATTTGCGCTTTATTCGGTTAGTTATGACTATTCCAGGATCATCTTGCTCGAACGAGAGAAGCTTTTCCGGTCTACGAAGGGTAAAGAATTATTTGCGCTCGACGATGTTGCAAAATCGACTGAATCACATAGCGATGTTGCACTCATATCCAGACTTAGTTGTCAAAATCGATATAGAGAAACTGATGGACGAATTCATTTCTCGAAATTCAAAACGAACGCCAGTTTTTGCACTGCAAACATAAAAATGTGTCAAATTGCAGACGATAGTTGAGTCGAAACAAGAAATGTTAAATAAAGTACTTATTCTACACAGTTAACATGTTTTTCTTTAAAAAAAAACCTTAAATCTAATTTAAAAAATCACAGTAGACCCCCCCCCACCACCAACCCCCACTCATGGTACTACCCACCTGAACTGAATGCGTTTCGCCGGCCCTGCATTTGTTATTAGCTGAAAATGACCAAATTCTCTGATTTATTTTTATTTTCAGACAGTGCTGCAGTGAAACCTGCGCAACAAATCTATGTTGCCACAAAACATGTCACAATCAATGCAAGACTAATTATTGCAGAACAGAATGCAAGAAAGAGTGCAAAGAGCGAATAAATCAACAGGGTTCAAGTTCAAATTCAGAGTTAGACATAAATGTGGGAGAAAGCAGTAATATTAGTAACACCGCCAAACACAATATTACTACTATTATTAACTTACACAATATTATAAACAATACCAATTTAATCGATATTCCTATCAAAATCAATAATACAAATTTCAATAACATCACTTTGAAGAGAAGTGATCAAATTAGTATGAGTGCCCAATTAGGTGGGGGTGGGCAAATACAACCAAAGCCAGATACAGACCCGGAGACGGGAGAAAAATGCTGTTACGTGGTCAGTCCGCGACAATGTCTCAAAACAAACTACTACCCCTTTATGAGGTGTTTCCATTATCGCCATAGAAAATGCGGTCCATTCTGCATTGCAACTATAATCCACGCTCAAAATCAAAACTACTGCGATGATTCTGGTTGCCATAACAAAATATTCTACGTCCCTCAAAATCAACCGCAGTGTTACTACACCCCCAGCTATCCGTATATAAACTGTGGTGGACAACAAACATTCCGCAATTGCCAGGGATGTTATGACCATATATCATCTGGTACTGCAACTACTGGTATACATCACCATATGAGGTGTTCTAGATGCTATGACAGTAACGCTGGATCACCAACGCCTCAAATGATGCAGCCCCAAATGATGCCAGGATATCCAATGGGAATGGGGTACCCCATGGGGTCCCCAATGGGAATGGGATACCCCATGGGACCCCCAATGGGCTACCCAGGAGGTTTCTATGGAGGATATCCCCCTATGTCTCCAATGTACCAACCTTACTCTGGTTATGGACAACCTGGAATGGGAATGGGTCCAACAACGTATGGGCAACAACCTGGAGTCCAGTTTTATGGACAAAATAATAATGATATTATAGACACCCAATCGAATTTCAATGAAATAAGCTCAAACTACCCTGTTTCTCAACTACTTAGATCTGGATCAACTGATGGCAATGAAATCAACCCAGGCTACCCAATGGGAAATCCAATACCTTATGTACATGAGACTGTAGTTCCAGTTACAAAACTACTTAAGTCTGGGTCAACCGAAAATGATGAGAATAATAAAACTAGTTTAGAAGATTCAAATACCGCAGCGTCTAAATATGCTTTAATTTCTATAGATGCCGCTAAACCAAATAATCAACACAAAAGAGAAGAGAAAGAAAAAAGGTATAGAAGAAAGAAGAATAAAAATGACCATGAACACACAACAGAAAGGAAAAAGGAGGGAAGTACGACGGAAAAAAAGTTATAAACCGGTATTCTACGAGTATAATCTGTTTTTAAACTAGGGAGAGTGAATCCAAAAGGGACAAATCAGAGGCATTAGAAAACAATAAATATACAGAATGTCTCAGGACGAGCTTACGCTACCGTTATTTTAAAAACTATTCAATATTATTTTACAAAATTTGGTACCTAGTGGTTTCCCGTCATGCCCGTGTCAACTAAACTATTTTCAAAGCAGTAGCATTTCCGGTTTACTCGGAAGTAGACCCTAACTTTCTTATTTTAAATGGAATACTATATTTTTTATTTTACAGTTGAATTCAGCAGAAAATTTTACGTATAAAACCATAAAAAAAATTACTCATGCTCAATCACTTTTTTGATTATATTTATCTAAAAACGGCCATTTTTCATCACTCTATATCTCGAGAACGGAATCGAATATCTATAATCTGTAAAAACAGTTTTATAAAGAAAGTTTTTGTTTACAATAATACAAATTAATAATCGACTATTTTTGAAAATTATAATTTTTACGTGAACGTAAATTTGCAGTTCACACAATTAAAAAACTCAATTTTTTTAAATGGAATACCTCATTTATATTCTCTAAATGAATTCTTTTTAAAAAATAAGGGTAGTTTGTGTATCATGTCCTCTGTTGAAACTTGATAGATTTTTAGTAAAACGAAAAATTATTAATTTGCATTTATTTACATTATTTATTAAATTTAATTGAAGTGGGCCATGGTGGAAAAAGAAAAAAATTGTATTTAGTACCTATTTATTATTTTAATGAATGGACCTTTTCAATTTAAAGAGATAGAAGATATGCGCAATGGGGATCTGCGCATAGTAAGAACAATTGAGATCTAGGGCTTTTGTTTCTAAACAATTTAGACTTAAAATGTGAGAATATCTCAGATAACTTTAAAAAATCTTATCGAAATAAGTTACAAAAGCTTTTATTGAAGGTAAAATGTCTAACGAAGCAAATTTTCACTGAGAATACAGGTATTTTAATAACTGCACTATTTTTGACGTTTCGTTTGACAGCCCAACTGGCAGTTGTTCGCGCCATTTTCTTACTATTTGCAGCGATGGAAAGCCGTTAAATTGAAAAGGTCCATTATTATGAATTACTATCATATTAAATGTAAAATACGAAATAAACAGAAAAAGACAATGTAACATAAAGCTAAAACAAAAGGTTCACAGCCAACTAAACTAGACTTATAAACAAAAACTAAGGTATGCCATTTAATTATTTTCCATTTTACTAGAAATCTATCAACTTTCAACATAGGACATGCAACACAAACTACCCTTATTTTATAACGAAGAGTTCATTTTTATAATAAAAAATGGGATCTTTCATTTTAAAAAATTGAGTTTTTTGAATTTTGTGAACCTCAACTTTACGTACAAATAGAAATTGCAATTTTCAAAAATAGTCAATTATTAATTTCTATTATTGTAAACAAAAGCTTTCTTTATAAAACTGTTTTTACAGATTATAGAAATTCGATTCTGTTCTCGAGATATAGTGTGATAAAGAAGTGGCCATTTTAAGCAAAAAATCAAAAAAGCTGAATTACGCCGGAAGTGATTGAGCATGAGTAAATTTTTTTATGGTTTCATATGTAAAATTTTCTGCTGAATTCAACGGTAAAATAAAAAATAAAGCATTCCATTTAAAATAAGAAAGTTAGGGTCTACTTCCGGCGAAACCGGAAATGCTACTGCTTTGAAAATATTTTACTTGAAATGGGCATGTCGAAAAACCCCTACATACCAAATTTTATAAAATTATATTGAATAGTTTTTAAAATAAGCTCGTCCTGGGACATCCTGTATAGGTTGCTAAAAAAGGGTATATTTTTGACCAAAATAAGTAAAAAAAGCCTAATCAACATAGGTCTGATCTTCAACTGTTTCCGAGAAAGAGCCCATTTTGTATTAGAATCAAAGAAAATAAAATTATGTCTGTCAGTAAACAGACAATAAAAATATAATGAAATTTTATATGAATCATATTTCTCAATTTCTAATAGTTACGAAGTTCTTTGAAAATTAAATATTGGCTAAGGTCGCTGAAACATTTAACCACCGGTAATTTAATTTTAAATGAGCATTTTACGAACAAAAGCATATCGAAATGATATGTTATATGAGATTTCTAATGTTGCAACCTGAATTTCGATGAGCTTATTTTTGATAAATGCGCATTTAAAATTAAATGTCTGTTGATAATATCGAGGGTTATAGTTTTCGAGATAGCCGAGGTAAACTCCGTAAAACTCCTTATATCTCGGAAACTACTGAAGTTCGGATTCATATTGATTAAACTTTTTTACTCATTTTGGTGAGTACTATATAAAAAAAATTGAAATCGAAAAGGTTAAAACCATAGCTTGAATTAATAACTACATCTTAGTAGAGAAACTTTTGATGTAGGTACTTTTCTAGTTTAAAAATATTAGTAACATCTTAACAACGAAGTTGCGGAAACATTCTACTCTCAATAATGAATCAGAAATAATTATTTTTATTAATTAATAATGCTTTAATGTTACGTTATTTTAAGACATATTTGTATAAAATATATCTAATATGAACCTGTTTAATAAAACGCATGTTTTCTTATAACACAAATAAAAATTTTCTACTTATAAAAATTCTTATTTTATTTCTAGAAATACCTTCAAAAATGTTTCTGACCTTAGTCATTTACTTTCACATAGAAATATAGATAAATATCTAATTATACTATCAAAAAAATTCTTATCTTTATCAAATAAATTTAAATATGAACTATTTTAACCCATTTCCTCCCCAGAGCCGTATTAAACATTTTTTTTACTCTTTGCCATTAAAAATTTTAAAATTTATTTTGTAGCAATATATTAGTAGAGCCGTAAAATGCTCCATTACGACCGAACGCTGAATTAGAGATATATGACTAGCGAATGAAAGTTGACGTTTAAATTATTTTATAGATGCGGTTTCTTTTGAAACCTAGAGAAGAATAGAATTGTACGAAATATTCAGATATGAAATTTTTGCATGAACCCATTTAAATACTGGACTAGGAAAGCACAGAAATACATTATTATGTCTGGCTGAAAATAAATGACCGACTAGGGTAACTGATTATCAAAACAGGGGTGCGTTTAAAATATTTTAAACATTTTTCGTTTATTTTGATTATAACAAAATATTTTGATCTTTAAACTATTTAGTTTGGCTGTTCTATGAAATAGGATTATTTTTAATATTCTCTAACAGCAATTCCGATTAGAGAGTTGGTTACACCTGAGACGAACGAACTAGAATTTGCGGTATTAATTTTTTTAAATACATTCCTGAATCCTGTTACTAAAGCCATTTTAAATGCCTTTTGGTATTGAGTACAATTCTAATCTTCTTTAACGGAATACAAAAGGGTCAGTTTCCTTTCAAATCAAATATAGGGAAATGTTTTCAAAAGAAACCACGTCTATTAAATAATCTAAACGTCAACTTTCATTCCCTAGTCATACTACACTGAGGTCTGCTATGAGCGCGAGGCTGGGATAAGCTTTCCAAGGGGTGTGTTAGTATTTCATTCATAGTCAATTAGTAATTATTGAGTTTCAAATATTAATTTTATTAATATTTTTGAAAATTTTATTATAATTTGTTTAATCTGCTTTATCATAGATATCTTTAACAATGATAATAATAATAATAATAATAATAATAATAATAATAGTTTTTTGCCAATCGATCTTTACAAGAAATATGACAAGTATTATCAACTGTCATTAATGTATTCTTCAACACTGTAATAACATTTATTTATAAGGTAACATTTTAGATGTGAATTGAAAAGTTTATTGGACGTTGCACCTTTTAAATTGGAGGGTAATTTAGTTATTTCTTATGAACATTAAAACAGAAAGCATACATACATGGTAATGTTAAAAAATATTCTTGTTTAAAAGTATCTCCACTATGAGAGATCAATGACAGTATTATTAGTTAACTAAACAAAATGTTTATTAATTCTGGATATTTGGTGTGACATTTAACTAATATAGTGATTTTGTTTCTGTTTTTTTGAACAAGATGATATAATTAGTAATTAGCGTATCTACTTTTGCCATAATTAATAATAATAATAATTATTATTATTATTATTATTATTATTATTATTATTATTATTATTATTATTATTATTATTATTATTATTATTATTATTATTATTATTATTATTATTATTATTATTATTATTATTATTCATTAATAGCATTACGTACAAAATGATATCGCCATAATAGTTATTTGTATATCAAGGCCGCGAAATCACTCTTTAGCGTACCGAGAGAAAAATTGTCGCCGAGGACGCTTGCGGCCGAGGCAAGACAATCTCGAGGGCGCTAAAGGATTTCGCGGAGAAGGTGTACACAATATTTTTTGTGCAACCGTAAAAAATATGTAATTACAAATTTTATTAATTTTAAACAGTTTCAGTGTAAATAGAAAGTTAGCTTTCAAGGTGGCTATGGAATTAACATTTGATAAACAAAACCATGCAATTTTCAAGTGTCAAAGTGGTTGTTTACATAATTTCGCGGCCGCTACCATGACAACGGCCGTGATATGAATTTCGCGGCCGTTACCATAACAACGGTCGCGAAATTGAATTTCGCGGCATGTATTGCGGCTGCGAAATGCTTATTTCGCGTCCGGTTGCACAAAAATTATATTTTCTCAAGGGAATGGATAAAAAATTGGAATATAAATTCATATATTGATGGTTAGAGTGCCAAAAACTTGTTTAACTACACCAAGACACCAAATCTTATAGTTTAATGGTGTATAATGTTTTGTTAGATGGCGATAGTAGTTCTAAGTTCAAATTTAAACCTAGGAGGATTTGCAGTTTACCAGAACATAAAAATATTCAAGGTATTATAAACGTCCATAAATGCACGTGAACAAATCCAACGTGAATTTTTTCATCAAGTGATTTAAATGTCATAAGAACATGGAAATTTATTCATTTTATTAAATTTATTATGGAACTAAATTTAACTAGACGTTTCTAATCAGGGGCGGATTTAGGCATGGGCTTTATGAGCTGCAGTCCAGGACCCCGCAGATACAAATGGGCCCCTCGCTGCTGGAAATCGGTATAACCCATGCAACAGTCAGCGACTGTCCGACAATGCGACATACTGTATTAAAATCCTGCATCGGTGATCAAATTAATTATTTTTTTTGTTTTTCCTTTTTAGTATTTATTCTTGACTTAAGAATTTGATTAGCAAAGATAATACATACAGTCTTTGTAGGTACGACAATAGTTTCAATCTATTTTAGAAAAAATAATCTAAAATCCAATTTTATTCAATTTTTATCCGAAACGACAAGCATTACGTTACGTTTTATACAGAGAAAAAAATAAATAATAGTTATTTTTTGAGGTAAACATTGAAATTTTCTTAATTTTCTGACAAAAAAAGTCTCCGCACGATAACCAAAATATTAAAATTATAAACTGTTTATAGGTATATGTTTTATAAAGAAATATATTTTGTTGGGTTTCCTTTCGTTTTTATAACACCAACTAAATAACAAGCCATTGAATCTACCAAATTTTTGGTCCCCAATGGCGTTATATTCTATCTGGGTAATTGACCTTATTTCTGGTAAGTATTACACAATAGCCATTCTCTTACAAGACGCAAATTATGTATTTGTCGGATCGTTCTTATGTATGAAATTATAATTATCTACTAAGCCTTTTTCGGCATATCGCTTTAAAGTAATATCAAGGTAACCTTTTCTACTCATAATTGTTGCAATATAAGATAATGCTGAATTAAAACACATTATAAATTTTTTTTTGAAAATCTGGCGGTTACATGGTTAGTTTGTTAACTCCCCCCCACCGTCCAACAGTAATAGTCAGGGCCCCCAGACAGTAATAGCCCAGGGCCCCCTGTCAGTTTTAACCCAGAGCCCCCAAAGTTTACGGTCCACCCCTGTTTCTTATACTCGCCCTTAATGTAGTTGCTAGTAAATCGACTTTACGAGATTTTGCACTTCTACCATCGACATGTATCTCAGTTACTTCAAAAAAAAAAGAAACAACAATTATTTGGTTAAGAACTAGTGTACCACTATCTTGATATCGCAATAGTTTTTCGAGTATGAAATATACAAATATTTGATCAATGTTCAAATAGTTTTTTATTCTCATGACTACAAAAATTATAGGTTCATCTGATATCTTATCAGTATTTCAAGGAGATTGTCAAAAATGTATGGAAAAATGGGGTTCACTTAATACAGATTTAAACGGTTCTCACATTTCATAAAAATCACCAGGTCGTGACACTGCTTCACCCAGGTAAAGAACGTTTCTTTCTACATTTATAATTTTATACTAGTAAACTTAAAATATAAATGTTTCTGCAATATGAAAAATCTGTTGTGGCCAGCCCATTACTTCCCGCCAAATTTTCTCAAGACAAATTCTTTATTGTTTCAAGTAAACTACTTCCGGTTGTCCAAATGTTACCAAAAATTAATCTGCTCTTGTCATTACTGTTAAAATAAAGTAAATAAATAAATAAATATATCATCACGGCATATTACCCATTGTTGGGTGTGCCAATCTGCTTTGTACGCAGATATCGGTAATGATGATGACATATTCGTACCGTTAAAATAAAGAATACAAAATTTTATATGTTTAGCTCGGTATTATTATAGGTCAAGTTTAAATTAGCCTTAGGGTTTAAGCTTGGCTTAATACAAATTTTCAATGTTATAGTATAAATTTAAGCTTAAGTTTAATTATTCTTTTTCGTAAACAGAATATACAACTCATCAAGATTAGTAAAACTTTGTACTGTAATATGGAGGGCTTAAACCATGCTTAAATCTAAGTTCAACTAAATCAAACTTAAACCAGAACTGTAATTCTGGCACTTTAGTCTCAATATTTGAGAAATCGAACTGACTACATCCAAACGTATCCACACACATATACACGTTATAAATAAAATCTCAATAAGCGGTATTTAGCTCAATATCTATTTCTATATAACAATTAATTTGATAAATGTACGAATGTATATAGATTTTTATTTTAGGCGGTATTAATAACATTCAAAATTACTTATGCTGCAATTTTAAAAAAAAAGGCAAATTGATCTAGCAAAGAGTAAAAGGCATATTGAAAAATTTAATTATTTATTTTAATCTCAATAAATTTACTCGGACACATTTATTAACACTTCATTTTTATCTGTCCTAATTTAAAAGGATTAGCGGAATATCTCAAAACTAACATTTTTTATCTTAACTTAAATTCCTTTTGACGGCAACAATAAAAGCTATAATAACTCATTATTCATTGAAATGTTGTTATCTGATTATGTAATTAAATGCTTTAAAAACTTAAGGTAAATTTACAACCAAATTTAAAGTACAATTTGAAATTAAAATTGTCAGAGATAATACTACTATGATTTTCCCGGTACTTTTTTCTGGCTAGATGGCGACTGTATACTGCATACGAAAATCTGCACTCGTACATCATTTTCTAACATTGTTTCTAGGTATCGAAATTCGCAAATTATTGCCACGGCAATATTGCAGCTTGATAATATTGCCACTGTAATATTACTGTAATTGATTTAGAACAGCAAAATACACCGATTTCATTGGATGATAAGCGGAATTTTCAAAAAAATAGTAATTTTCACTTTACCGCCGAAATAGTTACAAATGATAAAAAATTGAAACCAAATTCATATCAATTCAAAATTAAACTGGTTGCAAACTCATTGTAATTTTTTTTAAATTTAAATAAATAAATAAATAGAGGCTGTTTATTTTAAACGGGCCACCATTGCTATCTCGAGAACTATAAGACCTACAAATACAATTAAATGGGCGAACAATTTTTGTTTCACAAGACAAATTTTAAGAAAAGGAAAATTATTTTTTTGTACCAGTGGTTCTCCAAATACGGGACCTAACTTTTTAATTTTAAATGAGAACATATATTTTTTATTTGCTCACTCGTTAGAGAATTTAATTCTAAATTCAGTAATGTAATATTTTTATCCCCTTACTTAATGTTTTTTTGAGAAAAATGCATGTATAGTTTTATATTAATTTGATTAAAATATGGTTATAATAAGAGTATCATGAATGGAAAAAACCAATACCTTTTAATTTTTTTTACCGGTTTCAGGAGATGAAGCCTTTGTTTACATGTACAAAAGTAGGCTGGTATGCTGGTAACTAAGTAATAACTGTATCTGTATGGTAATATTATTACAATACAAACTTGTCAACAACAGTTTACAAAAAGAAAACAAAATAAAGTAAAAGTATAATACTGTACATTAATACATACAGATAACGTTAGTGTATCTTTCTTAACACGCTTTACTTTATTCTAAAATAATAAACATGTATGAAGCACTTAACTTGAATATTTGTCATATTGACCTATAAAGATTGAAAGAAAACACGTGTGTTTGGATGCAGAATGTGAATGATTTTTATTTCATTAAATTGTATTTAAGTGGCGATCGATTTCGGAAAACAAAGTCCATCATCAGGCCGACGCGTCAAAAAGTTTTAAAATATATTGACATATGTCAAAATAATTGTTCTGGTTATCATAGCATTCTGAAATAGTTATTAACGTCATAAGGCTGATATGAAGCAAATAACAGATGAGGTTGAATATTGTAAAATCGAGGCGATAGCCGAGATTTAACAATCAACCATGTCTGTTATTTGTATATCAGCCGTGTGACGTTCAGTATTTTTCATAATAACATAAAATATCTTCTGAAAATTCTATTTTCTATGACATATTGACAGGTGACAGCTCTACATGACACACTTCATGATGCTGCAATTTTTTTAGAAACACTTGATTTTTAATAATTGTACTGTTATAAAAAATAACGGCCGTGGCTGTTTTGATGCATATATTGGTTGAGCATAGAGCACTGTTAAAGCACATTTAACAGTATGGTATTAGGAAAATAGCATTAATATAAGAATTTCAAAAAATAATATTTAATTATAATGTCTTCATTATCTGAAACCGATAAACTATTGAACAAACCACGGATGTTATGAATCATTATAAGCCTTAGATGTCTTAAAATCGTCGCTCTACGAGCTCGGATTTCAAACTGACATCTGCGGCAGTTATAATATTCATAACATTCCTAGGTATGTTAATAGCTATTACGTAGAATTAGAATGCCATGAAAGAAATACGTGAATATTTTGTTTGCGTTGACATTTATGATCAATTACAAGAACAAAACATTCACTTCTTTCAGTCAGGACACTCTAATTCTATGTAATAAAATTAACATGTGTACATTTTTTCCATTCGTGGCACTCTTATCATACCCATATTTTAATCAAACTAATATAAAATAATACATGCATTTTTCTCAAAAAAAAATCGTTATGTAAGGGTATAAAAATGTTATATCACTGAATTCAGAATAAAATTCTCTAACGAATTAGCAAATAAAAAATATATGTTTTCATTTAAAATAAAAAAATTAGGTCCCGTATTTTGAAAACCACTGGTTGAAAAAAATAATTTTTCTTTTCTTTATATTTGTCTTGTGAAATAGAAATTTTTTGCTCATTTAATCGTCTTTGTAGCTCTTATAGTTCCCGAGATAGCAATGGTGGCCCATTTGAAATGAACACCCTGTATAAATCAGTCATCACGGCCTATTACCCATTACCTCACGGAATCTTAAGCTGTCATAAAAATAACATCACAGATGTCACTTTTGTGCTACCATTTGAAAACTGAAAATAAATTTCAAGTTTCAACTTTGACTCGTCCGAATCACAACCAGACACCTACCACACTCGGCCACCCGATCACATTAAAGACTTTAATATTATTTAATATTAATTTTTAAAAAATTAGATGAGACTGTTGATATTATTCACCACTATTCTGGTGGTCGGGAACTTCGCCCAAGATTCCAACGAAGACAACGAGCCATCCTTATGTGTGGAGCATCAAAATCCATTCACCTACACCCACTGTATTAAGAAACGCGACTTAGCTTGCCAAAACGGCGAGTTTTGCGGGTCCTGCAATACAAACACCTGCCAAACGTGCAATGGAAACTCCTGCAGAACTTCCTGCAACGGACCTGCTTGCAGTCAGTGCCCGAACGGTAACTGCTGCGATGGTCAGAACTGCAACGTTTGTTCAGGTCGAAATTGCTGCTCCGGCCAATCCTGCAACAACTGCGTAAACACTTGTAACATGGGCTGCCAAACTCCTGCTTGCCGGAGTTCCTGTTTCCAAACTTGCCAGACCAACAATTGTTGCGACAGATCAGATTGCTTCAACACTTGTAGGAATCAATGTTTCGGAGATCACTGCTATGAGAATTGTTTCAAGCAATGTTCCTGCCCACAAAATTGTAACCCTGCTCCTTCTTTTCCTCCTGTTGTGACTCCTCCTACAATTATTTATCCTAACATTTCTGTTCCTGCTCAAAGTCCTCCGAAATCAAACCAAACGATCATAGTTGTCAACAAACCTGAAAACCATAACCCAGTCAATATAACAACTGTTCTTAATGTGAGGAACTACATCAGCAACAAAAATGTCATTACTATTCCTGTCAATGTAACAAATCACAATCATAATCATTTCAACCAAACTAGTCCTAGTGAAAATGAAAAAAACCCCATAAAGGATGCTAGTAATTGTTGCATTGTTGTTTACCCAATTCATTGTTATGATATTGCCGAACCGCCTTACAAGAAATGTATACAAAAGAGGGAGAAGAAATGTGGGGATATCTGTACATCAGTGGTTATTCACGTTGTTCATGTTCCCGGAAAACAAGTACCAGTACCGTACCCAGTACCTGTCCAAGTTCCCGGGCCTGTTCAAGTAGTACAACAACCTGTACCGTATCCAGTCGTGCAAAGGTATCCAGTGTATGTTCCAATGGGAGCATCTTCTAACCAATGTGGTGCTTCTGGAGGATGTGGATACAGGCCAATCTGTCATTATATTAACAGGTATCCATGGGTTAGCTGTTCTCACTATGGAGTTCAAAGTAAGTTCATTTTAATTGTATCTTGTAACTCTTATTTTAAAATCTCAAAAGATAGTGCATAAGATCCAGACAGATAAACTAATTACGTCAACATTTTTTGTTTAACTCAAATATCAATCAGGTTGATAAAATCAATTAGTATTGTATATAAAAGTCAAATGTCAAAAATGATCAAGATAGTATGGGTGACAGCGACTCAAGTGTCCTGGGTTCGAGCCTCAGATTAAGGATGCATTCAAGGCCCGGGGCTTTGGATAACTTGGTGGTCCCCCTGCAAACTTCGATGTCTCTATTCGAAATAGAAACGACTATAAAATATTAATCAGAAAGGAAAATGATTAAATGAATATATCTTGTAAGAATATTTATTTTACAACATGCTATTGAATATACTCTACAATTGTACTTTTCGAACTTTTGCTAAAGCGAATTCTGATATCAGGAAATCAAACGATAAATGTCGTACAAACTCTGATTCTATTGATAACATAAGGTTATTAAGCCTACTTTCCACTGACGAAGCTCTAAGTTTGTTTTTAAAAAGATCGAGTCTCGAAAAAGACCTCTCTACTTCACAATTCATTATCGGTGTGCTCAAATTTTCGTGACTTTCAAAAAAGAAGAAAGTTGCACAATTTCTTTTTCTAAATAGTTTTATAAGGCCCGGGCTACAGCTCCTAAAGCCCCCCCCCCCCCTAATCCGTCCCTGGCTATGAGGACTCGAAATCCGGCCGGGCTTCGGGCCAAAGCTTGAATTTGAGAGCTTCCGGAATTCCTAATTTTGATTTTGATATCAGGCATTTTTTTTACTTTTTACGTGCCAAACTAAAATAAAGACTACTTGCTTAGTTAAAATAAGACGCTTCTAGTGTAAGCTTGTTACATACCTAAGAGTATTTAACACTTTGTTGAACGAAAGCGTTTGAAATTTTACACAACTTGCACGTTCATTTCTGTAAGGGGCAGGTGTTCAGGCTTCAAAAGAAAACCTAACTTTTACGATTTCATTACCTGTGCTTAACATCACAATGACATTATGCTTCGATGAATGTATAGCCTTGAATTCTTGAAGTAAAATAACTGTTTTCTTTATTTATTACGATGTGAAGTATATTGTTATTAAATCATTTTGATCCTTTTTAAATCCAACAATTTTCATTAAAATATTAAGGAACCTGTGCATTTGATTTAACTATAAGTTCTGGGACGGCCCAAAAAGCTCGATTTTTCAGCCCGTGTCAAAGACCGACTGGCCTCAACTTTTTCAAATGAATGGCCTGATTTGGGCTGAAAAAAAAATCGGCCCGGCTCGATAATCGAGTGCATTCCTACCTCAGATAATGAATATGATGTGTATCAAAGCTGACTATATTGTCTATGAATATACCACTCCCGACTTGAAGTAAAAGATTGGATCGGACAAGATTTAAAGCGACGTGCTATCCAAACTCGAAGTGCGCCGGGTTAAAATGGTTATAAATAGCTACGTGGAAATGCCTCTGCTTAGTTTAGATTTTTAAGCCAGCACGAAATTCTGCTGCTGGATTAAAATTTGATTGTAAATATATCTTCCAGATTGCGGATCCTGCTACGTATGCGGGGGCCAATACAACCCCGCCTACTGTAGACAGCAGATATCCTGTGCACCGCTGTGCCGTGGCGGCATCGTGAACTTTGGCAACACTTGGCAAAACGACATCCTTCGTTTCGCTCCGTCGTATCACACGCAGTACGCTGCGCAAACCCCAATGCAGGTCCCGCAACCCCAAATAGAAATCGCCCACGCCCAAACAAATATGCAGCAACCACCGGTTGGAGACTTACAGGGCTATGCACAACAACCTTCGGACCTTTCGGCACAGCAGCAAATCGTTCAGCAACCAATCGCGCAGCAATCAGTCGACCTGGGGCAACAACCGATGGAGTACCAACAAGCAGGAATTCAACAACAATATGTGGTATGTTAAAATCATTCTATGTATGTTTATCTGATGGAGATGGGTGATGTACAATAAGTCCAAAAAAATAAAAAAGTTGGGACTGATGACATTATAGTCTTACGAGCCCAGGTTCATAAAAGTTCGGCTGGCTTACCTACATTTTTAACAAATTATAAAACCTGCACAAATAGTGAGAATTTTCTACAAAATTCTTTCAACTACTTTAAATATAAAAAATTGTGGGCCAAATGACGGGTGATAATAGTTCGACCGGCATTTAAAGTGTCATCTTCTAGTCCAGGGGGTCTATTCTAATACAAAGCCACATATACTATCGCTACATAAGTCCAAGTCGGATAGCCACATGGTGCCCAGGGCAAGGGTCGTAATTGCGCCCCCTGTCAACAATGTAAAATCAAGATTACTTTTTTCTTGCTTTAGTGTAGAGAGATATGTGGCATTTGTATTATAGAAATTACTTAAGAATATCCATGAAGTAACTTCAACCATGAATGAATCAGGATAACAATAAAATAACTATCAATATACGGATGTCCCGCGACTCAACCGACAAACTTATACCATATATTCCGGGGGTTGTTACGATCAAAAAATGGCATTAATAACGGGATCGAAATCGATCTTTTCAGTTTCTTCTCTTTCAACGCTCATCAAAGCAAGATCACTTAATCGATCTTGACCTATGAAGACTCTCAGATAATTTAAGATCAGTTTTAAAGATCTTTGACAGCTAGCGATGGAAACTGCAATAGTCAACATTATTTGCATGGCTATTCGAAGATTTTTCGCCGTTGGCGTTTTTCGGTTTCAACATCCCAATTTTGACAGAGTCACCAAAGTTTCTCTTTCACTGCGAAAATAATCTCTTACACCTTTCAAATCTAAGGCGGCATCATGAAAGTTCATATTTATATCACAGTCTTTTCTGAACTTTATCAATAGGAATGAGTACTCTCGTCCAAAATCCAAGTAGAGTCAGAAAATCGAGTGTCAAAAATACGGTTGTACAATTGCGTAGCATCACTTCTTGTTTCACTCGTTTCATTTGCATCATCCATTATAGTTTTGAGAACTTGGAGTATTCCGTCAAGGTAGTTGTTTACAGGTTTCACAGCTTTCACTTTTGCACTCCATATTGTTTTAGACTCAGATTTAATAACTATGGGCACAGCGTTTTTGAGTATTTCTCAGTGTTGAGTAGACGATGAAAAAACAGATAGAGAGCTTCAACAGTTTCGAAAAATGTAAATACGCACAGTAATCAACAGTTTTAACACTTCAAATTCTGGTACCCAATTTACATACGGATACAAACGGCGCCCCCTTGGTTTTGGCGCCCAGGGCACCCGCCCTGTTTGCCCCACCCTAGGTACGCCACTGCTAATATACCTATAAAACTTATACTGCTGGTGGGAGTGAGATTTGTGAGACTAACATTGGACGAGTGCAAACATATATATATACATATATATATATATATATATATATATATATATATATATATATATATATATATATATATATATATATATATATATGTGTGTGTGTGTGTGTGTGTGTGTGTGTGTATACATATTGCTGCACTTATCTGTAAGAATAGCTTATATAATTTCATTTCATCTGGTAATTGCGAAATTTCAACCAAAATCAATGAAATTCAGAGGTTTTTATTTTTGAATATTGTTGGGTGTATCAATCTACTTTATACGCAGATATGGGTAATGTTGATGACATGTACCGTGTGAGCATTTACCAGGCTTCTCCATATGGGTCTCTTTGCTGGCTGGTTGCAAAGTGCAACTCTGCGGTCACTTTTGTGCCATATAAAATTCGAAATAATTTTTGGCGTCGGTCAGGATCGAACCAGGTGTATATGTAAACAGAAAAAAATTACAGAATTCACTTTCCTTTTGTGCTACTTTAAGAAGCAGACCGAAATAATATGCAAAATGTGTATTAGAAGAAATTATTTTTAATTGTCGTTAACATAATCATTTACTTCAGATGCCACAACCAATGCAACAACAGTACGTAGCAGTGCAACAACCATATAAACAACAACCTATTCAACAAGTTGTTCACCAGCAACAACCTGTACAGATGCAACAACAACAAGCAGGTGTTGTAGGATAAATGAAGATCAGATCAAATGTATCTCTAATATTGATAAGATAATGATTTATTATAACAATAGGTGTATAATTGATTTTGATAAATATTACACAAAAATGAATAAATTTATTTAATTGTAAATGTTTACATACAACATTTTTTTAGGAAACCACTGACTTTTTCATGATAATTAAAACGTATATAATCTCTAGTTTTTCGAAACTTCCATATATCCATGTAGAGCCTAGAAAATATTACAATTGATTAAATAATATCTAAAGATTGGTCAACCTTATGATCATTTGCGTAGCACAGTTTTGTATTAAGCTATAGTAAAAATATTTATGCAGAGGAGGCACATCACCAAAGTTTGTAACTAAATAATGACGTCACTAAATTACTAGGTTTACATGGCATACTAATTTAATTTAAAAAATGAAATATCTGTATATTTACATGCGAAGCTAATTTTTGCAGTCCTGAAATAAAGAAGGTAAATGAAGCAAATACCTACCGCTTTTATCCACTTCTACTTGCAATTACCTTCTTAAACCATACAAACCAGTAATATTTGTTGCAAATGTCTCTTTTACCCTTAAATATCAGTCACGATTTTTGATCAATATGAATACAACCTATAAAAATTACTGTCATTCGAATGATAGAACAACTTCATAATAATTAGTGAAATCTTTTATTTTTATTTTACCAAATTAAAATTAAACAAAGCAGCAGGCAAAACACTGTGCAATAATTTCGTCGAGATACCGACAATTTCATTTTTATTTCAATTCTAGAAACTCAATTTAGCACGTCGAAAGACAAAGAAAAGTCTTTTATATAAAAATAATCTCATAAAAACACAATACTTGTCGCGTTTATTGCAAGGGAGCACGATTCTAAAAATCGCATTCGAAAAACTTAACTTTTCTTGAGCACGTTATTCGCATCAAAAGATAAAAGATTGTTCATAAAAAGTTACTTTTAATTCAATAAAGACCCCGTCCGCCCGCTTTCGACAAAGTTTCGCATTTTGTCGCGGTGCAGTGGAATTGAAATTTTCTCATTTTAGAAAGAATTTGCAACATCCTTGTTCTTGTCCGGCTCATCACTTACATACTTTTAATACTTTTATAAATATATTAATAATTTCCAGCGTTAAGAAATTCAAAACTGTTGCAATTTATTTAAAAAAATACTTAGTGTTAGCGCAAACTAATCAAATTCGTAGTTAATTTTTTTTCATAATGTACGTAAGTATAAAGGCCCATTCAGAATCAAAAAAATTAGCGGTAGTGTAAGAATTAGTGGCATCGGTCGCGTAAGAACGAAACGAATACATTTGCTATAACGCATTCAATCTTTTACCCAGGCCACTACCACTGCCACTAATTCTACCGCTACGTTAATTACCTTCCGTCACCTTTAGGTAAGGAAGGTATTGTCTTTGGTCAAAAAATTCGGTGGTGAGTTTTTGATTAATAAGCACGTTGTAGGGTCCCTAGAATACGATTTTACTATTTTTACGATGATGTCTGTATGTGTGTGTGTGTGTGTGTGTGTGTGTGTGTGTGTGTGTGTGTATGTATGTATGTGTGTCTGTGTGTGTGTGTGTAACAAAATTTTCGTCTACAATAACTGCTATACTACAATTCTAAAAATTCTAATTCTTTCGTATTTCTCTTCGTTACATCCATGTGAAGAGCTGATTAGATTTTGGTTAGAATTGGACAACCGGAAGTACCCTCATTTGAAGATTTTAACAGTTTTTCTTGAAAAAACTATGTTAAATATCATTTTTTCACATTTAATGTTATTATAAATATTAAAGAATATTTTATTCTCTATCCGATTTGACTGCATTTTATACTTAATATTAAATGGATATAGAGTTAAAAAATTATAAAGAAATTAAATTTCATAAAGTAGCCATAGCTATGAAAACAGCTACTATATTAAGAAAATTTTTATTGAAAGATGTCAGTGTCAAGTGAAATTGACATAGTGTGTGTCTTATAATTTTACTGGAAATATAGGATCTTTTGCTATAAATTTTCTGTATGGAATTTGCATAAAATACATGCAACTGCCGGTAGGTAAAGTACAAGAAATATAATATTTAGCAAGGAATTTACTCTATGAAATTTGTGCAAAATGCATAGAACTGACGGAAGGTAATGTGTTGGCCACATCAGATTTTTTTTTTGTTGTGAATAATACTTAAGAGAATGGTTTATTTGATTTAATTTATAATTTTTTGACATCAATTATTTTTTCTACAGTCTATATACAAAGTAGCCATTTGCGCTTTCTTTTGTCAACGCAAAATGTCACTTTGCCACTCATGCGCGACTAAGTAGAAAAAACGCTCGCTGTCTAAATTTCTAACTATACAATGTTGAGAAATGTCACTTATCTACATTCTTAATAGAAACGTTTAGTCAGGAACTAATGACACTGTAGTTACACATTTACTACCTTCACAAGTCAATCTGACATAACTGCTCTGTCAGTATATTACATAACCAAACAAAATGCCGCACTGCTGTGAAAATAAAATATGGCATTTATTTACAAAAAAGAAAGTATAAAATGCTTAGATTGGATTGAAACTATAGCTCAAGAAGAATGGAGAGTAACGATAAATTAAAATTAAATATAAAATAAATTGAGTGAACAGTTGTGCTGCCACCTGTAAAAGTTTGGCGTGCACGCTCCCAGTGGACATCCACTTTTTCACTATACTAGTTTAATGTATTTGAAACAAATAAATTATACAAAACTTATAATATTTATTACAAAATTGGCATTAATTTTTTGTAAAAACGAAAGCCAAAACAATATCTTGAAATCATGTTTGAATACGTTCCTATCTTCACTGAAAAACTGTTGAGTAGTACTGTAAGCACAAAGTGTACATTTCATTATTTTTTTTATGGTGGAGGACTGCAGAAAAAATCTTGTGTGTGTTTCGAGCGCAAATGGATATTGTCGATTTCGAAAGAATGCCGCGCTCCTGCGTCGCACGTCAACAACCTCTCAATCGACAATGTCCAATTTTGCGCTCTTAATACACAAATAGCTATTAATGCCATAAGTACATGAAAACTGGTTCGGATTTGTTTAATTTTTTGCACGATCAGGTTTTCTTTACTGTTTACCAATAGGGTTTCCAAGGCAGTATAGGTTTTATTAACAAATTACTAATGGTAAGTACTCGTATGTGAATTACTTACCGATCAGAAGGCGGAGACGGTAAGTAAATACAAACAACGAACAAAGCTTACTTTAAAAATGACAACCAAATAATTTTCCAATCATTTTTTTTTTTAATTTTGTTCTTCGATCGTGCATAACATGTAATACGCATTGCAGTGAGTAAGGGCTCTTCTATAGGCAATGTGCACATTTTGAGCGTCAGCGCCTCTAACGACATTGGCATTTTTGATTACCGAATCAATTTTGACATTTCGATAAAGTGATACAATTTACAATTTTATTTTTATTTGTTGCTATTGTGTATGAATATTATACATCATAGTGTATTGAACTGAATAAAGAAAATATTTAAAATGCTATATATGTGATGTGACAATCAAAAAAAGTCAAAATACCAGCGAAGGTACTGTGGCAGAAATATAATTTTTCTCATAATATGTGTGATTTCTGTAAACCATTTTATCATATTTAAATTTATATTATAATTTATAATATTAGTTAAATATTACAAGATGCACAATACATGGAAATTGAGATTAAAAAGGTTGAAAACTTAAATGATTGGAAAGAAGAAATTTCTACATGTCACGATATCAGTATATGATGTTAGCATCTTTCTTTTATATTCGCAATAAATGAGGAAGATTCTTCATTGAAAATATACCAGGCTCTAAGTGGAATCAGTTGCACAAGCTCGGAAAAGAAAATACACGAAAAATACGAATCATGGGAATTTCTATCTTTAACATTAACATTACATGTACAAAATCTAAAATAAATAGACGAATTATGTCAAAAATAGACTTCTATTTCATACAACTGCAAGCAGGGGCGTAAACTACGTGGGTGCACGGACGCACGCGCACCCACAGGAAGTAAAAGTGTGGGTGCGCAGCACCCACAGTAGGGACCCACGATTCTGAACCAATTTTTAAAAATATCGATCGAAAGTTGTATTTTCGGTATTTACCTTCACTGAACGAATCGATCTTTTTTTATTAAAAGTCGTTAAAATATAATTTTGTATCATTTCTTAGCTTGGTACGGCTATAACCTATACTTTAAATTTATTTTTGACTTGACTATTTCACTTCTTCCTGTCGTTCTCTGGTCTATGGTCTGTGGCAATTTATCATGTTTGTGTTGTATTATCTGAATTATTAGCAAATTAAACCATTTTAATTTATAACGTTGCCTTTTTATAACATCTAAGTATAACTGAAATTCAATTTTGTAAGTAATCTATTTATTGCAGATCGATATTTTGCATCTAAATCTGATGGTAGATCGATATTAAAAGTTTCGAATCGTATCGATTCGCTAGATTGATAGTCTCTTGATTTTTACCCATCCCTAACCCCCAGTAATTTTGCCCTAACAGTTTAATTATATTTTATATGTAGTAATAATGTCGGTCGATTAAAAAAAAGTTATGAACTAATCATGGTCGTGATACCTAAATTACATAGAATAGTGGATCACTAATAATAACAAAAAATATCATCTGAAAAGATGTCATGTCCATATGGATTATCATACCAAAATTTCATTCAAATCGGACAAAACGTTCTATTATAAACAAAATTATTTTTTTAGAAGCACTTTGAAGCAGAATTTGCTTAATGGAACACTTTCGGATATAGATAAATTTAGTTAAATAATGTTGTTTTTGAACCGGGAGTCTGTGGTTAAGCCATATATACGTATAATTTAATATGTGCATAATAAATTAACTATGCCATTTTTACTTTGCATTTATAAAAATATATACACTTATCTAAAATAAAAATAGTGCACCCACAGCCAAAATTAAAAGTTTACGCCTCTGACTGCAAGTATTATACAATTTTAAGACAATTTTCTGCTTCTTATATTATATCTTGTTCAAATATTAACTTAAGAAACACATTTTTTATATAATTCATTATTGCAAGCAGACGACCATTGTTGGAATTTTATTCATACGACAAGTTTCTTTTACACTGAGAAAATGTATACCTAAAAGAATTTCTCATGTTAGTAGAAGGTATCTGTTGAAAAGTTATTTTCTTATTCATCTGTTCGTTATATTATATAATACTTCAATCGGTAATTTTGTAAGAATTATTACATCCCCAACTGCATCACATAATATTTGACGTCCTATCATTCGCATTCATTGCAAATATTTTATAAAATAGAAATTGCAAAATTATTCTGACTTAAAACATAACCTTGCTATGTTTCAATGAGTAACCATTTTGTCATTTTTGTCCGCTGTCGGCGCTGACTACTTTTGTGCACACCGCCTATAGGTACCGACTTTGTCTCGATCTCCAAAATTATCCTCAACCGGTAGAAAGCACTTGCTGCCTTTAATACTTAAATAACTATAAATTTACTTTATATAAAAATAAATATATCGCCTCAGCATATTATCCATTGCTGGGTATGTCAAACTGCTTTATACACAGATTTTGGTACTGATGATGATATATTTCTATCGTGTCTGGGCGTTACCTCACGAGAACTCATTGACAGCGTGGAGAGTACACCACAGGAGTCAATTTTTTATCATTTAAAATTTGAAATATTCGGCGTCGGTCGGGATTGAACCCGGTTCCCCAGATTCGCGACCTGACACTCAAGCATGCAGCCACGAGAAGTAAATTTAAATAAATTTTTATAAAACTGTCTCCAAATCTTTTAATTACCACATTTAATATATAGAAATATTAAATTTAAATTAATCTTACAAAATATTTTACTGACTGTAATAGTTTAATCAGGAGAAGCCAAAAAAAAATTACAAAATAAGTGCAGCAATGTTTGTTGATAGACCTCCACCGTTTGTGGCTTTGGATAATCCGTTGTTTTATGAAATGGGCCACGTTCCTTTTTATACCAGATTTCCTATAGGATTTAGTCCATAACAGCACACCTGTGACGCTTCACTAAATTTGCCCACCAGACACTCGGCTCCACTAGCAATTTACTATTTGTGTTATCATGTGCTCATCACGATTGTTATGAGAAAGCCGAAAAGGGATGGAAGATAAATAACAATGTTTATACTTTCAGTTACAATGAAAAACAATGTATTGTAACGTGTGAGCCCCGCTGCTACGCTGAACAAGCGTCTAAGCATAGCGATGACGCAGTCGCGCTAGCAGCTGGGCTACGTCAACAAACAAGCCGCGTCATGTTTAATTACTTCTGGTCGTCTGAACCTTTTGTGTTCATTGTTATTATACGGTCGAACATTCTAGAGCTCTCTGGAAGTTAATGACAGCCTTATAAAAGAGACACAGCTATGCTCGGGAGTTAGTTGCATGCAGAGTAGGGACTGTAATACCGGTAAACCGGTAAATAGCCAAAAAATCCCATATTTTCTTTACCGGTAATTCGCTATTTTTTACCGGTAATTCAATAAATTACATAATAGCAAAATAACGCATTTATGCGTTTTCAAGTTGCAAAACGCAAGTACAAAATGCTAGTTACACAGCAACCGGTGAGTGGTGGGGGTGGGGAAAACCAAATAGATCGCAGCGACGGGGATTCATAGATGCGCTATTATTTACAACGTAGGATGTAGGTAGTCTAAGTGCTTTTGTCAGCGCTGCATATTGGTCGATTGCTCGCTGATTAGATTATAATACAAATGTTTCTTTTTACTTCCTTGTACGAAGTAAAGAAAGTATTGTAATCGCGAAAAATTTCGGTTTCAGATTTCAACGGAAATATCCATTTGGCTAATTTCGTCGTGACGTCTGTACGTACGTACGTACGAATCTCACATAACTCAAAAACGATAAGCCGTAGAAAGTTAAATTTTGTATTTAGGACTGCTATAACATCTAGTTGTACACCTCCCTTTTTGGTCATTACATAATTTCCAGAAATGGTACTTTATTTGAAGCATATAATAGATTTTAATGAAAAACTATTTTAAAATATAATCCAAAAATTTTCAAATTTGATATATGCCTTTTATGTCAATTAGAATAACATAGTAGATTTTGGTTAAAACAGGCTAACCGGAAGTGATATATTACCTAAAGTTCACATCAAGTATTTAGCCCTTTGTATAAGCGAGATATGTAAATTTAAAACTTATATACTTTTTGGTGTTTGTAAAGAAGCTTGCTATGGATTAGGACAAAAAATAACAAAAAAAAAATAGATGTTAAAGTCAAATTACGTCAAACACGTACAATTTTATTGGGTCTCTTCATCTTCATATTGGTATTGCGTACAAGGAAGTCGTGTGGGGTCCGCATCAGATTTTTTAATATTAACTCTTGTGTCCTACAACAATATTTAAAAATCTGATGTGGCCAACACATAACCTCTCGCCAGATATTTTACCTGGTTGTACGCATAAAACGAAAAATATTTTTAAATACAAATACATATAGATATTCATGTCTCACTACAAAATAATTCTCACATATATTTGCAATATCTATGGGATATTTTAAAATAAATTATGTACAATACTTACATTTATACTCAATATCCTGATATTTTCTTTTTCTACTTTCCTTTTCTTTTTCTTTATATTCGTCATTTTTTCGCAAATTCCTTTTATATTCTTTTTTACGTATATTCTTTTGCGTTGTTGACTTTTTTTTATTTTCATCATCTTCATAATAATATACAAATATATTTGACAGAGGCATACAAATATTTTTGACAGTGACATTTATGTGTCAATTACAAACATTTGAATTTCTTGCCTTGTAGTAGTTTGATCTGAGATTTTTTACATCAAATTATTTTATATGCCTTTCTTTATCTCTAAATCTATAGAAGATATAATAATGAATTTATATTTATCGAATAAAGAATTTAACGTTCTTTAATATAAGTATTTACATAAATTTTCGATAAATAATATTTAGACGATTTTTTTCTTGTAACTACTACTTCCGGTTGTCCAATTGTTACCAAAACTGACTGGACTCTTCCCATTATTGATAGATTGAGGAATCCGTAGTTAAAAATGTCTTAAGTCTCATAGTATTTGAGATATAGTGAATCCAACATCCACACACACACACACATCCACACACACACACACACATACGGACATCATCGTAAAAATGTTATAATCGGATACTAGGGACCTTAAAACGTGCTTATTCATTAAAATCTGGATATGCGATTTTTAGCATGAATACAATACCTCTCTTAGCGAGAGGTAAAAAACGGTAAATTACCGGTAAGCCGGTTTCGATTAAATATTTACCGAATTACCGGTAATTGAAAAAATCGGTAAATTTACAATCCCTAATACAGAGTCGTGGAAACATTCACATGGAGTGTTAGAGAATAAAGTGTTAATGAGAAGCACAGCAGACAGCAGTATCGTAGTGAGCATATGCAGTTGGTGTCGAGTACGTACTCGGGAAGTTAGTGGTATATTAGGATAGCTGTGGATGTGAATACTCGATAGTGTTGACGAGTATTGGGAAGCTATAGTGTACAAGGACAGTAACGGCGAGTCGGGAAGTTACTGGTATACCGGGATAACTGTGGAAGTGAACACTCTGCAGTATTGAAGAGTATTGGTAAGCTAGGTATACGGGGACAGTAACGGCAAGTGGAAGTGAATCCTCGGCAGTGGTTGAAAAATTGCGGCATACGGACAGTCGGTGATACTGAGGCTGTGGAAGTTACATAAATAGATAGACAGTGTGGTGAAAGAAGTGACTTTTCTCCGAGCAGTTGAATATACAGACGCTGTTGAGTCAGTTGAGTATATAGACGCTGTGGAGGTCGGTAGGCGGACAGTTGAACGTGATATAAAAAAGTGATATAAATTGTGGAAATAAATAATTAGTAATATCGTGGAAATCAATAGTAGTGTTAATTGGTTAAATAAATAAATAGTGTTAGTGTTATCTAGTTAATTATAGTTTTAGTCTTAGTTAGATTATAATAATTGTTTACCAATATTAGTAATCGTCATTATTTAAGACCTTTTTAATATTTAGTTATAGTAATAAACCTTTATTTTAATTAATAATAATTGTCTAATATATTTACACTTCACCTAAATAAATTAATAAAAACGTTACAGTATGTTTTCATTTTCACTTTACTATTCTGCCAAAGTTTGCACTTTTCACTTTCATTCGCTCTCATTGATCCAAAATTCACTTTATATGGTATTTCTAAATATGAGGCATTTATATTTGCCGTCTAGATTAATAAGAATGAAATAGACGCGCCGCCATCGTCGACCGGTTTAGATGAAATACAGTAACAAGAAATATGTCAAACAACCGATATATTCTTGGTGCTGGACTTTCGACGATAATCCGGTATAGCTTAAATTAAAATATAGTACAAAACTATAAAAATGCATATATTCCAAAGTAAATAACCGAACCAAATATACCTTCCAAAATTCTAATCCCTATATATCACGTACATCTCTGAATGAATCAATAGATTTTCCGCGGTAAATAAGCCATCCTACCTACCTACCCTAACCTAATCCTTCCACTTCCACTCTGGGAACTTCCAACGTACGACTCCGGTCGAAACGAACTCCTTCGTCCTTCGCTGTCAAATAATATCAGTGTGTGTGTATGTTCAACAAGAAGGCATTTTCAAATATGGAAATAAGCCAAGCCGGCGGCAATTCGCCGATAATATATCGAATCAGGAACTCTCCCTACCTTTTCAGCCCGGAAAATATGATTTTGTATAGCACCCCCTGCTTGTGACAACGATGGGACATGTAAATATAGACTTTATGGATTTATCTGCGAGCTACAGGCGATGCTGTATTTTACCAAATATGAATCAAATTTTTTATAACATATAACTAACTTCGTCAATAATCATGTTTCTATGCAATGCAATAAATGTATTCAATGTTCTCTTCCAATATGCAACGCAGGAATGTACGCGTGAGAAAAAGATGACATCGTCGTCTATACAGACGGCTCCAAAACAACCAATGGAACCGGAGCTGGAATACAAGGGGCAAAAGGAACTAAGGCACAACCAATCGGTTGGACTAGGGACAAATGCAACAGTATTCCAAGCAGAAGTACACGCAATATTAACCAGCGTGCAATTACTATTGGAGAAGAACTACCACAGTAGAAGAATCTCCATAGTAACAGACAGCCAAGCCGCACTCAAAGCTTTAAACTCGTGTGAGGTAGGCTCAGGATTAATTCTGGACTGCATCCACAAATCGAATGCCTTAGGAGCGAGTAACAAACTAAGACTGATATGGATACCCGGGCACTCAGATATCCTTTATACCTATCTATATACCTTTTATAGGACCCGAACCAGCCTGCGGAATAACTGCGAAAACAGTTAAGCAGGAAATTAATACTTTGCTCTGGCAATGGCACAAACGGCACTGGACAGCCATATCAGGCCAGAGACACTCCAAGCTCTTCCTGAATGAGCCATCCAAGAAAAGAACTGACAACTTACTCTTCATAAGCAAGCAAGATGTTAGATTAATAACAGGACTGGTAACAGGACACTGTCAATTAAATAAACATTTGCACAGTTTGGGCCTTAAACAAGAACCAACATGCAGAAGATGTGGAGAAGAGGATGAAACTCCTCAACATTTAATAAGTCACTGCGAAGCATTTATGGCAAGCAGACATAGTCATTTAGGAGCAAAGAAATTGCATACTGAGACACTAAAGGACATCAGTCTAAAGAAAATCCTGGAGTTCACAAAACAAACAGGACTTCTAGAATAGAAGTAAAACACGGAGGGTACAATAGACCAGAAAGGTCGCAGTACAGGGACAAATATGAACCACCTCTCGATAATAATAATAAATGTACGCGTGAAATTCATTTTCTGAAAATTTTACTTCAACCGAAATCGAAACGTATTTTTTTTATTCGAACCCCAATTAACTCTTTTATTAACAGATTATTAAATTGGTTAGATGTTAGAATAACCGATAAAATAACCTGGTTAATAAAATTCTACAGGAAACAAAAAACTCATTCGTATTCAGAATGTCTTGGAAATAGCGGGACATAGATTAACCACAGATTCCTGAGGCCAAAATAAGACGATTTAACTAAACTTACCTATATTCGAAAGTACATCGTTTAACCAGTATTCTGCTTCAAAGTTATTGTAAATAGAATGAAATTTGGATGTAGTTAATCTTTTAAGATAATATTTGTTATTGTTAGTGAACCACTAGTGTATGAAACTTTGATATCACGACCATAAATTTTTAATGGCGACGTCAATAACGTAAATTAATTTTTTCAGAAAGGTACATTCAACAGTAAACTTTTCTGCCTGTGCATAAGTTTTGATATTTACAACGATTTAAACAGAAAAAATTTAAATGTTAGTGACTGCGCGGTGTAATTTTTAATAGTAATTTTAAACAAAGTGCTGAAAGTGTTTCTTTGCAAAACGAAAGGACTTTCAACACGTGTTATACGCACTACTTTTTCTATTCCTGCAAGATAACAAAAAAAGGGAAATATATTTTTTTAAATAATTATTATCAATTTTTACCTTCCGTCACCTTTACGTAAGGAAATCGGTGGTGAGTTTTTGATGAATAATCACGTTTTAGAGTCCCTGGAATAAGATTTTACTCTTTTTACGATGATGTCTGTATGTATATGTGTGTATGTGTGTGACGATTTTTTCGGATCCGACAACTCAAATACTACAAATCAAAAAATTCTATCGTATTCCTTTCCTTTACATCCATGTGAAGAGATGATTAGATTTTTATTATAATTGGTCAATCGGAAGTACCCTCATTTTAAGATTTTAACAGTTTTTCTTGAAAAAACACTGTTAAATATTATTTTTCCATATTTAATGTTAATTTAAATTAAATAATATTTTATTCTCTATACGATTTGATTACATTTTATACTTCATGTTCAATGGATATACAGTTAAAAAAATATAAAGAAATTAAATTTCATAAAGCAGCTAGCTATGCTATAATCATGAAAACCGCTACTATATTAAGAAAATGCTGATGTCAGTGTCAAGTGCAATACGCTATTTGCGTGGTACTAAAAATCTGATATCTATCACTAAATACCTAAAGTAAAGTTGAAAACGTATGTAAAAATATAAATTGTATTTAAATTATTTTTTTTATGTTTTTTTAATAAATTAAGAAAGAAGATTTTCTTTGACGTCATTATTTTGAACTGGAGAAAGGGATTTAAGAATGTAACCTATAGATGGCGAGCGAGTGCGAGTTTTGAATTTGATTTTGACATTAGTTCATTTTTATGTTACTGTCTCTCTTCTTTATTATTTACAATTTGCGTGGTTTCTGTTACTTTTATTACGTATTTCGATTTGTTAAGCAGGATTTTGAAGGATTTTAACTTAGCTTATACTCGTACAAGATTAAAATGACAAACGAAAATATTAACCTCCAAACTATTATTCAAACATCAAACAGATGATCTGTCATGTTTAAATTACCCGCACATGCCGTTGCTATTGGACGTACCGATATTATTGCTTTACGGCCATTCATTAGTTCGGCGTAGTTCTACGTCATACATGGCGGTAATTTAAGTATTAAAATTTCATTATTTTTTTTCTGGCCAATTAATGAAAATTTTGCCAAAAGAAAAAATGTGGGTAGGAAGTTTATATCGTACCTTCATAAACATTAAATAAAAAAATGGCACGCAAGTAGCCCATTCACATTTTTGTGTTATAATTTTACTGGAAATGTAGAATCCCTTAAGTACATGAAACTTTCTGTATGGAATTTGTACAAAATATATGAAACTGACGGAAGGTAATGTGCTTGTATTTATGATGCGTATCTATAAGAACAAATATTGTGTACAACATTCATAAAGTAAAGTTCATTTGCTAGGATACCGAAGCGTGCTGCAAAGAATCGCTTTCAGCATGAAAAACAAACCAGAAAATTATATCTAGCAGTCTATCCAAATGTCTAACAACTAATTTTTAATGAACGTAACAATTGTTTATGGGCTGTCAAAAATTTCCTTTGCCATATTTTTTAAAATATACTAGTAACATCCGTTTGTTCGGCCTAATAGTATTTTACTGTCATTATTATAATAAGACGAATAAATAATGTTAGGTTACTTTTAAACAACTTCAGAAGATTGACAACTCATAAACAATTGTTGCTGTCATTAAAATTTTGTTGCTTTGACATTTGGACAGACTGCTAGATAATATTTGAAGATGCACCACCAATCCAAATAATTTTATAGTTATCTACTAATGTAAACTCATAATATATTTACTTACCTATGTCATTAGTGATTAAAGTGTTGTTTGTTCATCCTTAAAGTGTTACTTTAATACGGAGTACCGAGATTGAAATAGTACAAACCACACGTTTTAAGGGATCCTAAATTGAAATAAGCATAAAATTACACTCATCTCCTTAGAATAATATCATTACTCTTTGAATTTTGCACGGATACTGAGAGGTTTACCGTTAAATAAAAACTGTATAATATACGAGGAATGTTTGATTCGGTCAGGAAATTAAGTGTAACTCTCCGGTTTTAGCCGAGGGCGCTACATCCGCCGGAAATTGCAGACGTTCCCGCCCCCTCCAGATCTGCATCTCCTCGTTTCCTACCCCTCCAGATAAAATAAATCTCGCTACAACTACCCTATGTTTAATGTGAGCACATAAATTACAGATTACCCAAAAATATGGTTTTATCATGACAAACCTGCGATTATGTGCGACATTTAACAAAATGCTACTTTCTTAAATTTATTCGTATCCTGCCTGACCGTAAAAGTCTTCATCTAAACTAAGCATTTTAATGATGCTTCGTTTCCAAATTATGTATGCCTCCTAATACACTAATAAATAAAATTTGTATTACAGGGATGAATGAAGTAGTTTTGAGATTAGGCGCAACAATATTTTGAGACCCCGCTATTAAAAATATACAGATTGTCCGTTTATGCAAAACTGGATAAATCCATCGAGGTAAAAATGATGAAATGTTATACCCACCGCCAATGTCTGATTCATTAAATTAATGAATATTACATGTATATTATGATTTTAATTATGCTGTATTAATTATTGAAAATTGGAATTAAAAAATATTTGAACAATATCGGGTAATTAGCAATAAATATTTGGATTTATTTCAATTTTCTTATATTACTAGACTTTTTACGGTACCTATGCATGATTTTTACCTTCCGTCACCTTTAGGTAAGGAAGGTTGTATCGTCAAAAATTCGGTGTAAGTTGTTAGTTTGTTAGTGAATGAGCACGATTTAGGGTCCCTGGAATACGATTTCACTATTTTTACGATGATGTCTGTATGTGTGTGCGTGCGTATGTGTGTGTGTGTGTGTTTTGTTTATAATTGGTCAACCGGAAGTACCCTCATTTGCAGTTCTTAACAGTTTTTCTTGAAAATACGAAGTTAAATATCATTTTTTGTCATTTTATGTTATTATAAATATTAAAGAATATTTTATTCTGTGTACGGTTTGATTGCACTTTTTCCTTCATATTCAATAAATATAAAGTTAAAAAATTATAACAAAAATAAATTTCATAAATCAGCCAGCTTTGCTATAACCATGGAAACTACTAATATATTCAGATAATTCTAATTATAATAGGGCTGTTGCAAGAATTTTTATATGACTTCTAAATACTAAATGTTAAAAGATGTTCTCTAAGAGCCTCAAATTTAAAAATATCACGAAATATCCATTAGATATTTTACAATTAATTATTGAAATTTATGTAATATTTTGAAAAAATTACGTGATCTGAAACAGAATGTGACGTCAGAGCACACACACTTTAACATGTGGCAAACTATCGCCTACTTATATTTATATAAAAAACCTAAATTGTTTTTCTATTGGCTATGAATGACATACTGTGTATGTGCTCCGACGTCACAGGAATGGGAGGTTGTTTTTCATGATTATTTCTGGCGCTAATTTTTTTATTTAATTATTTACGAAAAGAACAATAAATTATTATTTTTTATATTTCTATGAAAAATATTGTATAAACTTTCATTTAAAATACTTTTTTTAAAAAATATGCAACTGGCTCATTATACTAAAACTATGGAAGCTTTTTCAAGAAACTTTCTGTATGGAATTTGTACAATATACATAGAAATGGCGGAAGGTAATGTGCTGGCATCGACCTTCTAAACTATAGACACTGCTCATCCTATTTTGCCTATTTAAGCCTCACTTACACGTTGGGCCAACTAACGCCAATAAACCAATATAAACAACGAGGCAATCAGTCAGGCCATCAGACGTTTCTCGTTACTTTAACTCGTGCATCATAAACCGACACTGAGGCGAGCGACCAATGCGAGTCTCGACGAAGTTTGACAAAAAGCCTTTCCACACATTGGTGTAAACTCGGCGTTGGCTTTCGTTCGCCTTTAAGCCCGATCCAGACGGCATGACAAATAATTGGCATATTTTGGCGCATGTAATATGAACCAATGTTGGTTATAGATTGGCAAATATGAACATTTGCCATGAGTAGCATCCACACGATATGTCTATTGTAGTTTTTGAAATTTAGGCGAACATCACTTCCAGCATTTGGCAAAATGCAAAGTGACGAGGAAGTCGCTGTTGCAAGTGCTGCAGTTGTAATTTGCTCTGCAGCAAATTTATTATTATTATTATACTATAGTGAAATTTCCCGCTAATTGTTCCCTTATTTTATTCCAGGCATCATTAATTTTATTTCTGTTTTTGTGATTTAGATCTTTTGGATCCCATAAAAGTTGATATTTTTCATACAGTGCAATGAAATCAAAGATTAAATCATTAGACCATTCACTTTGACCCTCAGACATGATGACTTGTTGCTTGTTCCACCACTGAATGAATGCAAAATGCAATGAAAATAATATTTTAGAAGACAAGTTCGTTCCAGTCGTCTGGATAGAGTTGCCAATGTATTAGCCAACGTTGGTTATTCCTTTGATGTGTGTACAGTTTACCGCCTCTGAAGCGAACGTCGACCAATGCCAAAATTTGTGATGGTTGGTCATGGTTGGTCATTGGTTACCCGTACACATGACATGGCCAACTATACAAATGTAAACATTGGTTCACATTTGCCATGTCGTCTGGATCGGGCTTAACCTGGGCCAACGTGTAGATGAGGCATACTAAAAATGTTCCAAGATAACGGTGCTGAAATATATCTCCATCCTTCAAAAGAACGGAAGTTATGTGTAAATGTATACTGCGCATGCGTTGTGTACTATCGTATATCTCTTTCTTTCATGCGTAAAGCAGTATATATCTTTCTCTATCACAAAATTGTACATTTTCATGTAAACAAGTTTTTGAATTTGACATTTCGCATTTCGCATCTACGCCATTTTATTTTACGTTTCGTAGGTTTGAGTTGTTTGTGCTATAAGAATATTTTTGTGCAATTTGCTAAACTTTAGACGTAATCATGGGAAAGCGTTGTATTTTGTGCGGTGTCTAATATCTGCGTGGTTCAACCGTATCTTTTCATAAGTTATTATGCATTGTTATTTTCAATTTAAAAATGAATCTGTTGTTTGTTTCAATCATTTTGCTGCAACTGATTTCTTTGCAAATAGAGAATGTGGGAAAAAATGCCTTAACAAAAACGCTAACTTTAGAGAACACTACATTGTGTAAAAGGTATAAAAAAAGTTATGTAAGACATAAATTGACAAAAGATATGCAACTTAAAAACCAATAAAATTTAAATAGTCATTGTTTGTTATCTTTCTTTCCACCTTTTCTATACGGGAAATCAGTTTTCCTTCCGCAAAAGTTCCTAAATTATTTTAGGTAAAATATTTCAAATAAATGTTGTTGAGAAATAAATTCTGCATGTTAATCAATAATCACACTTAATTTTGTACGTTTGTTAATCGAGCAAATTGAATTTAAAATTGTATAAGTTACTTTTTTATATCTGTTAGAAATTATAAAATATAGTGTGCATCAAAATAATAGTTCTTACTAATTTGTTATTTTTCTTCGTGTGAATAATTAAAATTAACCATTTTCAATACTGGTAACTCAAGCAGAGCGTTTTGAAGAGGTAAAATATGTGTGAAGTGATAGATACTCGTACGTTTCGAATTTTTTTCATTTTGCCGCACCTTCATAACTTCCGTTCTCTTGAAGGATGGAAATATATATATATATATATATATATATATATATATATATATATATATATATATATATATATATATATATATATATCTGCACCGTTATTTTAGGACAAGAATGTCGCAAGTGCACTGCATCTATAGTTTAAAAGGTCGATGTATGCTGGTCACATCAGATTTTTTTAATAAAACTCTATTAAATATTTTTATTCGTTAATTATATTTGCTAATTTGTTAATACGTCATCCTGAAACATCTAAAGCAACACAAAAAAAACTGACAGAGGTTTTTCACGGTTTTAGGATTTTTCTTCACTGATCGACCCTGAGCTTATGTGCTTATGGGCATTCTGCAATCATATGACAAAGTTAAAAACTTATTCATGTCATTATTATACAGTATAGCGAAACAATGTCACTGTAATTTAATATGATACGTTATATCAAAAACAGTAAATAATAGTGCTGCTGATTTTGAAAAAAATGGAATTCGAAAATTATTCAGTTGAAAAATAGTTCGAAAATTCGATTTTTGAATTTTAATCTAAATTTGATACACATTCTAAATTCCAATTTCGAGTATTTACGAAGTTATAATTACATATTTTCAAGTGTAAGTTAATTGGCATTTATTGCACTTTGCTTTATCATTATTAATTTCAGAAAAAATATTTTCAAATTGTACTTTGCGGCGACATGTTAATTAAGAATATTGCACTTTCAACAAATAAGCGACAAATCTCAGTGTTTGGACTCAGAGAGCAAGTTTAAACAAGTCATGTCATTGTAAAACACGAATAAATAGATCACAGCATCGAATTACAAAATTCAAAAAATATTCCGAATTTTGACTTCGAAATGCGTAATTCGAAAAATTATATGCTTATTTTTAGAATTTCGAATATTTCAAAATTCAAAAATTCGAATTTTTTCAACAGCACTAGTAAATAACGTAAAATAGCTATTTGTGTATTAAGAGCGCAAAATGGGACATTGTCGATCGAGAAGTTGCTGCCGCGCGACGCAGGAGCGAGGCATTCTCTCGAAATCGACAATGTCCATTTGCGCTCGAAACACACACAAGATTTTTTCTACAGTCGCCACAATGGGGTCCTCCACCATAACAAAAATTTATTTTTTATTTATTTTTACTTATCGGTATTTTCCATTCTTCTTGAGTTATAGCTTCAATCTAATCTAAGCATTTTATACTTTCGTTTTTGTAAATGAATACCCTATTTTATTTTCACAGCAGTGCGGCATTTTGTTTGGATATGTAACATACCGACAGAGCAGTTATATGTCAGATTGACTTGTGGGTAATGTGTATTAATTCCTGACTAAACGTTTCCATTAAGAATGTAGCCAAGTAACATTTCTCAACACTGTATAGTTAGAAATTTGAGGAGCGAGCATTTTTTCTATTTTGTCGCTCTAGAGCGGCAAAGTGACATTTTGCGTTGACAAAAGAGAGCGCAAATGGCTACTTTGTATATATAGACTGTAAAAAAATAAATGGATATAACTCATTTTGCTGAAACTGCTCTACTTGGCAAGCATTTTATACCTACAAGGAAAATACCAACTTTGCTTAATTTATATTTAGGTACTATAAGGATTTATCTGTCATATAAGAAAAGCATATTCTGCATCTAATAATTTTTTTTGTAAGGTGGATTTATTCAGTTTTGCATAAACCATCCTCAAATAAACCATCTACTTTTAGCAATTTCAAATATATAACATAAATTATGGTATGTTACTTCCTCTATAATTCCGGAAGTATATTATTACTTCCTGTTTTTTTGTTATTGATAGTAACTTTTAATGGAGTAGGTAATATTCGAAACAAAACTGTTTTCCCATGTTAAACGCATAGGTACTGTACAGATTCTCGTGTTCTGAACATGGTGTTCACCATGTTTAATTTGATAGGAGTAGATAAATAATATTTCGTACAAATGCCAAGAATTATACGGCCAATATAGGTGTGCATGTATGTTTATTTTCCCCGTTCACACATAAGATGGGACTACATTATTTATTTGAAAGTAGGTACGTAAATATAATCAGTTGGGTTGGGAGAATGTAAAATTTATATGTTGACGCACTTTCGACTCTACAACTTTTCGGTAAATTGTTAGGGTGTGAACAAACAAATGTGAAAAGTGTGAAACACTTATTGGAAATGAAGTAAATTGTGTGAGTTCCTTTTGCGTGCTGGGCTGGAGCAACGACATTATTTATTCACCCCTTGTTTCCAATTGAAAATCAGACCCTCAAATAAAGAACATCCCAAAAAGGACACTTATAAAAATTCTATTTCATACATTTTATTATATTTTTACCCTATAAATTCAATAATTATTATATTTTCCCAGTTTGAAAGTAAAAAATCTGGTGTGGCCAACACAATACCTCCCGCCATTTACAGCCCTAGTCACAAAAAAGATTAAGTTTTTTGGATTAGCGAATTTTACTCCAATTTTGACAGTTTATTTCTTAAAATATAGTCTAATCTAATATAAGTAACTAAATTTTTTTTAAACCCCTCAACAGGATTAAATCCCAATTATAGAGTGGGTTCACATTCACACACATGCATGCCTTAGTGGGATTCGAACCCAGAGCCCCGAGGGCACTCATGACATGAGGCCTTGCTCTAACCATTGAGCCACCGGAACTATAATAAAATGAAGATTAAATTTTAAATACCGGCGTAGAATAGAGTTTACTAATCCAAAAATGAGGATTAGCTTAAATATTTTTATGAATCGTTAATTTTTATTAATCTAAATACATACCTACATATTTACTTATGCTGGAAACTGTATTGAATTCCTTTTCTATTGTTCTTCCTTTTTAAAACGTTACTAATATTATTTTGAAATGATTAGTTCTTTGATAGTGACATTTATCTGTCAGTTACATACATATACATTTGAATAACCGCATTTTGTTTGTTTAAAGCTTAAGCTCTGGGATTTAAATTATAGATAATTTTATAAATTTATCCATAAAATATATAAAAAAGCATTAATGCAAATCTATAGAAAATTTAATAATCTTTAATTTTTATAATAACATTAATCTCGAAAAAATAACATTTAAAGGTATTTTTCGAAGAAAAACTATTTTGAGCTTCTAGTAAAGTGCCATTTCCGCCAAAATCTAATGGGCTCTTTCCAATACAGAAAAAGTTCGAAATACAAGATTTCAAAATTTTCTGAATGATAGTATCTATCTATTTGAGTTACGCATACATACACACAGACATCATCGTGAAACTGTTAAAATTGGATTCTAGGGACCTTAAAATGTGGTCATTTACCAAAATCTCGATATGCGATTTTTAGCATGATCTCTATATCTCCCTTAACAAGGGTAGCGGAAGGTAAAACGAAATCCTTTACGCACAACTGTATTAAAAAAAATTGTTTACATCTTAGTTACCATGGCGGAAATTAAAAGATTACACCCTGCGGGCGGTAAAGTAGCCATGCGGGCCGCAAAGTAGCTATGCGGGCGCTAAAGTAGCACATGCGGGCGGTAAAGTAGCATATGTTGGCGGTAACGTACCACATGCGGACGATAAAGTAGAGCAAAAGCCCGGCGACTTGTAAACAAAACGTCAAAACTACAACTGGAATAATATATTCTTCTACAAGTAATGGAATGGCCCATATTCCACACGAGCAAAAAGTTTCTCCAACAAGATTTTAGAAATTACACAAAAAAAATATTGATTGGTTATAATAATTATCATAACCATCAAATATTTTTTTGACGCCAGTCCATAAATTGTTTATAGTAACAGGATTTATACCTACCTTTCTTTTGCTTTTTTTCGTAATAACTGGCCCATTGTATCATTAGCAATTTCCCTTATTTCTGATGGCGTATATTCTATATCTATATCTTCATTGCCACTTGACATTTTTCTCTACAAAATGTAATTTATTTAATTTTCTAAGTAATGTATTATTATTTAGATAACTTTACTGCTCTAGAAATCTCCAAAAATCTGTAAAATTTAACAGAAAACTCCAAAAGTATTCAAAAATTCAAAACGTTAAACGCGAATTCAGAAATAAATAAATATAAAACAAAGAGTCATAAGCATAGCAACCGAAACAAGATAATTGATATTCCCCGCTAATATGCGACTAAACAGATTCTGATTTGTCGAAAGCCGTATGGAATTATTCCAAACGGCATACGGAATTATAACACACGGTTTGTTGGAATAATATTGATTCCAATATAATTTTTAGTTGTGGAATGTGTAGTTTCCAAAATAGTGTTGGAGAAATGTATTTAAAATAATTATTTATGTAATTACATTTTTAACACTAAAAACAAACATTAAAAAGCCCACTTTTAATAGATTTGTAGATTGTACATTAAGATACAAATTTCAAAGACATGATTTTAGCGCACGCGTCATTCTTAGAAACGTGCGGCTTGCCTTCTATTTTGATCATTTTTTCAAAAAATGTACGTTATTTCATGTCCAGGTATTTCAATATCGGTTGTTTAATATGTACTTTATGAAACTCATTTGGATGTCATAAAGAAGTACTTTATGACATCCAAATGGGTTTCATAAAGTATATATTAAAGAACCAAAATAGAAAAAATAATTTATATACATTTCATTTGATTGCAGTAGTGGGTAAAACGTTGTACATATCTCAGGCCGAAAAAAGTTTATTTATATGAAAATTGTATAATAATCAAAAAGTTTATTGCAAAAAAATATAACACAAATTCAAACGCCTTGGTTTTCAGGTGACAATCTATAAGATTTGTACAATGAAAGGATATTGCAAAAAAATCATAACAAATTCAAATGTCTTAGTTTAGTTTAAACTACTCGCAGTACCAGATATCATCATGGGTGGAGCTATGTCCTCCATATCCCCCCATTATATACGCGTCTGTTAATTGGTATACCGGGAATGTTGCGTTTACGTATTGTGTTGAATTTCTTTTGGGAAATAAATCTCCTATACCTTTTGTATGTTTCAATTTTTCGTTTGATAGTTTTATAGTTATATTAAAAACAACGTCATTATACCCCTCAAAAAATTCTAACAAACCACAGATCCCCGTTTTTAAAGATGAATCCTCTTGAATTGTAAGACATCCCTCAGGAAAAATATTTCCAGGTTTGACTTGATACAAATCACTTTTAACTATTTCCAGGGAATATTTAAATTTCGAAGTTAATTCAGGGTCTCCAAGAACTCTTATAGAGTGGTAAATTTTCCCAGAAGTTAGACTTGGTGATATCCGGTGTCATAGAGCAAGGATTGGTGAGCAGTTTCTGTTGGTGATTCACCTGGCAATGATTGAAGATTTCGCTTCGTCGTCCCGTCCATTCGCATTGGCCTGTTTCCATAACGGGACACAAGTACTGTTTGAATTCACATGCCAAAATGTGCGATGGAGGTTGGTCTACATAGAAAGGAACGGTCTGCTTACAACCGACGTCTTCGTACTTACACGGGAAGTTTACTAGAGATGCAAGAGCCTCATACTGCGTGTTCCGAGCAAGTGTTTCCTTAGGATGTTTACATCCACGACAAATAACTTTCCCATTTTGTTTAATATACACTGGACCATATGAAAGAATAATTTCGCATTGGGTGCATTTTATTTTCTCCAGTACTTCTCCACTAACGTCTACAGCAGAATTTTTTATAGCTTTTTGAGCAGAAATTGAATTTGATGCCTTCATACTCTGTATACGTTTGGGTCCTAAAACTAAAAACTATAATAATATAATAACTAATTATCAGTGGCGGATTTAGAGGGGGGGGGGCACTCGGGCACGTGCCCCCCCCCCTGTTATTTTTAAAAATTTAATTATTAAGTACATATTATCATTCACGTATTACACAGCATAGATAAATAAAAGAATAAACATACTAATAAAAATATAAAATTTCTATTTATTTTTCAAATTGTTTATTATTTTGGAAATGCCCCACCCCTCATTTTTTATAAGTAATAAAACAAATTGTTCATATAAAAGTTTTATTATTTTAATTATATTATTTGATGGCAGATGTAGATATTTTTTATAAAGTCACGTTTAAAAAAATACGACTATCAACTTTTATTTTTTAAATAGCAAACAATAATTATTTCCTTAAAATATAAACCATTTTTGTCTTAAGTTATTCTTATTAGGTACTTAATTTGATGTTTTAACTTGTTTTGTATAACATTGTTGCATTTTATTTATTTTCACATGGCTACTTACAATATTTGAATAAACATTATTTCTCATATTTCTCAAACTCATTTACTTGTTTGGGGTCCTGCACTCTGATTTTTTTTATTATTTTAAATGAAAGTTCTTTTAATTTTGAAGCAATTCGTAGTATTAAAAAGTCTTAATTGTTTTTGGTTTACCTGAATTTGATTTTTAAAGTCAACGTTACGTCACGGCGACACCTATTGCTATATCTTTCTCTCACACAAGTTCTACAGTAGGCAGCGAGAGAAATGTAGCACTAATGTGACGTCACAGTGACACTAAGAACAAACCTCAAATATCTCGAAAAGTAATTATTAACAAATTGTTTTCTTCATCTTAATCGCTATTTATTGAGTAATATTTTAAGTATAAAGTGTACATTTTATTATTTTTTGTTATGGTGCAGGACCCCAAATAGATCATTAAAAAGACAAAAAATGGAGGTTTATATTTTAGTAAAATAATTATAGGTTGCTATTTTAAAATAAAAGTTCTGATTTTATAAAAAAAAATATTTACGTCTGCCATCAAATAGCATATTTAAAATAATAAAACTTTTATATGAACAATTTATTACAATACAATACAAAAGTTAACAAGGTGGGGAGGGGTTCACCCTATATATTTAAAATTTGTTTTTCCGAATTTAGTGCCCCCCCTATTATAATTTTCTAAATCCGCCGCTGCTAATTATATATGAAATGAAAAAGTTACTGGAATTCAGCCACATTTATTACTTCAGTTTCGACTCCACATTGGTCTACTTCAGGAAATTAAAGTTGATATAAATGTAGGTACTGTACGTAAATATACATACGGTCTGTTAGAAAAGTATCCGACCTTAGTTTTTTGCGAAAACCTGATGGATTTGAATCAAGCGCGCTTGCATATGCCGACCTTGAACCTTCGTGTGCATGCGTGAATTTTTTCCCGCCTGTCGATAGCGTCTGTTGCTGGCAAGTAGTTTTTGAGTGAGTTAGTGTGTAGTGCTCTCGTCGGTTTTGCATTGCAAGGAAAATGACAGAACGACCGGAGCAGCGCCATTGCATCAAATTTTACCTGAAACCTGAAACTGGGTGACAGCTAGGTAGAAACCATTCGGAAGATTCATACGCCTTTCGGTGACGATGCTATGGGCATCACACAGATTAAGGAGTGGTACAACCGGTCAAAGTGATGCTGACTGCTTTCTTTGACTCCCGCGGTGTGGTACACCACGAGTATGCACCACAGGGTCAAACAATCACCAAAGAGTACTACAGGGATGTCCTCCGTCACCTACGTGATGCTGTGCGGCGCAAAAGACCGGAGATGCAGTCAACAGGAAATTGGCGCCTCCATCACGACAATGCTCCAGCACATACCTCGCACTTGATTCAGACATTTTTGGCGAAGAACAAGACTCCTGTGGTTCAACAGGCTCCTTATTCTCCTGATATGGCTCCCTGCGACTTCTGGCTGTTCCCCAAACTCAAGAGGCCATTGAAAGGAATGCGATTTCAGACAAGAGACGACATTATGGCTGCGACGACAGCCGAGCTAAACTCCATTCTGTCCCAAGGAGACTACTTTGAAGGTGATTAGTTTCCCAACGCTCCAGGTATGTCAGTTTTTTTCCCCCGGCCAAAGGTCGGATACTTTTCTAACTGACCTCGTATTATGTACAATACATTTATTATCAACTTTCATCTCCTGAAGGAAACGAAAACCCATGTGGGGTCGAAACTGTCGATACTGAAGTAATAAATGTGGCTCAATCCCAGAAATTTTATCTTTTCATCAACTACCCAGCCAAGATACAACCCCTATTCCAAATAATTGTATTTTTATATTTTTCAAACTTACGCTTTTCTCTATTTAATGCCATATTGGAAAATATTGCATAAAATTTATAATTTGATGCCGCACACACGTTTCAATTAGAAATATTTTAACTCAATAAATAGCCCTGTATTTATCTTATCATCATTTTATCTAACTCTTCAAAAATATTTTGCAAACACTATGCCCATGTAACACAGTTTTAGATAACAAAACATCACTAGCAATATCTTTGTCTTATTTTTTCATATTGTGAATATTTATCTATTTAAATTAATAGGTAATTGTTCACTTGAACACAGTGGCGGCTTGTGCTATAGGGGACAGGGGCGTAACCCTATCAAATAAAAACACAAGAAAAAATAAATAAGCGAGTACATATACATTTTAAAAATGCATTATTATAGTAAAATGCATATTACAAAAACACTTTGTCGTAAAACGATTTAGCAATTGCATCTATAAATCAACAATGGGACCTTACATACCCCTAATACATCATAAAAACAGGCAAGGACAGGGTCGGTCCCTTTACATTAAGAATTATTTGAAAGAAAATATTTCACGATATTTTTATATAAGATTTAAATGTTATTACAAAAACAAGTACAACAAACGATAAATTTTAAAATTTATGCAGTACATGGTCACTTTATTATAAATTACCAAAAATTTATTTTATTTTCATGGGATTAAGTAATTATATATTTGAAATGAACTTATAATTAATTTAGACAGTACTACTGATTCAGATTCAGATAGTGATGTTTAGACATACTTGCATCTTCTTGTATTGCATATTTTGTAAATTATAATTTAAAAATTATTAAATGCAGTTATGTATATAAGATAAATGTAACATATTTTAAAGGTACTAATAATACAGTGACCACGTACTGCATAAATTTTAAAATTTATCGTTTGTTGTACTTGTTTTTGTAATAACATTTAAATATTATATAAAAATATCGTGAAATATTTTCTTTCAAATAATTCTTAATGTAAAGGGACCGACCCTGACCTTGCCTGTTTGTATGATGTGTTAGGGGTATGTAACCGCAAACGAAAGGTCCCCATTGTTGGTTTATAGATGCAATTGCTAAATCGTTTTACGACAAAGTGTTCTTGTAATATGCATTTTACTATATTTATTTACTATTATTATTATGTACTTCTCACTACAACGCGGGTAGCATGATAGCCACGTACCGGTATGCTACTAGGATAGCTCCGGTCTCCCACTCCTTTTACCCGAGTTTTGACCAATAGCAGCGGAGCCCGCGGAGATGCATACGATTGCAATAAGCCTGATCCGGGCAGAGCCCAATTGAAACGAAAATTTCTGAGTGTGACCGGCATTTTCCGAGATAATCTATTATTATTGAATTGTAATCATTCATCTAGTATTCATTGAATTACGAACATGGCTTCAGTATCTGTGTGCAATGGCGAATTTCTGCACAGGCGCAGGAAGCGCGCGCTTGGGGCCTCTTAAATCGGGGGGCCTCAAATTTCAGGTCTCAAAATAAAAAATTGTTGTATTTTATTATTATTATTATTATTATTATTATCATCATTTTCCTATTAAAAATAATTAATAATTTAACAGTATTCTCTAAATCAAATTGACAAATGAATAACGCCATCTACGCCCTATGTTTTGTGGAGGCCTATGGGTTATATTTCAAACCATATGCAAGTTTGCTCTCTACTGACGAAATAAAGATAGAATATCCTTAGTACCTACTTTAAATTTGGCGCTAGTGCCGTTCGTTCACAACTCTTTCATAATACAGTTAAAAAACCGGAAGCGTACTTTCAACTTTTGTAATTCCCGCTCACTTTCGGAGCCTATTCTAAAAGCTGTATTTGTGAAAATTATAACTTCTTCGCTTGTAAATTTTCAAAAAATACTTTAATCTAACGGTAACCTAACGTACAGAACTCAATTTGACGAAATTCGGGTATATGATGTAAATAGATATCTCTGTTCGGGTGGTTGCGTGTATTTAGCGATTAAATGATTATTAGTTTTTTAGGATGTATTTATGTAAAACGTGACATTTTCGCTTGCAAATTTTCAAAAATATTTTAATGTTAAGTACATTTATTTTGTATGAATTGAACCCTACTTTTTTCAAAAAAAATGTCAAAATCAGTATAATTTTTGCTTGCCGGAATTTAATATTTTTCATGGTTCAAAAATAAAATTTTTGAGAGGTCGGTTTTCTGGACTACATTAAAATTCAAATATGTTTTTGTTGTATTTTTTATTAATAAACCCTGTTTTCAACTAAATCGTATACATATGTAGATATTTGTATTATTATTTTTTTATTAATAATCTAGAGTGCGTGCTACAGCAAAAACGTACGTGTAGAATGCTCACTATAGGTATTTAGGGAGGGGGAAGGGTTTTAGGGGGGCCTCAAAATTGAATTGCGCTTGAAGCCTGTCAATTACTAAATCCGCCACTGTCTTTATGCGAAATATTAGAAAAAATTTATGCATTTTAAGGAACACCATAACACAAAATAGGCTGACTGTATTGGCGATGTTATATCCATGGAAAAAAATATGATCAATAACATTCCTGAATACAATAAAAAAGTGATTTTATTCACGCAAAAGAGCACAGGATGGATTTTATTTTTAAATAAAGATTAAATAATTTAATTATATTGTATTTACTTTTTTAATTTTTGTGCCCTACCTTACAAAGATATCACCAGCCGCCACTGCGTGTATGTCACGTAAACTAAAAAGTTCAAGTCAATTTTAATATTCCAGCTTTTATACCGAAGAATTGCTTCCAACTTCCAAGTCAAATATACAACTCAAATTACACCTAAAAAATTCATCATTCTAAGTTGAGTCATCTCGAACCATTGAATCGCCAATGGTCACTTCAGCGTTCAGCTTCAGGATTCGTACGTGAAGTAAACCCTCCAGCAGAAATCAAGAGCAGCACAAGTGAATGCAGTCATGTATTATGCAGTCGGGGCCATTAAAACGAGGCACGTACTTCTACCATTCACGCCAGGTGCGATAAGAAAAGCGAATAAGTAGATTGATCGAGAAGAGGATGGAGTTTTGAGTAAAACAGAGGTGGAGTCGTCGAAATACGGAAAGTATTTACGCTAATGGAATAGTCCACTAATTTATTTATACAATTAATTCTGAAATCACATCTTAGTTGAATAGTAAATATTAAATTTTAATGTGTTTTTCATTTTAGCGAGATATATTTGTATAAAAATAAAAAAAGTGTTTTATTTTTTTCCAGTAGTTTTTCTATCCTAAAATTCATTTAAATCTTAATTTTCATTATAGGTGCCTACAATTTAAGTATTTTTAATATCTACATCGTAAGTAGTGATGTGTCACTAAAAAATCCCGGCATAGAATTTAATTTTTTCCTGAGATAATTCCCGGAAATTTTTAAATTTTATTTTATGTAATATTATACCCTGACGCCTGTTCTTTTGCTTTGCATGTTTGTGCCTGCCTATTATACCTACTCCTACTCCGTCATCAAATATTGTGGTGCTCAGAGCCGGTCTTAGGGTTTGCGGGGCTGTGTGCAAAAATAAATGCGGGGCCAAGAAAAATAACTTTTACTTACTCATTATAAATATACACATGCACCATTTAATAAAAAAAATAACTATAAAAATAAAAGCACAGAAAATTCAAAATTAACGAAACTATGTTAAGAGAAACAAAAAAAAAACCTTCATATTTTAATATAATTTAATGTTGCGTGCTTTTTTCGCAGTAAAATCGTCTATAAATTGGGAAAAATCTATCCCCTTACAAATGCTTTTTTCAATTGAAATTAACGATAGCCCAACTAGTCTCTGTTGCGCTATAGTCGAGCGTAGATAATTTTTAATTAGTTTTAATTTAGAAAAACTACGCTAGCGCGGGGCTGGCCTAACCGCGGGGCCGTGTGCAGTGCACGTTTTGCCCCCCCCCCCCCATATATCCGGCTCTGGTGGTGCTAAGCAATATTAGAAATACCTTAGGAAATTTCCGGCAATTTTTCCTCATCATTTAATTTCAGGAATTGACCCATCATAAATTGTAACTGAAATAAAAATAATTATAATCCGCTCTTCTCGAATTCGTCCTTTACATTGGAATATGAAAAGTTTCTAGAATGAGTTGCAAGAGATTTCGGCTTTAGAATCCTTTCAACAATGGCGTATTTACGATTATGTTCTGGGAGGGGTCCGTCGTTGGCAGTAGCGGCTCGTGCACCAAAACTTTGATGAGGAAAGTTATGCAGAAAAAATAGGTCCAATACCTTATAATTGAAAGTTACATTTTTTTAAGGGATGTGAAGCTGCATGTTTTCCTCTTTCCTTTCACGTACAAAAATAAATTGCCAGATCACAGAACATTATAGAAAAGAGAATATATTTAACGGATTGTTGACTTACCTGGATAAACTGTCTAAAGTCTAAACACAATACAAAAACACTACGTAGGTAAACTATAAACACAACGAAAAAAATCTGATGTGGCCAGCACATTACCTTCCGTCAGTTCTATGTATTTTGTACAAATTTCATACGGAAAGTTCCTTGCTAAATTAAATATTCTATTTCTTGTACATTACGTTCCGGCAGCTGCATGTATTTTATGCAAATTTCATACAGAAAATTTATGTCTTAAATTATTATTTTGTGACGTTTTCTATATACAGTGTAATGTATCTGCAGAAATAAAAGATTTATTATTATTATTATTTCTTGTACATTACCTTAAAGCAGTGGTATGTACTTTATACAAATTTCATACAGAAAGCAAGAGATCCTATATTTCCAATAAAATTATAAGACAAACACACTATGTCAATTTCACTTGACACTGACATCTTTCAATCAGAATTTTCTTAATATAGTAGCTGCTTTCATAGCTATAGCTACTTTATGAAATTTAATTTCTTTACAATTTTTTAACTCTATATCCATTTAATATTAAGTATAAAATGCAGTCAAATCGTATAGAGCCACCGGAACTATAATAAAATGAAAATTAAATTTTAAATAGCGGGATAGAATAGAATTCACTAATCCAAAAATGAGGATTAGCTTAAATATTTTTGTGAATAATTAATTTTTATTAATCTAAATACATACCTACATATTTACTTACGGTGGACCTGTATTGAATTTCTTTTCTATTGTTCTATTTACTTTTTAAAACGTTACTAATATTATTTTGAAATGATTAGTTCTTTTATAGTGATATTTATCTGTCAGTTATATACATTTGAATAACTGCGTTTTGTTTGTTTAAAGCGGAGGCTCTGGGATTTAAATTATATATAATTTTATAAATCTATAGAAAATTGAAGAATCTTTATTTTTTATAATAATACAATTTTTATTTTCAAACTTCAAACGGCGAGCTTTCAAGATGCACAGAAGACGAAATTGCGACCTTACGCCTATTCCAAAAGGATTAAGCGCAAAATTATTTTCGAGTCAGTGACGTTGCTTAAGGCCGGTACTTCAATCTCCTGTTAAAGTGACAGTTAATTTAACTGCCAGATAAAATAAAAATATCGCATCAATATTAGAGCATAAATTGACAAAAGGTACGTTCTATTGGTGTCAGAAATCTTCCTACTTCTTCTAATCGAACATAAATGGTCGTTCTTTTGCGTCAAAAAAATCGCAATATTCCTACGAATCATTCCAACTTCAGAGTTGGAAGCGTTGGTAGGAAGATATATAAAGTGGAGATAAATTCAAAATTTTACTAGCCGACTGTCGCGCATACATTTCTGTCACATTTGTGAATGTTTAGAGTAGACTGTGCTCAACAAAAATATCTCCTTTACGTTTTTATTATTTAATATATTTTTATATAATTATAATCTCTGTAATATTTGCATAACAACATTTCGAAGATCCAAAATAAACATACAAAGTTATATTTAGTTGTTAACTAACAATAACACAGCCACTGCCATTGTTCTATTGTATTTATTTTTTACTTGACAGCAGTTGACAGTTATTTGCTACTGAGCGTTCTATTGCTTTAAGAATATTCTTATTCTAATAGGAATATTTCTGACACCGATAGAACGTACCTATAATTATACACATATTCTGCGATATCTTTCTTTTATCTCGCAGTTAAATTAACTGACACTTTACCAGAGGTTTGAAGAACAGGCCCTTAGTTAAATAGTTTACATTCTACCTCAGTTTTTAATTTCACGCACCAATTATATTTAAGTAAGGAAGAGGAAGAGACAAATTTACGCGGCGGTTCGCAATCAGTCGTAAAAAAATTGGTAAACCCGGAAACATCAAGAAAAAATGATCGCTTTAATTTAATTTGGCTTGCAACAATGTACAGTAGGTGTTGTCAACTTACAAAATTTGTCACTACGCGGCGTTGATTGTATTCACGTGCACTCACGGTCCTTGCTCACGGTCTCTATAGGGCCGTTTGGAAAGTACCTATCTTTTATCCTTTACACACTCATAGCATTTTACATTTGAACATTTGAAGCTAGCCTCAAACAGCTCCTTGTCTAGCGCACGTATTTCTTACCGGAATAAAAGCTTTTTCAAAAACATTATACTATTCATTTCGAAAGACAAGCTTCACAGGGTGTAAATTAGGTGACTGTATTACAAATTAGTTGTGGTGGTGGTTTAAATTGTTCTTTTGATATTTATAAAAACATGCATTAACGGAATAAGTTGAAAATTAATTTACATACTACTTTATATAATTTACTGCTCATAAATTAAAATTGGGGGTGTATGACGGACCCCTTAGACTATAAATATTAATATTCAATAAAAATTTAAATAAAAAGTTTAAATGTTTTCGTGACACGTTTGGGAAATGCAACTTGAGCGCCGCATTTTTGGCGCGAAAATAGTACTTTCCCTCCGGTTTTAGAAAAAATAAATTTCAAGTTGTACTAAATACTCACGAAGTTAATTTAAATACGAAAATTATTCATATTCCAATGGCTTCAAAAGATCTTCATCCTTTTATGTATAATAAAATAAAATATGTATGAAAATATAATTTATTTAAAAATTTGACAATTATACAGTAATATGGCAGTTCTATATTGCATTACAGTCTTATTAACAAATAACAATGTGAAAAAAATTACAAATAAACCTTAATAATTAGTATATATATTTGCTAAATTCATAATAAAATTAACTAAATATTTTAAAAATATTATTTAAACCCTTTTAATATAGAATTTGCTTGCAACCATTCTACATTTAGTTCCACGAGATCATTTTTATTTATTTCTTCTTCTGTTGAATCGTCTGTTATTTTCTCTTCTATTTCTTCAACACATTTATCTTCATAAACTGTTAAATTTGCACAACAATTATGAAAAACATTGTCATCATATAACAAATTAATTGTTAAACTTTGAGCACTTTTAGGTATAAAGAATGATGTAGAAGGTACAAAATTTTCAATTGTATTATTATCAACTAAAAAACTATAACCACTGGCTATCTTCACAAATACATAAAGATTTGTCAATGGTACTGATTGTTCCATTTTCAGCATCCATTCTTCGGAAAGCAGTAGAGATCTAAAACAAAGATGATTAAGATTAATTAATAATAAATAATAAAAGGAGTCTGGAATGTGTTTTTCACTTAAAAATATAAAATAATGAAATAATTTCAACTTTTTATTGATATATTTGGACTGTCATAAATTCACTAATTATATTAGAAAATAGTTTATTATGCAACATGAGTAAAAAGTATAGTCTCATTTCACGAATTTCTATAACAACTAAAATTGTAAACAAAAAAGGAATTATTAAAAACCTTAGAGAGAACATAATCAATATAGAAAAATCTGATGTGGCCAGCACATTACCTTCCGTCAGTTCTATGTATTTTGTATAAATGTCATACAGAAAGATCCTTGCAAAAGATTATATTTCTTGTACTTTACCTTAAGGCAGTTGTATGTATTTTACACAAATTCCATACAGAAAGTTTCTAACAAAATATCCTATATTTCCAGTAAAATTATAACATAAACATACTGTCAACTGCACTTGACACTGACACCTTTCAATCAGAATTTTCTTAATGTAGCAGCTGTTTCCAGAGTTTATAGCAAAGCTGACTAAAATATATGATATTTAATTTCTTTATAATTTTTTAACTCTATGTCCATTTAATATGAAGTATAAAATGCATTCAAATCGTATAGAGAATAAATTCTTTAATATTTATATTAACATTAAATGTGAAAAAATGATATTTAACATCGTTTTTTCAAGAAATACTGTTAAAATCTTCAAATGAGGGTACTTCCGGTTGACCAATTATAACTAAAATCTAATCAGCTCTTCACATGGATGTAACGAAGAGGAATACGAAAGAATTATAATTTTTGGAATTGTAGTATTAGAGTTATCGCATTAGAAAATTTTGTCACACACAGACACACACACACACGCACACGCACACGCGCACGCGCACGCGCACGCACACACACACACACACACGCACACGCGCACGCGCACGCGCACGCACACGCACACGCACACGCACACACACACACACACACACACACACACACACACACACACACACACACACACACATCATCGTAAAAATAGTAAAATCGTATTGTAGGGACCCTAAAACGTGCTTATTCATCAAAAACTCACCACCGCATTTTTTGACCAAATACAATACCTTCCTTACCCAAAGGTGAGGGAAGGTAAAAAAGGTTGATTGGCAGAAGAAATCGCCTGTAGGTGCATCTGCGACTTTTTTTGAAAGAGTTGACTTCATAATATAGAGAATTACGAGGAGAATTATATAAAAATCACTTAAGAATGTCTTTAGATAAGTTTGATAATAAAGCATTTTAAATGAAAGTATATGCAGTTGCATAGTAATAAAAAAATAATAATTTGTTATTGTCATAATAAAATGGGAAATCAGTTTTTCGCTAGCTTTGTTTCTCCAAAGTATTTTAAAAATTCAGGATTTATGTTATCAAATTATGAAAATTACATTTAGTTTGAAATATTGTGTAAACGATGCTTAAGATACGCGGCGTGGATGCAGCTTTACTTTTCAAATGTTTTTGTTTAGTGTGCTGTGTATTTTAACCTAACGCATTTTTCTTTAAAACACAAATTTTATTTTATTTAATGAATAATACAATTAAATAGCTTAATATTTTCGTGTTCCTTAGTATTTTGTATATATTTTTCATAATTTATACTTGTTTATAAATCTTCTGTGAGCGACAAGTCTGTTCAAATCTTCAAATTCAAACCACTGCAAGTTGCTGAAGTTTACACACATTCGTCGTCCTTAATGTTGTGTTGTGTTTTTCATACATTTATGTGGTAAAAAATGTGTAAAAATCACTAACTGAAGAAAATATTAGTGATTTGTGTTGTAATGAACATTTTCAAATATGTGCCAAGAATGTTGCAGACTTAGCGAGTGAATTTGCAGTTCAGGTATATATTTTAAAGAAAAATAAGTGTAACAATACGTTATGATTTCGAATAAAATTTACTCATATTAGTTTTTTGTTTGTAGGTTCCAAAGACAACAACCAAGACAACAATAAAGGTAGGAATCTTTAGTATGAATAAAATAACTTTTTGTTGATTTTAAAAATTTAAATTATATGGGTATAAAAATACAGGCTGGTGGCGGTTAGGCTGAACATAGGAATTTAATAAGGAATTTTAATTTCCTGCATTCCTGTTCTTTTTTGGCAAAAACTGTAGAGTGCAAAGTTGTTCAAAATTAAAAGTTACATACAATACTGAATAGACTTTTTCAATTTAACAGCTCTTTTTATCGCTGCAAATAGTTAGTAAAATGGCGCTAACAACTGCCAGTTGATCTGTCTAACGAAACATTAAAAATATTGCAGTCACTAAAATACCTGTATTCTGGGTGAAAAGTTGCATCGTTAGATATTTTAGCTTCTATAAAAACTTTTATAACTACCTTCCTCACATTTTACGTCTAAATTTTGAAAAAAAAAAACAATTACCATACACATAGTAAGTAATATGGCGCATATTTTCTATCTCTTTAAATTGAAAAGGTGTATTCAGTTGACTTGAATTTTTGTATGCAACGAGAGTAAAAAGTATCTTATTTCACTCATAGGATTTGACGCACTCGTCTACGGCTCGTGCATATCCTTTCCTATTCATGAAATAATACTATAATTTCTACTGTTACATGAATAACTATTTATTTTTGTTTCAAGTACATATTTTCAATTTTAAAAATACGTAATGTTATTTAGAATTTAAAATCGAATTTAACAAGGGAGATTGTTAATTGTTCATTTTTGGTTGAATTTGAAACAATTAAGTTATAAGAAAAGAATAAGAAGACTTGTTTACGTATGGAGAGATAAGAAATAGACCTAACAAAAAATTGTTGAACTTTATTTATTGAAACCAAAACCGATACCTAAAGCTTTACTGTTGATAAATTTAAATGAAAATTGACATTGCAGACTCAATATTATATTTACCTCAATAATCTAGGCTGATATTTCGTAATCATTCCATAATGATTACATTCGTTGTGCCCCTTCGCTAATTTTGGAATATTTATTCTATATACTTCCTTCGGATTTAACGGCGTAGCCCCAATAAGTATAAGGAGTTCTGTTATTTTGTTTCCCAGTTTAAAAAGTCTTTTAATATTACTCATAATATTTTCTGTAGCATCAAATGCGGCAATAGCAACACGATTTTTATCACCAGTCACATATTTGATATTTTCATGTGATACATTTGATTTTTTATTTTCATCCACAACATTTTTAAGCCAATTGTAAGGATATGGTATGAGTGATTTTTCAAATATTAAACACTTTAAAATTTCACTAATCAATGATGCACAGGTTAAAGGGGTTAGGATTAAATTTGGCGTGTTTATGTCTAAAGTTTGCATTTTATCATTAAATTTCTTGTTTGTGTTAGCTATAGTCCTCGTCAATGAATCCATAATTTTAAAATACTTAATTATATCACATATACACCACAAAAACAAAACTTTTTATTTTAAACGGACATCCAGAAATGTCATCAACCTCGTTCAGTCATTTTCACGTCATTTCCCTCACTTCTTTATCGACCAATCAGATGCGAGAAACGCAGAGCCAGTGGCGGCTCGTGGGTTGAAGATTTGGTGGGTTAATTTTGGTAAATATTTATAGTATGTACTTTCCATAATATTTACTTGTATAATTGTCCTTGATTTGGAAGAATGTAAGTAGTAATATAAGTTTATTAATATGAAAAAGTTATTTAAATAGTTTTAATCCACTACTATAGGGCGCGAGCAGACACGTGATTCGAAGGAGCTTGACGTGCTTAGAATCAGCTGATTTGTGTGCGCATGTCATTTTGACAAGAACAATGTCATGTTGACCAGACCAATGTTTTGACTTATTTTGATTTTTAACTGTTAAAACGTTATTTTTAATTTCATGTGTTTTACTGCCTAAAAATTATAAAATATTAACATTTTAGCAATTCAAAATCAAAATAAGTCAAAACATTGGTCTTGTCAAATTGACAATGTTCTTGTCAAAATGACATGCGCACACAAATCAGCTGATCCCAAGCAAGTCAAGGTCGCTCGAGTCACGTGTCTGCGCCCTATAGACTGATGCCTTAGTCACTGGCCGTGTGTAAGCGAATAGGGTGGTGGTTGTCTTCGTTTAACTTAAACAAAATTACAATTCGGTTGTTTCCGTCTGACGCATGGGATTGCATACGCAGCAAGTTTGATGTGACTCTAGTAGCGCGCGCACTCGCGCCATTCGTTGTCTTGATTTCAACAAAGTAGTTTTGTGTGCAAAAATTGGAAATTAAATTCTAAATATTTTGTTATTTTAATTCTTTCGCTTTTTCCTTTCTGCTTTGATAAATTTGAGAGGTCATTGACCTAATGCAGGAACCGCCACTGTGCAAAGCGCAAAACAACCATTTTTCAAAATTGTAAAATAATATATTATATAACAATATAAAATAAACAACAACAAAAAATTAAATGAACTGTAGATTTTTAAAAACCTACTACACTTTGTATAGCTTTCGCCTCGTCAATAGAAGACATTTGTTCGTACGAATGAAACTCCATACTGAACGTAGCAGTTCCTGAAGTTATTGTTCTGAGATCAGTTGAATACCCCATTAATTCCGACAGTGGTGTTAAACAATTAACAACCTAAAATATTAACATAACATGAAATATCCAAATTGAAAATTTTATTAAAAAAGACCTTATTATTTCCTCTTATATTAACTTGTTGAATTACAGCTCGTCTCTTTGATAAATCTGCCAAAATTGGAGAAACATGTTCTTCATTAAGAACTATTTCCAATTGCATCACTGGTTCCCAAATTTTAGTTCCCACTTCGTTCAACATTTTCTTAATACACTGAGTAATAGCTGCTGCTATCATGGTCTCCGATGTACCTCTTCCAATTTCAATGAAATGGAGAGTTACAGAAATATTATCAACCTTGAAAGAAATCAAATTAATTTTTGTAACTAACACTTGTATTTCAATATTTTCAAATTTAAAAATTTATAATTAACAAATTTTAAAAGTACGCTATACATATAGCACGTTTCCATTTTCAAATTTTATTTTTCGAAAACTTTCATGAAATGTTTATATTTACTATTATCACGTGAAATGATATTTTTTTGTCTACAGAACGTAAAAGACTTTTACATCCTGTAATTTTTTTTATTGAAAATAGGGTGACAATTTAATAAAATCTATCCTCTTATTTGTATTTATTTAGAAAAAAAATATTTCCTTTTATATTTAATGTTCCAATGGGGTACAATAGTGTGACGTCAGAGTATAGCGCGAAATGTGAAGTACTGTCCTAAGCAAAAACGATACTTTCAAAGTAGACCCTATTGACAGAACACATTAGGGTCATAATTTAAAGGCTTGTAATTTGATGCTGATATTATTGTTATTATGAAGAAGTTAACTTTGAGATATTAATAACATCAAATTGTAAACATTTTTCTATTACTTTGTAATATAATATATATACATTAATAAATAACAAAGGTTTTATTTCAAATTGAAATCAACTCTGCATATTCTGAACTACAGAGCATCAAGTTTGCGCAGCTTCAAACATATCCGAGAGTTTACCGACATACCGACTGAGATTTTGTTTGTTGGCGTTTTTGAGCATTTTCAAATCAGTTCTTTTCAAAACTTTAGATTTTTTCTTTTTAAGTTTAATGTACGTAAATAACTCTATCTATCCACATTAATATATTAATAATATGTCGTGTTCTTAGGGTACTGTAACATAAAAATGGTTCGCTGTCTTTCAAACACGCTCTTCGGGCCGCTTCACGCGCTATTTCGCGAACATGTCCGAGATAGAACAAACATGCAGTTCCATGCAAAGTACTTTAAAACTTAAATAGAATAATTGTTATTACTAATTAGGATAATATGTTTTGTTTAATTGAAAGGGTAATATTCAAACTTAACTGAATGATAGCTTAAACAGCTAACTTTTCTTAATTAAGTAAGATATTGGCGACAAAATGAACTGCTGAAAATTATAGTTGTTATTTGCTGTGGCAATAAGGTTCACTTTGAAAGATGTGTTTACCGGTAGGACAGTAGTTTAAATGAAGCGCGCCGCATATGACGTAATTACTGAACTACCCTATTGAGCAATTCGCAATAAACCCCGCTTATATACATGAAATTAGATACATTGATGTCGCTGTGATATTAACCGCTAAAATTTTCTGTTTACTTTTTCATTAATTTTGGGACATTGTTTCCGAAAAAAACGTTTGATACTCGATTGCAAAATACTTTTGCATTCACGAATGTTTTTTTATGTTCGCAGTGCTCGCAAAAAAAACTTTCATTCTCGAATGCAAAAATGACATTTCACAATCTAGAATCAAAAATAACTATTTTAGATCCTTTATTTCAATTTTAAGTTTGGTAGAATAATCTTGGAACTATTTGTATACAAAACCGAACATAGATCATTAACAAGTAAAACAACATTTTCGTAATTTTCTATACGTATATTAAAAGACTTTTAAAAAATGACTATAATATAATTACCGGACATCCTAGTTTTGGTCCATGATTTACGGCTGCGTCTATACCTTGTTTAATAGCTAATAAATTCTTTGGGTGTAAATTCGACAAATTAGAAGCTGATTCTGGACTTTTGTCCAATTTCAAGATGTCCTTTTGCGATTTTGAAGTGGACGGTTCAATTGATAATGTAACATTAACAAAATGTTTTGTATTTCCTACTTTTGTTTCTAGAACATGTTGAGTTTTCGTTGCATTAATAGGTGATTCCCGATAGGCTATTTGTAGTGGTCCTAATTCCGTTTCAATTTTATAATTTTTCTTTATCCTATCTCTTATTATTTCTAAATGTAATTCGCCCATTCCTGGAAAATAATATTTATTGAATTCGATTATTGTAAATAATTATCGAATGAATTACCGGCTAGAACAGTTTGTCCAGTATCTTTGTTATAAGTAACCCGTAGACTAGGATCTTCTCTTTGGAGTTCGTTTAAAGCATTTTCTAAAGCTGACTGATATGCTAAACTTGGAGGTTCGATAGAACAGAAGAAGACAGGTTCTGGCACTGTTCGACCTACGCCGAACAAACTATCTATGTTATCTTCTGTAGTTTTCTTTTGCTTCAATAAATATTTTTTGGCTTGTTGAAAGGCGGTTGCGTTAGAGGTAACAATATCTCCTGTTACAGTTTTCTGAATTCGTAACAATATGGTTATTAAACGATATTTATCATTAAAAGCGTTCGAATTTAAACAGTTCACATTTCAAAAAATGTTAAAATCAAAAATAAATATATGTATTTATTTTCTAAAAAAATACTAAATCGACAAAATTTGTTCTAATATTTATATTTTGGTATTTTAATATAAATTTGCTGTATGTATTTGATTTATGAAACTAGTAACAACGAAAATGTAGTTTTTAGGAATAGAATAAAACTGTGCAATGTGAAAATATCCATAAACTTTCATTGAACATGTAAAATAGCCTAAATAAATTTTCTAATAATTAAGAAAAAGTTCCCAATAATATTCAGAAAGGGAAGTATATAAAATTTAGAAAAGGCATTTTTTCAAACGAATTTAAAAAAAGGGGAAAAAAGGGCGGCAAGCATCGTGACGTCATATATTCACAAACAATAAAAAATAATTCAGTATAAAAAGGATTAAAAGGCGAAATACGTCCGTACACAATCTGTCAGCTGATATTTATATTTATTTACTCTTATCTATTGATATTTTGTTAAATTTAGAAGAAAAATTACATAATACATTAAGGAACTTTGTTGTTCAAAATTTTATAATTATAATGAAGGATGTCTTATCCAACTATTCTAAAATTTTAAAAAAACAATACACCGTCTAGTTCCTTAGAAAATCGCTTATAAAGTTGACGTTTTCAACGTTCTGATATATAAACTCTTATGATCTTATGCTATAAACATTTCCGTAGATACTTTTTTTGTTTGTTTTACATTGATATTTCCAACTTTGATGAACAAAAAACTAGTATAATATAACTGAAGACTCGAAGTATATTATAAGAGGTTTATAATACCTTCTTACCGTTCAAATTAACTTGAAAATTAATGTTAAACATATTTTGTTCATTTTCGTTCGAAAGTAACGAACAGATGAAAAACTTGGCAACGTTGCACTAATATTTTTGTTGTTTTAAAATTCTTTTTTTCATGTTACAAAAAAATTTGATTACTGAAAATGGTAAATAAATTTAATATAATAATTTTACAATAAGTACATAAATATAAATAAATGAAAAAGAGCTCAAAGAAGAAGACGCGCTATTACCATATAACTTTCTTCGACCACATATGTTCAAAATACTGAAGTCATTTCAGTATCTTTTTATATTAAATACAAATTAATTATGTATTTATAAGCTCAATATACTTTTATTAATTAAAATTATAAGTTTTAGCAATTATTTTAGATATTAAAAGAACAAAAAAATATAAATGTTATTTTGACTCATTAGTTTCGCTCGAACCTCCTTAAACTTTGCATGCTTTACAAAAAAAACTCGAACATTCTATAGCTTTTAGACTGCGTTAGTGACGTCAAATCGAGGAAATATTAAAAGTAGGCTTCCGGTTTCTTAACAGCATTTTGCAAAAGTTTGTTGTGAATGTGAACAGTATGAAGCGGCAAATTTACATAGCTGTTATTTGCCTAATTTGAAAACTAAAGTTTAATGATGTGATTTATTTATTGATTATATTGCAAAATATTATCATACTTTAATAAAATTTGCTTTATAAGAAACAATTTTTAATTCTAAAAAAGTTTTGTATTTCACTTGAGAGGTGACAGCTGTTTAAATTTAGCGCTACTTACGGTTCACAAGAAAACTGTTTCAAAATGCAGTAAAGAAACCGGAAGACTATTTATTATATTAAATCTGTTTAGTGATTTAGGCGTAAAATTTAACTATCTACAACTTTTATTTGAAATATTTCTGTCTAAAATTAATTGGGAAATTTTGCGCAAGGAAAAACTGATTTCCCATGTTAAACGCCTATGACTCGCTTTTTAATTAACGCCCTGTATATTCATAAAAAGAAATAATACAATATAATAATGCTATCGAAACTATTCTGCTTAAATTTGAACGCTTCTTGTATTTGTAATCATACCTTTAAACCTGTAACGACTGCAATATTCCCATTAGATATTTCACTAGCTTCTTCAAAATCGTCAGCGTATGCTAGAAGTAGTTTACCAGTTTGCTCGGTAAGATTTTGATGTATATTGTAAATTTTTTGATTTTTGGTAATTTTTCCAGAGTATAATCTAAAGAAAACTAATGGTCCCTTTTGTTTGTCGTGGATAACTTTAAAAACTCGTCCGCATAAATTATTTTCAAAGCATTCGAAATATTTCTTTCTTTCTATGGGTGATGGTAAATAAGAAATAATGGAATCCATTAAAGATTGTACTCCGATATTTTTATAAGAACTACCGCATATTACTGGCACAGCTTTCTAAAATGCACAGCTACCTGTACATTAATTGTTATTTGTATACCAAGAGTTGAATGTAGCAGACAGAGAATAGAGATTACAGCTCGAAGGTAGCGAGGGCTGCAACTAGTTGTGGTCTACATAGATACTTTCAACCATAGGTATACCTTTTTTCTACGATCAGAAGACAAATCGACTTTTAAATGTACTATACCATAGGCAAATTTTAATTATCTTAGTCGCGTTTTAGTAAAATTCTTATTTCATCCTGTTCTTCCAGAAAAACAAAAATAATTGGTATAGAACCGCATTATTAATATTTTTTTTTGTAATTTTGCACTTATATCATCAAATCTATGAAAGTGAAAATTGTTAATATCTGGTCTGTAATTAATCATTCGCTGTAACTAAATAACTATCGAAAAGCCTTTTTTATAGATCGTAGAAAAAAAAAATTTGGAATATTTTTGAAAAATACCTGACTTAACGTAGTTTTTCTTAAAGATTCAATTAATCTGTTATCACTAATTGCTTCTAGTGAACCTGTTTTAATAATAGTTTCCGCAAGTTCGTCATCAGTAGTTGATAATTTATCACAAACAATGTTTCGCAGTTCTTTGGCTTTTTCCCATAAACTATCTTTTTCAGTTAATTCTGTTCTCTTTATCATTTTTCCTCGATTTGTACTTTCCCAAATTAACGTTTTCAATTTGATAATATCAAGTAATCCTATAAATTTATATGATTAACAAATGAAAACTACGAATGACGACAAAGGAATACCTATTAGTTTTCCATTTTCTTTTATAGGAAGCTGAAGCTGTATAGTTGGTTTTTCTAATTTAGATTCGATTGCTTTGCAACACATATTAATATCAGCATCAGACCGATCCATTTTATTACAGTAAACTATTCTAGGAACATTATACCGATCAGCTTGTCTCCAAACTGTTAATGTTTGCGCTTCAATTCCTACAAATAATTTATTAACTGCTTTAATATCAAATAATGGGGGCATCACAAGTCCGACAGTGTTTGAAAAGTCCGTGCAAAAATTAAAACAACTTAAATTTTTCGGGACAAACCTTTTTTATTTTTCAACGTATGGGTGCTCTCCTTCTAGGATTATACACTTTGTCTAACGACGCTCGTTTGTTGATCCCTTCCGAAAAATAAAAGAGAGTATTCCGGCATTTATTTTTAAATTCATTAGTTCAAAAGTGTAGGACTATGAATATCCAATTTGAGTAAGAAAAACTGTACATATAATAAGCTTGATATGAAATTTTAAAAATTTCAACGAAATTCAAATTTTCCATTTTGGCGCGTTTATGACGCGCATCCGCTTAACATCTGCACCAAACTTCAGCGCCTAAACTCACGTGTTCATCGACACCCAGTTGCCTGTTTAAAACTTTTGAACATGAAAATAAACAAATCTCAAAGAAACACGTAATTATTACAACAAACAAAATTAATAAAATATTAAATACAAAATACACGCGCGTACCCGCGACTTGCGCTATCTGTGTTTCTAACTATATATTTATTGCAGTAAATATTAATCGACTGTTGATATAGATTTAGAGAGGTGAATTAATGGAGAACCAGTCCTTGAAGAGCAAATTATTTATTGATATATTAACAATAAACAACACCGACGTTTCAGTCACAAATTTACCATCCTCAGGGTTAGTTTAAGTTATTTTAACAAATCTGAAATTTTAAAATAACTTAAACTAACCCTGATTATGGTCAATTTGTGACCGAAATGTCGGTGTTGTTAACAATAGTTAATATATCAATAAATAATTTGCTCTTCAAGGACTGGTTCTCCATTAATTCACCTCTCCAAATGTATATATTTAACCTGAAATGAGCAACAACATATCGAACTACGTCACAATGTTCAAGAACGTTCCTAGATTTGTAAAGAAATTCCTAACATCAAATTATGAATGAAAGCTTTTACTAAACATGTTTTATTATATTTTTCTACCGTACGAAGATGTGAACTATGGGAAAAAGTTACTATTTTGCATAAATTCCATGTCACCGGAGTACCCCATATCCCTTTTTGGAAATTACTCGACCTTTTTAATTAAAACGAACACCACACAGAGATTACGCCGATTTGGCTAAAATTTGGTGGTTGTTCTTCCAAGAGATGCTACTAATTGAAAATAATTTGATACATACCAGTAGTGCAATTTCTTTGACTTTGCACGGACTTTTCAAATCACTCTCGTATTCATTTATCTGCAAACTTGTTATACATTTGCAACTAATTTTCGAAAATCGTCACCCTCACGCATCGCACGTCCAAAGTTGCAGATAATACTGTCTGATAAGTTACAGTTAAGTGTAATCGTGTGATACCCCTTTTTTGTAAAAATTTACCAGCAGAAGCGTCCAAAACAATAATGGCACCATCAAGAACATTTAAAGTTTGTTCAACTTCCATTGTGAAATCTATATGCCCTGGAGTATCAATTAAATTAAATACATGATTCTGCCAGTGAAAAGAAACACTAGCAGATGTAATTGTTATTCCTCGTTCTCTTTCTTGTTCCATGTAATCCGTAACAGTATTCCCATGATGAACTTCTCCCATAGAACGAATCATTCCAGAATAATACAGCATTCGTTCCGTTGTAGTTGTTTTTCCTAACGTGGGATTATTTATTATATTTAGGCTGTATCTAGCCTTCCAGTGCCGGAATCCGTATTAATCCTGGTTTTGTATGTCGCAGTCAGATTGTAAAATCTTCGATAACTTAGCGATGATTTATAATCTGGCTAGTCGTGCAGACTTAGCTTGTGCTTTCTCTAAGTTTAATAACTTCATCTAAGGCACAAAATTCGCCCGGAATTTTCCAAAAGCGACTTTTGTGCGTTAGGTGACGTTATTGTTGTTATTTTGCAAGCAAAAATAATAGCTCTTCGTAGTTTTATAAAACGTCTAACCATATTAGGCGGTTTATAATCTGGCTAATTTTACAATTTGATTGCGACGTAATTACAAAACCGGGATTAACATGGATGCCGGCGCCGGGAGTCTAATCTAGCCTTATATTTATTAATAATAATTTACAAGTAACAACCTGCATCAATGTGCGCCAAAATTCCAATATTTCGTAAACGATTGATATCGACAACCTGTTTCGTGTCATTACTATAAAACTTTTTAATATTCAATATGCAGATTTTAGTACGTAGATTATAAATTTTATTTAAAAAGCTCATTTTCAAATATTTTTCATTTTATGTACATAACCTAAAATGTTGACATTTTGTCTGTGACTAATTTCATCACAAACAATCAGTGTCGCCATATCTAAAACCACTTGTGGAAATTTTATTTTTCAATCCCTTGGCAAGGCAAAAAAAATGTTAAATAAAAGTTACAAAGCATAAAATTCTGAATCTTAGTCAATAAAAAAAATAGAGATAGGATACGATAACCATTTGTTACTTTGTTTCAATTGTATGGCGTGATTGGTATTGCTAATCATCTGGCAATACTGTAAGCAACTTCACTTTCATTCCGAAGGCCACAAACGTCATTTCAAATGTCATTCCTAAAAATAGAAAAGTCCAATTTTCAGTGAACCGGGAATATGGGTTAACAATTAGAAAGTAAGAGTGTGTGGTTTTTAATTGTGTGGAAAATGGAAAATCTTCGTTCACCGTTTGAAAATATTTTTAATATAATCGGAGGTTTACCACAGGGACATGAAAAACCTCTGAAACATGCTTTATACAATGCGCTAGCATTATTGTTTCTTTTTTTGTGTTGTGCAGCTGCATGGGCACTATATATTATTTTAGAACCTTTTATCAAGCCTTTGATATGGGCTTTGCTAGTTGGTTCTGTACTGCACCCTTTGAAATATTCACTAGCCACAAAATTCCGTTCCTGGTTTGATAAATTGGATGAATCTCACACTCCTATTGTAATTGGTGTTTTTGTATTACCAATTGATATTGTAAATGATGTGTCTGAATTTATTGGAGGAAAGTTGTTGAAACGTATAAAAATTATACTTGCGCTGATAGTTACAGTGCCTTTGATACACGTAATTTATAATTATACTCCTGGTATTTGTATATGTATTGCTTGGAAATTAGGAATTTACACACACACCACAGTGACTTGGTTGATTGACATATCAACTACTACCACAGTAAGTACATTACAATTTAGCTTACAAATATTGTCTGGATTCTAGAATACCTACCACCTTTGAAATTCCAATTTTGTTGCAATGCTTTCTTTTAGCTAAAATACAGGGTGTTAATGAATAGGTGTTGCAAATTTATGGGGTATGTAGGGGATACAAAATAGACTAACTTTTACCGAAAAACTCATATCCGGAAACGCACCGTTTTCGAGCTACAGGCTATTAAAGAGTAATTATCTACCTTTATTTTAGTTGGTTGCGCTGCGACCTACCACTTCAGTCAAGTTCAGTTATTATTTTGTTTATTTTAACTAACATTTTTTGTATTAATGTACGGCCGAGTGTATGCAGAAGATATTTAAACTTGATTCAAACAAATCCTTGCGTCTTTGAACGAATGTATGAAAATATGCTCCGAAGGTTTGCATTGAAGTTGGTGGTCGTAATTTTGAGCAATATTGAAATATGTATTACAGAAATGAAAAAAATTATTTGAAAAATTTAAAATATACAAATTTAATAAGTGGTTATAAGTAGGCCTGTTCGATTACGGTTTTCAATAATCAATTATTTTGATTAATTACTTATTCCGATTAATCAAACAATCGATTATATTAATAATCAAACAATCGATTAATCAAACAATCGATTGATAAATCATTAAAAAATCGATTACTCAAGGAATCAAACAATCGATTAATTAAATAACCAAACAATCGAATAATCAAACATTTGATTAATCAAATAATCAAACAATTGTTTAATAAAATAACCAAACAATCGATTAATTAAAAAAAATAATTAAACAATCGATTAATCAAAATGAAGAAAACCTATTAAAATGCACAAAAAATGCTTTGTTCTTAATGCCTATGCAGTACCTAATAATCTTGTATGTACCGTTAACTTATTGGGTATTAAAATAATACCAATATCCGAGTCCATCAGCACTAGTAATATTACTTTATGAAAGATTCTTTACATTTGTTTAGTTTAAAAAAGCAGGCGCACAATCATCTTTTTTCAAACAAATGATAAATCAAATAGTCAAATATGAAACAATCGAAAATCAAAAAATTAAACAATCGATTAATCAAATAATCAAACAATCGATTAGTCAAATAATAAAATAATCAAACAATTGATTAATCAAATTTTGAAAATACATTTAATCGATTATATTTGATTAATCGATTATTTTTTCAGCACTAGTTATGTCACAACCAACTAAAATTAAGGTAAATAATTAGTCTTTTAACAGCCTGTAGCTCGAAAACCCTGCATTTTCGGATATGAGTTTATTAGTAAAACTTCTATTTTGCATCTCCTACATTATACTCTATAAATTTGTAACACGTATTCATTAACACCATGTATAATCTAAAAACAAAATTATGGCGCGAATGCAGGTATTTAAAAAAAAATACTTCAATTTAACTTAACCTAACGCACAGGACTCAATTCAACGGAATGAGCATGTTTCACATTTTTCAAAAAGTATTATAAGTTAAAGTTTACGCAGTATTTTTCTTAGCAATAATTTTTATTTTAATAATTTGTTGTTATTTTCTTAAATAATTAAATAAAAATATTGGCGCCAAAAATAGTTATAAAAAACAACCCCCCACGCCTATGACCTCATAACATTTACATTATGACATTCACTGCCAATAGCAAAGAATTTATCCATCATTTTGACGTCTCATTCTGTTTCAGATCAGATAACTTTGTCAAAATATACAAATTTCAATAATTAATTGTAAAATATCTAATGAATAATAATTAGAAGGCATATACAAATTCTTGCAACAGCCCTATTCGGGTAGTTACATTCATTTTATACACATTTTGTGCCTAAATGATTATTAGTTTTTTAGGCTGTACCTGTGAAAATTATAAATTCTTCGCTTGCATATTATACAAAAATACTTCATCGTAATGTAACCTAACGCACAGAACTCAATTTAATAAAACTTAGGTGGTTATATTCCTTTTATAGGAATTTCAGAAAAAATGCCAAATTTTGACTAAATTCGGGTGGTTGCATGCATTTTGTATTTGTGATAAATGTGACTTTTTAACTTGCAAATTATCAAAAAATACTTTAATATAACGTAATCTAACGCACAGAACTCAATTTGATAAAACTCAGGTGGCTACATTTATTTTATAGGAATTTCAGAAAAATGCCAAAATCACTATAAATATTGCTTTTCGCGCCCTAATTTTTCTGAAATTTACTGTTTTATTGGTTTTGTAACTATATATAAGTAGCCATCAAAATAAAATTCTTAAGTGGTAGGTATTTTAGACATTAGCTCAAATATTTTACGAATTACAAAATTACGTACATATAAATAATGTCTTTTCAGATTGTATTGCTTGCTATCGGATATATTTCAATTTTGGCAGTATGGTGGAAACCAGCAACCCATAAACACTTTCGACTAGCGTCGCTTGCTATGTGGTTGCTGTTTTCATGTTATCTTTCGCATTTAGCTGGAAGTTTTCAAGTTTCTGTTTTCATTGTTCTGCAGTTAATTTCTCTTGGAGGATTTGTTTTTGAAGTTATGAATATACACGATGAAATGCAAGATTCAGGTAACAAATTTTATAAGGTCAGCTTGGGTAAAGGGAAATAAAAATAATGAGGTAAAGGTGAAATACTGCCGCCGTTTTATTCTGGTTTGAATTAAATGGATAATAAAAATGTTACGTGTTAGCAAGATTCTTGTGCTATCTGTATTCTTAATTTGCAATTTCTTTTGAATAAAACAGATAAAAAATTTATGCAGTGACGTTAAAACAAATATACTGATTTATACATGGACAATGGACCTTTTCAATTTAAAGAGATAAAAGACATGCGCATTGGAGAACTACGCATAGTAAGAACAACTGAGATCTATAGGGCACGGAAGATCACGTGATCTATCATATGTTTTGTCCCTTTCTCACTTCAGACTCGATCTTCAGCTCTGTCCCACGCTAACTTCAGACTGTACTTTCAACGTAGTGCGCATGCGCATTTGTTGCCATTTTGTTATTTGGCGGCTCTTGTGCATATGAATTTTTCGGTAAAAACAAATATATCTGTAAAGTGGTCTACTAATGAGGCAACTACCGTTTTATTTTTGTTGCATTTTTACCCCAGTTGACCCTAATCAATTTTAATAATCAAATTAAAATTTATTTATATGTAGGTAAACATATAACTTATTTTGAATCTGCTATGTGGGCATTTGAAAACCGAACTCCAGATGTATTGACTCCTGTAGATAGTGAAAAATTATCTGAAAAATCAGAAGAAACTGAAGAAATTGAAGAAAATATAGAAGAAATAAAAAATACAGACACATCAATTAGGAAAGATAATATTTGGAATCTAGAACTTTTTGAAGACAAACCACAAACACCTGACAATCAAACCAAAGAGAAAACAGTTACACATCAACCTGTGCCAAAGAACAAAGTACATCATCTTAAACCACAAAGATCTCTTAGTCATCCTTCTCCAATGAGTAAATTTAGAGGAATACCACAAAGTGTTTTAGACCGACATCGATTATCACTCAAATCAAAAACAGTTATAAGCACCGAATCATTGACTAGTGATAGTGATAGCTATTTATACTATTTATTTTGGGCCTGTGGAGCAATGATTTTTTGGAAAAATATATCTCTTCTGCCATTGTTACCACTACCAATTATAATTTACGTTTTAAAACACACGGGAATTTATCTTGGACTGTGGCAATGGATTGGATCTCAAATTGCAAATGTTGGAGCAAAGATTTATGATTGGTGTTTAACGAGATGCGATGCATTGGTTCCGGCTTATATCCGGGGATTGTACAAAATTATGTTGAAGGGAAATTCCACAATAAAAGAGAGTATTAGGGACAGTTTTGATACTGTATCGAGTATTGTAGTTATATTGGGACTAATTATTTTTATGACATGCGCGTCAATTTTCTTTGCTATACAGGTATGTATATTGAGCAGAGCTGGAAACTACTTAAAGTAAAATTACTGAAAATTTATTATAAATACATCCAGTATTGGCGAAAAAACTGAACTATAGATGGCAGGCCGGACGGTAGCAAGATGGCGGAGGAATAAGGAGAGTTCTCTCATTCCTTATTGCTGGCAATATGCATTTCATAGTGCAAAGTATTTAATATGGAGAAAATTAATATAAAGTTAAGTGATATTTTTGAATACATTGATTCTGCACGTCCTAAAGGAAGACGAAGCAGTTTTTAAGGCTGGACATGTAATGCTTTGTGAAATAAAAGATTATGGACCAGGTACAATACTGGGATCTTGTTTAAAAACCAGTCATTTGATTGGAGATCCACAAATGATGGAAATTTTATTAAATGAGAATATAAATTACAGGAAAACAAATTTAGTTGTACAGCAGAATTGGGTGGCAAATGCAAACATATTGTTACAGTTTTGTTGCATATAAACTGGATAGTAAAAATCAAAACTATATTTATTGTTTTACAATAAAAGTTATCATTATTATTATGCTATTAATTTATTTGTTTACAGTTTTGTGTATTACAGTGTAACAGAAATAGAAAAATTAAGTTGTACATATTTGGAACAAATAAGGGGAAAATTTATTAAAAAGGATGATAAACAATGTAGTTTGGCTATAAAATTATAAGAATTTTGGGTTGCTGTTTTAAAAAAGAAAAAAGTAGAACCGATTAGAGACGTCATAACTATAAGGGAAGAAAATTTCAAGATCATATTTTGTCACTTGGGATATAGTGTAAACTTATACTTTTTGCCTTGCAATTACTGCATTGTAGCACTGAGCAGTATCTTTGGCATTTACTGATCATTATTTAAACCTGAAAATGTAATATACACTATATATCTCACTTTCTTTTACAACAAATATAAATTAAACCTGTTTAAGTTACATACGTTTCAATGTAAGCTATCAACGTTTCCTTATTCCTCTAATTCACAAATCTGCCGCCAGACGTCACCCACTTTGAATTTTTTCGCCAATTTACAAGTCTTTACTTAAAATTTTTAAAGTTGGTAACTTAAATTCTAAAAATTAAAAATATTTTTTGGTTATTAATCCCACTTCTGATATTGATTAAAATATATTTTTCAATGAATCTTGCGTTTATCACATTATAGATTTATGCAGAAGCAATAATGCTGGTCCAAACAACAGGCAATGTAATAAACAGCACAGTTGTTCATAATCCCGAATTAAGACAACTATTACCGCCATCTTTAGACGAAACCTTGGATTCAATTTTAGATAACGCCTACCAATATGGTAGGGAAGGTATAAGCAAATTGGTAAATATTAAAAATTTAATTTTATTGATCTACTAATATAAATAAATAAATTCAAGATTCGAGGTATGATGAACGATGTTGATTCTGCAAAATCAGCTAAATTAGAACAACAAGTTCTGGAATTATGGGACAGAGTATATCAGGCATGGATGTCTTCAAATACATCGCCTGGCCCACAAGTTACTCAAGATGCGGTGCAGAGCTCTTGGGAAGCTTTTATGGATGATATTAAAAAGTCTCCAGGTATACACGTGGTTCAAAAAGCTCGCTCACTATTTGTAACTTTTTTATTTACAATTTTTTAAACGTAAATAACTCGTTCATTTGAAATAAATCTATATAAATAACATTAGCTTATGGAAAAGAGAAAAACACTCCTTCCATTAAAATTATATAAAATTTATGGTCAAATTTAAAAAATATATAATTTTGTCCCATATTTTGGGAAGCATTGATACAATTTTTTTAATTGATATCAACGGATATCACCATTTTTAAATAAATAAATATATCATCACGGCATATTACCCATTGCTGGGTGCTGCTTTGTACGAAGATATCTGTAATGATGATTACATATTCGTACCGTGTGGGCGATTCCCAGGCGCTACTTCACCGGCACTTATTTCTTGCGTGTAGAGTACCACAGGGGGTCACTTTCGTGCCAATTAAAATTCGAAATCATATTTGGCGTTGGTCGGGATCAAACCCGGATTAACAGATTTGCGACAAGACACTCAGATACATGGGCCCGTAAACAATTTTTTTTATTGCTTTTTATGAAATTCTATACAAAATATGACGATTAATGAAAACCCGATGTTAAAATTCCTTATGTTAAGCAAGATATGTGCAAGATTCGTCCGCCATATTGGTGTCAAAATGAATGCAGTGAATTATGAATTAAAACTCCATTTCTTATAAGTTTATATAGTAACTATTTTACATAATCAAATAAAACTTCCATTTTTGCCATATTATATTTATTTGAAATAGAGAAAAAAGTACCTGTAAAACTTATAATCACTTTTAAAATGATTTTCACAATTTGGAGCAGAACAAACCGTTATTATGGATAATTTCTATGATTAATAATGTTGTAACACTGATATTGAATGATTTAAGTGGCTCCAAAATGGTGGACGAGTCAGCTGTAATTTATCTAGTAGCTATAATGAGTACGTGACGTCACCGGTGTTTTTCCAGTGGCACTGAAACAGTGTTATTTCATGAGAGCAGATATATTTTTTTAATATAAAAATTATATTTTACATTGTAAGTTTTAATTAATATTAATTAAATTTAATACGAATGCAAATGAAATTATATTTTCAATTTTGTTATTTAATTGATATTCGAGTAAGTGCGATACAAAAGTTTGATATAATATTGGCCCTAGTGATGTAAACAAGAACTGCCAATTGGGGGAGTTTAGTCATGTTGAAATGTAATTATTTCTCCACATTAAATACTATACATGCAATATTACTATTAATGCAATAAAAGTAATAAAATATAGCGCATTTTTTGTACAAACGATACTAAATTTATCGTTTGTTAAATCGCTCGCAATAGGGCGCGAGCAGACACGTGACTCGAGCAACCTTAAAGTACTTGGAATCAGCTGATATGTGTGCGCTTGTGTCACTTTGACAAGAACAATGTCATTTTGACAAAACCAATTATTTGACTTATTTTAATTTTGGACTGTTAGAAAGTTATTATTTTTAATTTGATGTGATTTATGAGGCGCGGGCGGACACGTGACTTTGACAAGTGCTTGTAGGGCCCCACAAGGTTGCAAGTATATAGCTTGTATACCTTGTCTGTGTTGCCAAATCAATTTAAGCGTAAAATTAATAAATAAAATTATAAAATTAGTTTTTATTAATGAATATCATGTTGTTTTATTTTCTGACACATAAACTTAATTTTTTAAATATTTTTTATAAAAATAGAGCGGTTAGTGCTACCATCTACGATACAAATATTTCTTGACTCGCTAAATTTGAGGAAACCATCGAGATCATGTTGACGCTCTATTTTTATAAAATTTAAATTTAATGTGTCAGAAAATAAAACAACAAAATATTAATTAATAATAACTATAGGGCGCGAGCAGACACGTGAAATAAGCCAAAACATTGGTCTTGTCAAAGTGACACTGCTCGTGTCAAAACGACATGCGCACACAAATCAGCTGATTCCAAGTACGTCAAGGTCGCTCGAGTCACGTGTCTGCTCGCGCCCTATACGATGAAATATGCAGCATCTTTGGTTCGCCGTAGTTGCCCGCTACGAGCGCTAGTTTAGAATGAAAACATGATATTTTGATATTGAAACGGCAAATTCAATATCAAATCGCAAAAAGGAAATTATTTTATTTTAAATATGTAAATATAAAACCTAGAAAATACGATAAACACAGAAATTAAATTGTCAAGTGTCAAATGTAAACATAAACAGATGGCCGTGTTTTGCTTCTGTCTTTGTCTATGAAGCACGTTTTGGGCACGTATGTCGAGACCTAATTCGCACATAGTTGCTGTAATGTACGCCGTAATGGCGGGAAGAAAATCTTGTAAAAGTTTAACATTTTTTCTCCGGTATTATTTAAATTTTACGAAATATAAAAGTAGCTTTAGATTTAAAAATATTTTTACATATAAAAAAAAATAAATTCGAAAACTCCCCTCAGCTTAGTATTTCTGGCCAATAGAATCAAATCCACATGTTTAATTTGATATGAAGAATTTTTTTAAATTATTTATTTTTACAACTTATTAATAAGGAGGTATTTACAATTTTTATGTACATTTGTTGTATTTCAATTATGGTTTATTGGCTCATTTAATTCATTGGACCAAACTCGTAGCTTTTCAAATAAAAAAGTAACCAATGGTGAGCAAGATTATTGAAACAGTCTGAACTTATTTATTTATTTTTTTGTTTAATAATTTTCATAAAAAATAATTTGCAGAGATGTTTAACATAAATGGCTTGGTGGACTTTGTAAAACAAAATATCGGGACTTTTATGTCTGTTTTGGAATCATTATGGTCGATATTAAAAGGAAATTTAACTATTCTTGTGGGATCTTTCAGTGCGTTACTTTCCATTTTACTAGGTGGAGGAACTGCTGTACTTAATTTTATATTAAATGTGGTATGACCTTCCCTGCATTTTATTTTTATTTTTTGATAATATATTCACTATTTTAGATTGTGTTTCTGACAACACTCTTTTATTTATTAAGTTCGAGTGGGAATCTCTACAAACCAGTTGATCTTATTACTAATTTTTCACCATATAATGGCAATAGATTTGGCGTAGCTTTAGAAGGAGCTGTAAATGGCGTTTTTAAAGCTTCACTTAAAATGGCCGTATTTTATGGACTATGGACATGGTTCATTCATAATTTATTTGGTGTTAAAATTATTTACCTATCGTCAGGTAAAGATATTTATAATCTGACTAAATATAATTTCAGAATATTAATGTTATATATTTTAGCCTTAGCTACTGTTTTGGGTGCAGTTCCGTTTTTAGGAACTTACTGGGCATGTATACCAGCTGTCTTAGATCTGTGGCTCGCTCAATCTTGTGGATTTAAAGCAATTTTATTAGCAGCTTTTCAATTTCTGCCCAGTATGGTAGTTGACACTACTATTTATAAAGACATCAAAGGGTAAATATTTACTTTAAGTATACAAATCTGATGATAGCAATATGATATAACCGACCGCCTTGTTATAATAGTAATTTACGTTGCAAGACCGTTACTCAGAACTTTACGAGCTTGCACGATACCTAACGAGCGAGAGAAGCGTGCTTGTTATCCGTGCGAGCACGTAAATTTCGGGTAACGGTTGAGAATTGTACAATGTTTTATTATTATATACTGAATCGCAAATAATTTGAGAAAAAAAATATTGGAACCTACAACACATTACATTAAACTATTTGATCGAAATAGTCTTTGGAAACATATGGCAAAGAGAAATAATGAATAAATAAATCTGTATACATGCTGCTATGAATTTGCTCTGTAATAAGACGTTTACGAATCAGTATAACGTAAATAAATTTAACTGTTTTTTTCTATTATGATAAAAAAGTTAAAGGGGGGGGGGCGTCTTCCCAGACTTACCCTGTATTTTGACTATATATGATAAACCGGAAGTTGTACTTAACTTGAAGCTCTTAACAGATTTTCGAGGAAAACAATAAAATATAATCCAAAATTTTCATATTACAGACTTTTGTATTTATTGAAACAACAAATTAGATTTTATTTATAAGCGATCAACTGGAAGTGATCCTGTACTTAAAGCTCATTGCTATTTTAAACAGGGAAGGGGCAGGAAGTATTGTACGGGACACATCAGAATTTTTTATTTCGGTTGTTGTTTATTATTTCATGGCACCACTGATTTGATTAATATTAATAGTTAAATTTCTTTAATTTTTCCTATTTCGGATGTAAGATACCGGGTTTTCCGGTGATATGGAATTTATTAAATTAGTAACTTGTTTATAGTTTACATCTTCGTACATTAACATTCATATTTTGATGTTAAGAAATTAAAATTCTTTACAAATCTTGAAAATTGTGGCGTAGATTCGATCTGTTGTTACTCAATTCAGGTTAAATATATACGGTTAGAAACACAAATGGCTCTAGTAGTAAGAACCCGCGTGTATTTTGTATTTGATATTTTATTCATTTTCTTTGCTTTAATTTTACGTGTTTCTTTGGTATGCCCGATTATATTAATATTTTTTTTGTAGGGGTCATCCATACCTGACGGGTCTGGCAATCGCAGGTGGTATATTTTGTTTGGGATTTGAGGGAGCAATTATTGGTCCGCTTTTGCTTTGTGGTTTGTATGTTGTAATTGATTTATCAACAAGTCTTTTCAAAGAATCCCCTTCGGAAGAAGCCGCTTCTTTTCAAATGCAACAATTATCTAGGTAAATTTAGGCTTGTTTTGTCATACTTTATGGGTTTATAGCTTTACTTTTTGTATCACTCTCCTGCATGTTTCTTTTTAGATTGAACATGATGTTTGAATAATTATGCTACTTAATGCGTAATTATTAACATGAATTCTTTCTAACATGTTTCACTCATCGCTTGCATTAATACAAAATTACGCTTATAACATAATATTAGGAATATTGTTAATGTTTTATTAGAGTGAAAAACGAAGTCAATTTTGAAATTATATTGTAGTATATGTTTACAAATATTTTATTAGTTAACAATGTTAAATTTTAAGTTATTTTATTTGTATAAGTATTTTTTTTTATTTTTATGAACTATTTAAATATATATATGAAATGTTTTTGTACAATGCTGTTATCTGCAATAAACTTATTTTTTAAAATTATCTGTTTATTTGACCCATTCGACAACTGTCCTTCCAAAATGATAGTAACTTATAAATATAGAATACTATGGAATGCATTTTTATTGTTTCAATGTTGAATTGGGATTGGGAGTGTACTGCTACTGCCGACCGACCGATATTTTGTTGTTAAGAGTGTACAGTCAACTAGTTTGACAGATGAATTGTTGTGGTGTACTTTTATAAAAAATATAAGTGTTTTAACGTAGTGTTAAGTAATTTAATGGCTTTATTTACTGATAAATGGATCAGAGTTTTCGACATTCCAGAAACAAGTAGACACATCAAAGGATCTACGTTATACAAAATTGTTTCAATTGTGAGTCAGTGTAATGTTTGAGGTTAATTTAATTGTGTCAATTTATGACGTTCTGTAGGTTTATCCAAAAACATGCCCCGATGCAGTCACAAAAGTTACAGTATGGAAGAGATATAATGATTTTAAAAAACTACACCGTGAATTAAAAAATAAGCATAAGTCTTTACACGTAAATGACAAATTTCCTAATTTGCAGAGTACCTCCTATTTTACGAGATTTGACGTTGAAGTAATAAATCAGCGAAAAAATAATATATTATTATTTTTAGAATATATTGCGCTTCATCCCTCGCTTTTTAAATCTACTGAATTTGTTAAATTCTTCGAGGTAGTTTTTTACAATCAAAACTAAAAACTAAGCTAATGTAACATATTTTAGACAAGTCATACACCTCAGGAATATTTAACTAGTAATATAAATATAATTCGCGCACAGCTTAATTTACCAAATGACCCAGAAATAATTTATCCAAATTCTGACGATGATCAGGGACAAAGCGATTCAGATTCAGTATCCACTTATAGTCTTGCCAGCACGTCGATACTTCCAGTAAATAAATTAAAAAGGTGGTGCCTCCGCTGCCGGCAACGGCAACCGACAATTGCTACCGGCGCCAGTTTCTGTAAACCAAAAGAATTGCTACCGGCGCCGGCAGTCCCGGCTATCGGTTTACATAACCTTAAAATAAAATATCCATGTATACGTCTTACTTTATCAATTCCGTGTCCGGAAAATATATCACCATTAAATTGATGGCCGTAAAATTGAGCGCGAAAAAAATTGATCGTAATGAAAATTGATTGTCGGTAAGTTTATCGTGGGGAAAATTGTTCGCCTGGAAAATATATCGCCAGTAAATTGATCGGGAAAATTGATCGCCGATAAGTTTATCGCGAGGAAAATTGATCGCTTGATTCAAGCGTGACTTTTGTGTAAATATAATAACAATAACCTAGTCTAAAGTGGTCTAAAGTACAAAATTCAGCCCGAATTTTCAAATCATGACATTTGTGCATTATTTGTAATTTGGAACTGAATTGATTTGTTATAAACAATACTTTTTGTTTGCGTAACATCTTGGAAATCTATCTTTTGGCGATTTATGTATCACGCGATCAATACTTTGGCATTCAATTTTCCCCGGGGATCAATTCTCCCCGCGATCAATTTTCACCGCGATTAAAATTTCCGTAATAAATACACCTCGATAAATTAATTTACCCGCGATGAATTTTCCGGGAACTATCAATTCAGCTCGCAGCTGATATTTTATGATCTGGCTAGTCGTCTAGGCGTTTTATAAGACGACAAACAACTTACTTGGCTTGAATATTTCTCTAAAAATATCAACAATAACCCAACCTAACGCACAAAAGTCACGCTTGGAAAACTCGCACAAAGTTTTGTGCGTTAGGTTAGGTTATTGTTAGTTTTAGATATTGTTGTTGATATTTTCATTTTATCTGGCAGTTAATTAACTGACACTTTATTCAGAGATGAAAAAACCGGGCCTTAGAGAAATATACCATTTATTTGTTGAATTTTAATTACTTAAAAACTTGTGGGAAATAGATAACAGGGCGGTGAAACCTAAAAATCCTTTGCCGGCAGCTTAATCGGGCGCCGTTGCCGGCAGCAGAGGCACTGCTAATGAAAAAATATGAAATATACCAAAATTACTTTTAATTATATTTTAGCTGGATGATTCATCCGTCATAGATAGAAGGTCTAATTCATCTTATTCAAATTTAAATCAGATAATAGAGTCATCTAATTCTAAAGTCTCATCACCTGATTCCGTTAGTATTAAATCATATAGAAATGTATATCCTACACCACCTTCCACGCCAGAAACTGTTGTAAGTCCACAAAATAATCCAACACAATATTTAACAAATGCTGCTAAACATATTACTAAAGCCACAGAATTAGAGAGCGAGAAAAAATATGAAGAATGTTTTGCGGCCTACAAAAATGCAATTGCACATTTATTAGAAGGCGTAAAGGGTAAAATTATTTTTATTTATTTATTTCAATTTATATTTACATGGTAAATATTTCAGGTGACAAAGATTCTAATCGGCGACAAATGGTACGGCACAAAATTGAAAAATACTTATTACGTGCTGAAAAAATTTATAATTTGCATTTATCACCAGAAATAACGCAAATAAAAAATGTAGGATAATAATTACATATCAGAGAATGTAAAATGATGCTATATTCTTTTAGATTTGCAAAAATGGCAACGAAATTACAACGTACGGTATAAAAAGACCAATAGAAGATTTGTTCAATTATAAAGTACTGAAAATAATGGACAGTGGAATGGTAGTTTTACATAGGAAAGAACATAACGTATTTTATTTAAAAGTTATGCAAAAAAGTCCACAAATGTCCGAATTCGTGTATTTGAACATTCCAAAAGATGTGCCTTATATGGTGAAATTATTTCAGTATTATGACAGTATGAATGCTATTTTTATTGTTACGCAATATGTTAGGTAAGTAGAATTTTAATTTTGAACTTACTTCTGCATATTTAGAGTAAATATGTAATATGACATACTTTCCCAGATAGCACAAAAATATGACATGAATATGCTATGAATATTTTCTAAGAATATTTGAATATTCCAGGAATTACCTATTTATGTTCTGGAATGTATAGAGAATATTCCAGGAATATGTTGATGTCTCGAAAAAAAATATTCTCTGATGATCCGCACAATATCCTATGGAATATTTCATGTATATTCTGGGAAATAAACAAACATATTCCTCATTCCTACATAATATATTCACTGGAATATTCTAGGATATTATATGGAAGATAATGAATAGTCTACACATTTATACATATACATATATTCATTAAAACTAAAAATTACATTCGTGTTTCGTGCACTTATATAAAAAGTGTATTTTTTTACTTTTCCATGGAACTCCCAGAGGTAGACATCTAAGTTCAATGTTTTTGTGGCTAATAAATATACATACATATTGAAGTAGTAGTGTCACGATCTACACACGTATATTTATATCTAAAATTGAAAAATATGTTAATACGAATTTGAATATAATTACAGAAAGTATACTTCACCTTCTTGAAAAATTAATTTCTCAAGATTATGTCGCTAATTTTGATGGGCGTTAAGTTTTTGCTCTCGGGTGAAGCCAAGATGGTCACTGGTCTAAAATGAGGATATAAAAATTAGTGCATTCAATTATTGTCATAATAAAGTTGCCAAAGGCTATAAATATAGTAAAATTACTTACTTCAGTTTCTCTTGTTCATTCAATCCTATGCCATCTTGCAGACATAAACAGTTTTTTTTTTCTATATTTGGACATGGTATAGAATACCTAATCAACAAATTATACAAACAGTTATGCATGTTATACAGTATATATATATAGGTATAAACGCGATGTACTTACTTGTTTTTTTTTTTATCCCAAATTATTACTGAGTACTCAGAGTGTTGGTGTCTAAATTTGTGATTTGTGCTGAGTAATCAAGAAACGCAGTGACTCGGGCGGGCTGCAGATGAGATATGATATGAGATGCAGAAGCGACAGACTACAAACAATGGATGTTACCATAGCAACGACGAACGATACAAACAAATCTAACCAATTCAAATATGATGAAATAAACATTAAATAAATAGAATAATTATTTATAGTAGTTACACAAATATTTTTAAAATTACCGTGATAATAAATACTAAAATTTATATGTTTGGGTATTTTTTACAAAAATCTAATCAGCAAATAATATAAATGCCAAATAGTGATGCAGTTTATACAGCATATAATATGTAAATATAATGTACTTATGTACTTGTTTCTTATCCCAAATTATTGAAACCCTTCTAATTTGAGCTGATTAATAAACAAAAGTTACTAACGTTTAGGAGTGAGTATGCATGTATTGTTGCCTTAGCAACGACGAATGATACAAATAAACCGTATTGTAGAAAAAATGCAAATATGAGGAAATAAACATGAAAGAAATAGTAGAATAATTATTTGTTGTAATTACACTAATATTTATAAAATTACCGTGAAAATGAAAAATAAAATTTTTATAGTTGGGTATTATTTAAAAACGCACACAAATTATTGTAAATCTAACAGCTTTACTTAGTTTAGCACCACTATTTCAAACCAAAACTGAAGAACAAGTCAGCATGGTGATAGATAAAACACTATTAACGTAAATAATGTGAAATGTAACACAATAATTATATATAAATATTAAGCTTATTTCGCATTAAGAACGCAAAAATAGCTTCAAAATAAATACTCTGTCCAACGTTGATTTCAATATATTATGCGGAGAATATTCTCAATGATATATACTTGAAATATTCCCATATATTCAGGAATAATATAAGAATAACCTGATCATATTAAAATAAATAATCATAGAATATTCTAGCTTGAATATTACAGTAATATACCAATATATTCGTAATATTCTTAGGACATTTCTGAGATATTTGGAATATAGAAGACATATATAGGACTTTCTCAGAATATTCTGAGAAGATTTGTGCTATCTGGGTTTAAACGTTTTATATAATCATTTTATTAGTACAATAGGGTACTATACCATAGTCAAATTTTAACTATCTTAAATAAGAAGACGAAAATACACATAAATTAATGAGTATTAGTGAAAAAATTTTGTTTCAATATTGATTAGGTCGCAAACGACAAGCGATTAAAGTTGATTACTAATTAGGTATGACGCGTTAGGTCCTAAGAATTTGATTGGTCGCCTGATTTTAAAAACGAGATTCGCGCGTCTGCTGCGTTCACCTTTGAAAGATTATGAACTGTCACGTTGTTGTATTACCTAACATAGAATTTACAATTTTATGTTTCAAGAATTTGTTTAATTATAATATCTACTAATATTAACAATAAGAATGTATTTATAATTAAATCAATTTGCAATATGTTTTAATTAAATTAATAATAATATTAACTAATCAAAACAAACATACACCAGCGCCATCCGCCGTCATACTTTGTGACTGTTTCAATGTTCTAAAATTTATTAAGAAAAAAATGCTTATTATTTATGTTATTTATGCTTAATAATAATTTCTTCTTAAATATAACGTATAAGTTTTTATATAAAAATATTTCAGCTATGCAAACATGAAAAAATCTGTTCTCTCTAGAACTAACACCACTGGAAGTACCAACTACGTCACGCAAGAAATTCTTAACTTTAAAAATTCATATCTCGCTTCTTACGCAAAATTTTTAAGTCGCGTTTGCACTAAAATTCTTATTTCATCCTGTTCTTACAGAAAAAAAATTAAAGAAAAAATGGTATAGGACCCTATTCTTGCAGACTTCATAGGAATAATAATCGTTAGTTAATTATACGGGAGTACAATACTCGTAAACCACAAGTAAAATAGTATCTTTTAAAAAATTGTAAATAAAGTTGGCCAGAGTTGTTGGCCGTTGTTTAGTACATAAATTATTTAATATCTTTTGAAAGATTCTGCGACGATTACTCTAGAATTATTGAGAATATGAAAATTAAGTAGGCTGTGGAAATAAAATTTGCATCATTTTAAACAATTATTTTTATATTTTGCGTTCATAATGAAGTCATTACGATACGCAATTACGTATCGTAATGACCTTCATTTCGAAACGCAATTTTTTGTTTTTTTAGACCTAATTTATTTTTAGTTAATTGACAATTTATTTTAATAATATAATGTCGAAATGATTATTATTATTTATTTAGGGAAGATTATGTACATGAAAATATACAAATGGTTACAAATATAATCACAAATTGAGTAAGTAAATGTTATTGTAGAAGGCGAAAATATAAAAAATAGTATAAAGAACTCATTTTATAAGACTTTCTTTCCTTCGAACGTGTCTTATAAAACACGTTCTTTAATATATTATTATTTGTCAATTGAAATTAAGTTCGGAAAGTTAAGTTAGCTAAAACTTAGTTAATCAATTTTTTAAAAGTATTGTTGTGAGTGAAAATATGGACTTGAGTTTTTGGCAAAAATAGTACATTAAAAAAAGTTAACGAACGAGTTTTACAAAGGACGGGTGCGATAACAATCCTTATGAAACATATTTTTTATACTATTTTTTTTCTATTGAGGTAAATTTATAATTTTATTAGATTTTTAAAAAATGTGACGTCAAACATATGACTTGTTTTTTGTCAGTTATGTTGGTAGCGCTTTCCGCTAAAAATTTTAAATTCACAGATAAAAATTCATTAGTCGCGTTCTTTTTACCACTTTTTACATGAGATCTTAATTCATCTCAGCTTACCTCAGTTGCCTCGCTAATTAAGACTGTTCTTTTTATCCTAACGGAGATGAGATAAAGTAAGACCGAAGTGGGAAGAGGTCCACTCCCCTTCCCGGTTCTTAGTCACCTCTGGAGGTTGTGCTTGTTGACTTTTGAATCTTAGATGAATGATGGGGATAAATGTTTTGCTGTCACATAAAATTAGTTTGGTTATGATTATTTTTTTATTCTTTTAATAAATATTATTATTATTATTTGAAGAATAAATAAATATGCAGACAATTCCGTGGAAAATAATATAGCAAAGAGACGTAAACTTCATAGAATTGAAAATCATGTGGAAGTTATAGTATTGTGCAATTTAAACATTTTAGAATGTGTCGCACTATATGTTATTATGTAATCAACAGAATAATAGAAACCTAAATAATGCCCACTCGTAGTGGGCGATCCAAAATAATACCTGAAAATGTGGTTGACCGTTGAAAAGTATCACAGACATCCAACGGACATCAGTCGTTCAAGTTACCAACAAAATTTGTCTTTTGTCGTTCTTTTTACTTCATAAAAATCTCACTTGATCTCAACTCAGTTCATGTAAAACTCATCTCATTTTGAGATGAGATGAGGCAAATGATAGAAAGAACGCGACTATTGTTGACTGACAGCAATTTGAGGTTATATATGATACATCTGTCAGTTCTGAAAGCAGTCGTACGACCACTAGAAAACGAAAAGCGCTAAAAACAGTGCGTTTATACAGAATGTCCGGTCCGGATTTCAAAGGTCACCATTGGGATCTCGGTAACTATAAGAGATACGACTTCAGATGGGATATGTGGTGCGCCAATGCGCCTTGGCCATCCTAGATGTACATTTGTTTTGACAAAAATTCTCATAGGTTACTAGAAAATGGCGGAAAACTGATTTTGGTCGATATTTTCATTTTGAAATTACTTCTAAACTATCAGTAATCGAGAAAAATGTTTCAAATAAAAAAGTTAGATATGTTTATTGTCTATTCAGTGGCATACGAAAATAATTTTTTATTGGTAAATTTTCGAGATATAACACAAACTTACATTTTTTTAAAATGGAACTCATATTTGATTTTTGCTTTAAAAATGCTAATTTTTCTCTTATGAACAAAAGCACATTTAAAATGGCCTACCAAAGGCGCACTACATGTCCCATTTTACCGAAGTCGTATCTCTTATAGTTTCCGAGATCCCAATGGTGGCCTTCAAAATCCGGGCACTCTGTAGATCTTCTTAAGGACGTTTTTTCAGTGCGTAGTTTATAAATACACCGAAATAGAAAAAAAAATATATAAAAATAATATAACACCAATCACCCACCATATTCACCTGATTTGACAGTGTGCGACTTTTGGCTATGCCTACTTTGGTCAGGATAGGTTTTCGTCTGGAAACGGAGATTGCTGCAATAGTATAGCAATGATTATTTTAAAAGCATTCTAAAAGAAGATTGGTTGGAAGCTTTTAAGAAGTAGAAGGAAAGAATGGTGAAGTATATTATTATTAAAGGGAACTATTTTGAACATATTTAAAATAAAATTCTGAACAATTTGACCCAAGTGTTTTATTCTCCTTAATTCTAGCGTGAAGTCTGAAAGAACTAGAATAATACCTTTTAATTAGTTAAAATGTAATTTTTAAATTTAAGTTCACTAAGTTCAGCGATTTTAAAATTTTATTGCAAAATGCTTAAAAAAATGTGCAGTGAAATTTCGTATAATTAATTGTAGTAAATTTATCATTTTTACAGTGGCGGAAAACTTTTTGATCAGATAAAGCAGAAAAGCATTTCATCAAACAATACATTAACAAAATTTTCTTCAGTAACATTCGAGAAAGATTTATCTGAAATAGCTGATAAAGATTTTGATGATCTTAGTTCCGAATCATCAGAATGTAGCTATTCAGATTTAATAAGTGATTATACATCGAAAAAAAGTTCTCAAACAAATTTGTCTGTATCAAAAAACCCAAAAGAATCGCCGGAAAAAAGCGACACTGAAGGATCTTCAATTACTAGTCACGCGTCAGATTTTGAACAGAAAGAAATTAGTGAGAGTTCAGATAGTATGCAGAATAGGCCGAAGAATGAAGTAGAAAATACTCTACAAAAAACATTTCCCAGAACACTTAGCGAAAGTTCTTACACAGAAGAATTTAGCAGTGTGAGTTTTATCCCACCAATAGATGATATTGTTAAATGGTCTGCACAACTTTTATTAGCTATAGATAAACTTCATAAAGTAGGAATAGTAATATCGTAAGTTATTATTATAATAGTTTACGTTTAATTTTTAAATATTAATAATATTTCAGAGATTTAGATCCACGAAATTTGCTGTTAGATGAGCGAGGAAATTTATTGCTAACATTTATTTGCAATTTTCGAGAAAAAGGAAAAATATATTGTTATAGAAATGGAAGCGAATATAATTATTATTGTGCACCAGAAGTGTTTAGCTTACAAAATGTTACTTTTGCTTCTGATTGGTGGAGCTATGGAGCGATATTATTTGAAATATTAACTGGAATGGTACGCATAATAATATATTCGTCAATTGTATTCTTAAATTCGAATTTTTGCAGTCTTTAAGATCTGTACACCCAGAAGGAATTTATAATTACACAATTCTGAAAATTCCAAAATATGTTCCTGCTGAAGGGAAGTCACTCTTACGACAGGTAATAGTTACTTTTTTTAACAAGTGCGGGAAAGTAGTGAATCGTTTTTTTTTTAAATTACATTTTTTACAATCATTCACAAAAATACTATAAATTATTATGCGGATATTTTTAAGCAATCACTACAATGAAGTCCTCAACCATAGTAACAAATTAGACCGTAAAAGTATAAGATAGGGACGATCAAACTGTTAAAAAAGTTATTACTTTTTAAAATATTTGAATTTTTAATGCTATTACCTCGCCTCAACATCACATCTGCTTTATTCCAAATTCTTACTACTTTACAGTCTTTTTGAAATAGTAAATCCGTATTCAAGTATATAAATGCAGAAAATAATGAAACAAGAAAGTAAAGCAAAAAACACATTAAAATTATGATGCCATACCCGATAGATACTCCGTACTTTTGTATGAACGTAATAAATATGTTGAATGACATTGGCTGCCAGTGGCAATCAAAACTTGCACTAGGTTTACTATAAATACGTAGTTTTTTATTATTTTGACTATAAACGTTATTTTAACATATTTATATATTTTTATAAGAGCTGACAAAGATCAATTTATTTGACTTCAATTATTAGAGAACTATTTGAGACTAATTAATATCTACGTCATTGAAAAAAAAAAAAAAAAATACGGCTAAACGAATAACAATAAAGACTTTTTAAAACTTTAAATCGCTTTCAATTTAGATGCAGTTCCAAAAAAAAATGGACGACCCCATTACTTTTATGACAACTAAACAAAATGTTTTGTTCTAATAGAATCAGTTTTTTTAAAATTTTATCTAAACAAAACATTCTAGCTTCCTTACTTTTATCTATTTCTGTAACTTAATTTAAAACAGGATCATGTTTAAATATTAGCAAATTATTTATTGGATGTTAAGAAATAGAAAAATAAACATAGATAAACAATAGACCTTTTCAAAGAGATAGAATATATGCGCAATGGGGATCTGCGCATAATAAAAACATGAGATCCATGGCGTTTGTTTCTAAAAAAATAGACGTGAAATGTGAGAAAAATCTCAGACAACTTTAAAAAAACTTATCGAAATAAGTTGCTATGGCGTTTGTTTCTAAAAAATTTAGACGTAAAATGTGAGAATATTTCAGATAACTTCAAAAACCTTATCGAAATAAGTTACAAAAGCTTTTATTGAAGTTAAAATGTCTAACGCTGCAAATTTTCACTGAGAATACAGGTATATTAATGACTGCAATATTTTTGACGTTTCATTTGACAGCCCAACTGGCAGTTGTTCGCGCGATTTTCTTACTATTTACAACGATAGAAAGAAATAGTCATTAAATTGAAAAGGTCCATTAGACATTTTTATAGGATGTTTTTGTAGAAACGCTTAAACTTAAAAATGCAATAACTTGTGATTAACATGTTTTTTTTTGCCCCTACAGAAATGTTTGGTATCCTTTAAATATTTTTATATTTTGCGTTCATAAAGAAGTCATTACGATACGCAATTGCGTATCGTAATGACCTTCATTTCTATACGCAATTTTTTGTTTTAGACGGTTGGTACTAGATGACGTTTCTTTAACCCATTTTTACCTAATTTATTTTTAGTTAATTGACAATTCATTTTAATAATATAATGTCGAAATTATTATTATTTTTTTTTATTATTTATGTTGGTTACAAATATAATCACAAATTGAGTAAGTAAATGTTATTGTAGATGGCGCAAAATATAAAAAATAGTATAAAGAACTCATTTTATAAGACTTTCTTTCGCACTTATCAATTAGAAAACTCGCTAACGCTCGTTTTCTAAATTTTGACTCGTGCGAAAAAAACATGTCTTATAAAACACGTTCTTTAATATACTATTGTACTATGACGATGATTGTTTTTGCCAAGAGCTCAATTATTTTTCGCACTCGTTTAAATTTACAGAACACTTATTTCCCGTACGATTGTAGAAAAAAATGTATTTGAATTGTTTTAGAAACCAATTTAACATTTTTCTTCTTAGTTATTAGTTTACCAACCAATGGAGCGCCTTGGATGCGGCGTGAATGGAACGGATGATATAAAATCACATCCATTTTTCAATTCCATAGATTGGATGCGATTACAAGTTGATGCATTTAAAACTTAAGCAAAGAGTCTCGTTGTTATCTATTTTTATGTTTATTTTAGTACCTATCTTATTTGATACACGTAATGTACTGTTATATCTGTGATTGATGAGTGCAGTTATGAAAATATTTAATTGTATTCTTTAAGAAATACTTCTTAATAAATAATTAATTATATACGTATATTATTTATTAATATGTAAGCTGATATTTAAAATAAAAAATAAATTAGCGAAAGGTAATGTTCTAGCTTGAAAGAAGTTTTATGATTGTTATTATTACAAGTCGGGAGTTAGGTCCCGCCCATAAGTTATCTCAATCAATTCTAACCTTAAAATTTAGCTGAAACTTGTAAGTTTATAAAATTTCGTAAAAACTGTGAAAAATATACAAAGTTCATTGAGCTATGTATGTACTTTTGTAATTATTCTTAAAACTGTAATAAAAATAAACTTTTCAGAGAAATTAACGGGTAAATATACCAATATTAAAATCCTGTATCATAACCTAAAATAAAATTTCGAAAAACTAACATATTTCTTTCATAAATTTTAGATTATGGGGCTCTTAACTGATCCAAACGCAGGGCAAGGCAAAGTGGTTAAGTTTTTAACATCCTGCTATCTAATAATATGTGCATTTATGTACATTGGTTCAATCGGATGGTTTTGTTTACTTGCTCATAGTTCTGTTAGTATCGGTACATACTTTTCGGAAAATGCTTTACTGCCAGGATTAGTTAAATCAGAATTCGATGAAGAGATAACTGCAAGGATATACTATGAAGAATTACTGGACGAAATGAATACATACAAAGATAGTATTCCATACCCATGGCTGTTGGCGAAGTTTAGGCAAATGGGATTGGATACTTATTCCCATAATTTTACTTTGAATTATCCTCTTGGAAAACTACAGGTAATTTTCAAATTTAACAATTTTATGTTCTTAACAGGACGAGTAATCAGTTTTTTAAACCGGTATTTCAAGGTAAAGTGTTTTTATCTCTCCTTAAACTGTCTGTTAATTTAACTGTCAATTAAAAGAAAAATATAGCATCGATATTATGGCGTAAATTGTAAAAATTAAACGTCAGTTTTTCGATGCGACATTTTTCATGTTAATAGACATTTAAGCCGAAGATGAAAATACCGAGCCTGTCTAAAAACGTGATTTTAATCTAAATCACTGATTACAATAATATATATATATATATATATATATATATATATATATATATATATATATATAATTATTGTATTGTATTCAGTGTCTAAACCGTCATTTTTTATTTTTTTTAAAGAGAAAAGTGCACTTATTTCATTTAACTCTAGTGCCCGGTTTTATAAAAGTGAATTAAATTTTTATCCGGGATTATATTTATAATCCAAGATTTTGTATACAATGTGGGATTAAAGTAGGGAATATTTAAAAAAAAACGACGAACTAAACCGTTTTTTTTTTAAACGTTGAAACACATCGATTTTACTTTTTAAAATTACACATTGATATGTGCGATTCACCTTTCGACTATCATTTGTTTTTAACTTACGACGTCATCACAAAAAATGAATCCGAGAGTGATTTTTCTTCCCATTATGATCGTGCAAATAAATAATAAGGTTGCATAACAAAAATTCTGAGAAAAATTGAGCTCAAAATTTAATAATATTTAGATTTCATAAACAAAAATCCTCGCATTTTAGAAGTGATTTTTCCTGATCGAATATAAGTTTGTAATCGAGGCCAATAAATCAGATGAGGCTAAAAAAGAACTTTTTAGCCGAGGTACACACATTTGTAGGCGACTATCACAAAAATAAAACAATAAATTTAATATCTGAATCATTCATGTCACTTGCAGAGTGCTTTGCTATCATCAGAACATACCGAAAACGGTTGTCCATGCCTTGTTCCATTTAAGCCATTCAATATTGTAGAGAATAAGGCATAGTTTCGAACTCTCTGATTGGCTGAAATTGGAGACGAGAGACAAGTTTATCCAATGTAATTGCGGCTACTTAAAACTGGCGCTGATGCGAGCGCCATCTACTGAATGGATTAAATGGAACAGAGTATTGTAATTATAAATAAAATCATACAAATTTGTTTTTACATAGCAACTTTATGCTAAATGACGATAATTTTTGTACTATCGTTTGGAAATAGCTATTTGTGCAACATATAAGGAAATGGTATATTTATTCGTATTTGACGATGTAAAATGTAATAACTTTTTCATACTGAGTGTATACTTTTCTACAGAGAGCGAAAAAAGCCTTTTCCTAACATAATTTTTTGTTGTAACGAAATATTATTAATTGTAAATATTAACACTAACATTTTTACTTATTCCAAACGGTAATATAAAAAATCTTGTGTGCATTACTTAGGAAAAATATATTTTTCCTTATTTATTGAATAAATAGATATTAACGTGTGAAGAAATAAAAATTTAGAGTTTTCTTGATACCTAAATTATTTTGTTAACCGGTTAATCTAACAGTTTTTAAAATCGGTTAAGTAAAGAGTAAGCCATTTTTTGAACAAGAGGATTTTAAAAATTACATTCTCGATTTCAATGGGGTCCGGTACTAAGAAAAAAATTGCATATATTTTGTCATATTATGAAAATATGACTAATTTTAAATGCTTTTGTACCAAAATATTTTTAAAATATAAAACTTTTCATTCATAATTTTAATAAAAACGATTTGCACTATAACGATATGACGTCACAACTGTATTTTTGTATCAGTGTATCAAGCCAAAAGAATATAATTTTATACTAATCATAACTTGTGAAAATAAAATCCATATATTTATATGTCGTTCTATTTTACATGAAAGTTTATGAAACATTTATCATTTTTTTTAAAATAAAACATATTTATTTAAAATCTTTATAACCACAGATTTTTCTTTGACAAGGTATAACCATAGTGACAACTGTCACTAGTTAATCCTCCTTGACATCATTTTTTGGCAGAATAAATGACATTGACAGATATAAACAACTTTAGTCAGTAGGTTAGGTTAGGTTAGGCGAAATAAAATTCCAGATATGACGTCACACAAAATTAATAAAATTTAAAAAGATGCATTTCAAAAACTATACACATTTGGAAAGTGTAACAAACGTAAAATTCATCATTTTATTATATCTTTTAGAAAAAATCGTAAAATGAGTACCGGACCCCATTAACCATTATTACAATATTATTCACGAAAGATTACTATTCAAGGTCATTTGTTCGAAGAAAGAATACACATCACTTTATAGCAGTAGCTTGGCAACATTTTGTATTAGAAAGAGAAGGATTATTTGACCTATGTCTATTTAATTTGTGTGGTGTGACAGATATAAGTAAATAGTGGCATTACTTTCTAACACTTTAAATAATAATGACATATGTCGTAGAATTACAGATAACTAAATATCTACTACACTGCCCTCTGTACTAATATTTACCCAGTGGCGTTGACGTTTAAATCAAATTATTATTCCTTGCTTTATTAAGTTAAGTCTATGTTTTTGTAATTTGCAAAAACATAAGTGAAGAACATAAATCTTTCAGAAAGGCATCATTTAAAAAGAAACATAATTTTCAAATGAATTACTATTATTTTTTCAGTTAAAATGTGTCTATAAATATTTCATGTTGCACGCTTATGCATACGAAATGCAATGAAGTTATCTGCAAGTAATATTATATCAGACGGCTCACAAATGACCTTGAATAGTCATCTTTCGTGAATAATAGTTTACTTTCGATTTTTTGTCTTGTAAAGTTGTATGATAAAAAGAAAACAATAACCATAGCAGCATGTTCTTTAGAAATATTCTTAACCACTTTATTTAATTGCATGCTGAACACTCGACTTTTCGACGTGAATCAAAATATTTCAATTTTTTTATACCTATACTTCCGCTTTTTGAACTTTCAACAATGTGTTTAGCAAAATACAATTTTTTCGCGTGAAACGTATGTAATTTTTTTTTTAAATATACGAGGGTTGTCTCAAAAGTAAGTTACACTATTTTTTTATATCCGCGCGGTAGGCAGGATACGTCTGGGATTCGCATGGAACTTTCGTCCGAGTGTGGTGGCAGCACTGTAAAATTCCTAAGCGGCCGCCATGACCCATTTGTCAGTTGCGATCAAGCCACTATGGAGCTACCACTTACTTCTACCGCCGATTGCGAAGTACGCAGTGTGATTCGTTTTTTAACGGCAAAAAATAAAAATGCAACTGAAATTCACCGTGAATTGTGCAGTGTGTACGGTGAGAACGTTATGTCGAGGCCAATGGTTTCTCGTTGGCGCCAATCATTTATTGAAGGCAGGAGCCGTGGAACCCACCTTGCACACACTTTGGACAGATGCAGATCAGTTCGTCGTGTATTGTTGTCCTGCCTTCAATAAATGATTGGCGCCAACGAGAAACCATTGGCCTCGACATAACGTTCTCACCGTACACACTGCACAATTCACGGTGAATTTCAGTTGCATTTTTATTTTTTGCCGTTAAAAAACGAATCACACTGCGTACTTCGCAATCGGCGGTAGAAGTAAGTGGTAGCTCCATAGTGGCTTGATCGCAACTGACAAATGGGTCATGGCGGCCGCTTAGGAATTTTACAGTGCTGCCCCCACACTCGGACGAGAGTTCCATGCGAATCCCAGACGTATCCTGCCTACCGCGCGGATATAAAAAAATAGTGTAACTTACTTTTGAGACAACCCTCGTATTAACTTATTTGTGTAGAAATTTACTGGTAAAAATGTGTATGGAATCTTACGTGCACCAAGAGCAGCTAGTACCGAATCAGTAGTTTTAAGTGTTCCTTATCGACCTCCTTCCAGTATTCATTCTACTACAGCGCCTTCAATTGCTATTATGCTAGCATTTGCGAAATTTGCAAACGGTGAGTACCGACTCCAATAAATTTTATGTGAACATGGATAGAAGTTAAAATTATTCTTATATTTTAGGCGAAAAGTATTGGGCAAAAGATATTATATTTCTGATTACCGAACATGAACAATTAGGTGTCCAAGCTTGGCTAGAGGCCTATCATAGTACAAGTTGTGGAAGCAAAGGAACATTAGAACATGGTGATTTGCGAGGAAGAGCTGGAGCTATCCAGGCAGCTATTAATTTAGAGCTGCATGATTATAATGTGGGAAAAATTGATGTGAAAATTGAAGGCTTAAATGGGCATTTACCAAATTTGGATTTGGTAACTTTAGTGAATCGAATGTGCTCGAAAGAAGGGATCATAAGTACATTTAAAAATCGGGGAAGTTATAGAACTCATGATCAATATTTAGAATGGAAATATTCATTTCAAACTATGATGTCCATGATTGCTACACAAAGCACTGGAGTAAGATTTAGTTTATTAAAGATACCTTATACATTCACAATCAGTTTAGACCCTGCTTAATTTGCTCTCGAAGTGAAAATTGCGCCGTTTATAAATTTATGCCATTTACAAACCACTTTTTTTTGTTTTTGAAACTTAAGTAAGAAATCTATTCGTACTATGTTGGTTACATTCATTCGCGTTGTACCTCGTTGCATTTATAAAACGAAATTAAGGCTGGATTCTGAATACCTACCACCCTTGAAATTCCAATTTTTTTGTTGCAATGACTTCTTTTAGCTAAAACATAACAAAGAACCACAAAATTAGAGCGCGGAAACAGGTATTTATAGATCCTTTTTTGCAAAGATTTTACTTATTCTAAAAATTGTTTTTTTTTTTACTAAATGAAAGCTAGAAATATAGGATAAATCTTATTTACTTATAAATTTAAAAAAAATCTAACGTAAAATAGCCTAACTCAATTTAACGGAATTCAGGTGGTTAAAATAAATAAATAATATTACTCATTGCTGGGTGTGCTAGTCAGGTGGTTACATCCATTTTATACACATTTTGCGCCTCAATGAATATTTGTTTTTAGGCTTTATTAAAATTATAACTTCCTCGCTTACAAATTGTCAAAAAATACTTGACCATTACATAATTAAACGCACAGAATCCATTTGACGAAAGTCGGGTGGTTGCGTACATTTTATAGGCATTTCACGCAAAAATGAATACTATATGTGATACTATATTATAATTTCATTTCACGTAAAAAATAGTATTGGTTTGGATAGGGATATAAATTCTGTCCTTTGATTGGTCATAATACAAACCTAATTCACAGGAACGAGAAAAATATCACATGTCAGTTGTCAGTTATCAAATAAAATCTACAGGATCTACAGAATTATGTTATATTTAACCATGTTTTGTTGTAATTTTTAATATTCAGGTCTTGTACATTTTTTGGTTACACGAATTTAAGTTATTTATTTAATGCAAGTAAAAATTTCTTACGTGAAATGAAGTATTGTTTTTAGGCTGTATTTGTGAAAATTGTGTTTTTTTTCACATAATTCAACTTGAGAAAAACTGGGTGGTTTCATTCGTTTTTTTTTTTCAGAAAAAATCACAATACTTCTTTCCGTCCCTTAATTGTTGTGGAATTTAGTATTTTTAATGTTTTTGCAACTATATACAACCTTCATAGTAAAATTCTTGAGGGGTATATATTCTAGACTTAGCCTATGTGAGTATTAAGCAGTCTCAATTGCAGCCACATAAAAACAATGTTAAATAGTCAAATTAGAAGCAGTGTTTACAGTGCCTATATTGTGGAAAATATGGCGATTATAATGCGCATGCAAATTCACTCTCGACTTGAAGTGAGAACTTGGACGTAGGTAGTTCAGTAATTACGTCATATGCGGCGCGCTTCATTTAAACTACTGTCCTACCGGAAAACACATCTTTCAAAGTGAACCTTATTGCCACAGCAAATAAGAACTATAATTTTAAGCAGTACATTTCGTCGTTAATATCGTAATTAAGAAAAGTTAGCTACTTAAACTATCATTCAGTTAAGTTTGAATATTACCCTTTCAATTAAACAAAACATCCTAATTTGTAATAACAATGGACCTTTTCAATTTAACGACTATCTTTTTCTATCGCTGCAAATAGTAAGAAAATGGCGCGAACAACTGCAAGTTGGGCTGTCAAACGAAACGTCAAAAATATTGCAGTCATTAAAATATCTGTATTCTCAGTGAAAATTTGCATCGTTAGACATTTTAACTTCAATAAAAGCTTTTGTAACTTATTTCGATAAGATTTTTTAAAGTTATCTGAGATATTCTCACATTTTGTCTATTTTTTTTAGAAACAAACGCCATAGATCTCAATTGTTCTTAATATGCGCAGATCCTCATTGCGCATATCTTCTATCTCTTTAAATTGAAAAGGTTCATTATTCTATGTAAGTTTTAAAAAACTATGTATGGAACTACATGTTCGTTCAATCTCGAACATGGTCGTGAAATATTGCGTGAAGCAGCCGGAAGAGCCCGTATGAAAGAGAGCGAACCATTTTTAGGTTACAGTACCCTAAGGACACGACATTTATTAATGTGGGTAGACAGAGTTATTTACGTACCTTAAACTTAAAAAGAAAAAATCTAAAGTTCTGAAAAGAACTGATTTGAAAATGCTCAAAAACGTTAACAAACAAAATATCAGTCGGTATGTCGGCAAACCCTTGCTTGAAGCTGCGCAAACTTGATACTCTATAGTTCAGAATGTGCAGTGTTGATTTCAATTTGAAATAAAACCTTTGTTATTTATTGATGTGTATATGTTGTATTTCGAAATAATAGAAAAGTGTTTACAATTTGATTTTATTAATATAAGTTAACGTCTTTATAATAACAATAATATCAGCATCAAATTACAAGCCTTTAAATTCTGACCCTTATGTATTATGTCAATTGAGTCTACTTTGAAAGTATCGTTTTTGCTTAGAACAATGCTTCATATTTGGCGCTGTACTCTGACGTCACACTATTCTACCCTATTCGAACCCGAAGTTTGTCGGGTCAAAATTTTCTTTGTAAATGGTTACATAAAAATGCATTTGCTCTGTTTACAATTATTTTAAGCCATCATGAAATGATTCTGGGTTCAAATTTGATTGTGAATGTACCTTAAACATATTTAATTGTAACCATACCTTTTATTTTTAATTTAGATACCAAATGGAAACCACGGTCTATTTCATCGATTTGGTATCGAAGCAGTTACTATGGAAGGTTTCTCCAGAGCCAAAGACAGAATCAATAATGATGGATTTTTTGTCTTAGGACGTATTTTAGAAGGATTATTTCGAAGTTTGAATAATTTACTAGAAAGATTTCATCAAAGTTATTTCTTTTATTTATTACCGTCAACAGATCGATTTGTTTCGATAGGTTTATACATTCCAGTAATTATAGCTTTAGGGGGGACACTTTTTGTGAATCCTTGCGCTCATTGGTATATACTCCACGGTGATTCTGTACCAGATATAATCAAAAGAAGTAATACAGGCAGTGAGAAAAGGAACCGCTGCAAGACAAACAATATTGACTTAGTAAAAGTTGGGATAATTATTTTATTAACTCATACAATTGGAATTTGTCTTATGAATTCACCAAAATATATAACGCAAATTGGTTTGCAATTCGGATATACTACTGATGTTTCTGTGTATTTTGGTTTTGCTGGGATTTCTGTGATTTTATTACTATTGCCATATTTGTTACCTGGCAGGAGTAGAGAGGAAGATATGCATTTGTTAAATATTTTCGCAAACTTAGAGTTGGGCACTACAATAATAGCTATTGGAATGATGAATTTTTCTTTAGCGCTATTTGTTGGCGTTTTATATGTTCCTGTCGTCCTTTTAGTTTCGCCAGTTAAAAGCAGGTATGTTTCACAGATTGTAAAAACTAGATGTCACTTTCTTTTCAAAAAAGAGAATTAGTAATTTTAATTTTAAAACCCAATGGCGTTCTTCCAATAATATAAAAAAAGATTTTTACAAAAACTCAATTTTAAACTGGTATTCTTACTCTGTACAAAAATTGAAAAAAAAAATCATTAGATTTTCAAATCAATTGACAAACCTATAATGGTACTTTATTTGAAACTGTAAGTACTTTTTCTAAGAAAAATACTGTTAAATATACTTTTTTTGAGATTTATGTTATTTAAAAAGTTAATACGAGAGTGATGCTGGAATTATTGAGAATAAGACACATGGTTAATGTTTTTTAGAATTTTATTTAATATATGTTCAAAGTAGTTCCCTTCAACAATTATACACTTCACCATTCTTTCTTTCCAGTTCTTAAAATTTAAAGAATAGCAAAAAATGCACATTGCCAAATTAAGTGAGTATGGCACGTGTTATATACAGGGTGTAAATGAAATAAGTACATTAAATTTAACCAGTAATATAACTCGTCGAGACCAACAATATTATATATATACGCCCAAAAGTAAAAAAATGCTGTCTGGTTAATTTCATATTTTCACTCACAAAAAAATTGATTATAGTCACCATCAAGTACGGACTGATGCTTAATTTTTTCCTTCTCCACACCCTGCCCTGCGATGTTGCCGCTCCTTCATAGTTTAGCATTTTTAACATTTTCACTAAACTGGCAACAATGTAGAAATCTCTTGTCCATACTTATCTACTGGCAACTATTCGCAATCGAAATTAACGATAGAGGCGCTGATTTTCGAAACAAGATGGCCGCCATACGATTTGACATATAATTCACATTGTTCACTGTTTCGTTGACTGTATACAAACCGAGTTTAAAAACTTATTTATATGAAGGCGATAAGTTAAAATATTTAATTATTAATTACTACACTACTCACTCAGCTGTCACTTATTCAATATGGCGCTTGTAAGATTGCTGTCCGTAGTATCGATTTGCGCCACTAGAGGGGAAATTTTATCTACGATTGCGAATAACCATATTCTAACAAACTTAACTTTCGAAACTTAATTTCAAATGACAAATAAATAATTGAATAAAATGATTTTATTTTTCGCGACCTATCTGACTTTCTTATTCTCAATTATTTTATCGTGGCTCTTGTATTAAAGCAGTATGAACAGGTATTTATGCCTAAAAAATTCGGCAACATATTCTTTATGAGCAAAAATCATGCTTTATTTCCTGTATGAAATACTACAGTAGACTAAACTGTTTTTATCCCAATTTTAAGGTTCTAAAGGATGAGTTTCCTAATACGTAATTGAATGATAAAAAATTTAAGTTTTGAAAATAAAGTGACATCAGTTTTTTTCCCTGTACTCTTTATGTAGTAAAAATGTTAATTTGTGTTATTTATCAGTTTTAGATCAAAATTACAAAAATTACTATGGATCATCGTTCATCCATTTGTAGTTCTAACAATTGTAGTGTTCATTTATACTTACTTTACATTCCCTAATGAAGATATGAAAGAAGTGTTCTTCCGAGGTATAACTGCCAGTCAACAAGCGCTTATGTTTAGTATTGTAGATTCTTTGATATATGGTAATTGGTTGTACAAAGTGACCACCGGTATATTTTTGTCGAATTGGCTATGTTTATGGTTTGTTATGTTCCCTCATTTTACCAAAGAAAGTATTAATTCCAAAGAAAAGCTCAATTAACTGAACAAATATTTCATTTTATTTTTGTATGTAAACCGTGTGCGTACTTTGTTTTGTTATTATATTTAAAGATGAACAATAAATACATGTTTTAACAATATAAAATATCATTTTTGATTATTTCGTATTCCTAGTCATAATGAAGAAGTAAAATTAAAGAAGGTATTTCTTAAATGGAGTTTTCGAATATTTAATTTGTATTTATGTTAAAATATTTTTAAATCTAAAGCGTTTTATTTTTACATTTTAAAAAATACCGGAGAGAAAATGTTAAACTTTTGCAATATTTTCTTCCGGCCATTACGACGTACATAACATCAACTATGTACGAAGTAGGTCTCGACATACGTGCTCAAAACGTGCTTCATAGAAAGAGACAGAAGCAAAACACGGCCACCTCTTGATATTTACATTTGACACTTGACAATTTAATTTCTGTGTTTATCATATTTCTAGGTTTTACATTTACATATTTAAAATGAAATAATTTGCTTTTTGCGATTGAATTTGATGTTAAAATATACGTTCATGTTTTCATTCTAAACTAGCGCTCGTAGCGGACAAATACGACGAATCAAAGATGCTGTATATGTCATCGTATTGCGAGCGATAACGATAAATTTAATATCGTTTGTACAAAAAAATACGCTATATTTTATTACATTAATAGTAATATTGCATGTATAGTATGCAGTAATATGTAAAAATCATTACTTTTCAACATAACTAACCTCCCCCATTGATACACACGCAGGCATGTTCTATTTTCATGAGTATATCGCTTTATGAGATGTGAAAATCATATGAATCCTGTGGCGACTACAGCCACATACGCTCGTGCCACAAATTTTATCATGGCTTTTAATGAAAAGCGTCACAAATTTCTTCTTGAAGACTGTTCTTGGGATTATTCTTATATTTTTACCAAAATTCGAAAGGTACGCCCGTGGATATAATAATGCTGTTAGTAAGATAGCAGCAAATGTCAAAATTGTATGGATCGGCACACTTGAGTCATTTTTGATCATAGTTTCATTTAAGTTATTCAGTATGGTATACAATAGGGTATAGTTTTGAATTCTTCGATAGGCTAAAATTGGAGACAAGAGACAAGTTTACCCAATGTAATTTCGGCTACTTAAAACTGGCGCTGATGTGAGCGCCATATGCTGAATGGCTTAAATGGAGTAGAGTATAAATAGTATTTCGAACAATAGCAACTTTTTCTTCAAGTGTTATTAATTTGTGAGAAGAATAAAAAAATTGGGTATTTTTTTATTCAAGATTAACATATAAAAATCAGAAAATTGTGGAAAAATCCCATAGGAGAAAAAATAAACTGTAGATGGCAGGTCGGACGACGACAGGACAAAATTTCCCCAAAATTTGTGGTCGCTGAACATGTTCACCATTTTTCTGCTGTATTGGGATTTTCAAGTATCAAGAGATGGCGCTGATCGCAGTAAACAATGGTACACTTTTTGTTGACATTTATAAGTGTCGCATTGTTGTCAATTGTGTTTCTTTAGTTTTCGTATTATTTTCTCATTTATTACTATTTTTTATTTATAATTCAAGTATGTATAATAGAGTTTTTGTAGTCATATAGTTCTAGTTTCATATAAATGTCAAATTTGTACCACTATGTGTAGTTCTAATATTCGCCGCTAGTTAGCGTTTTCTTATTTGAAAATCCCAATACACTGTTCACTAGAGACCGTTCACTGAACGGTCACCGACCAGCTGACCGTAAATAAAGTACGGTCAGATGGTCCTGGCACTTGTTTACGCGCGCTAAAGCAAATGTTATTTTCTTAATATGGTTTACAAGAAATATTATATTGTCGATAATTTTATATATACTGCGTCTGCGCCAGAAGAAAAACATAATTAATATTTTAACAGTATGTTAGAATATCAACATTATTATTTAATATGCTATTGTGTTTTAAGACTTAGTTTCTTCAGTACTATTTTACGTAATATTTTTAAAGCATAATATAAATTATTATTTTCATATCTTCTTGACTTTTGAACATCATGAATCAGATCGAATGTGAAAAGTGTATTCAGCAGAAACCTACTTGTTCGGTGACCGTTCGGTCTGGTGTTCAGTGTTGCCAACCTTAAATTCATAAAAGTCGGTAGCGAATTAAATAAAATGTCGGTAGATGTCGGTAGGTTTAAAAATATAATTTAACCTGATTAATAAACAAAGGTACCATAATAAATTAATAGCATTAGTGTTTATAAACATTTTATTTATTAACAGAGCATCTAATAACAAAATAAAATACATATTACAAAAAAATCTATTCTGATTAAAGTTGTACATTGATAATGTCATGCGATCAATTATTGATTGACTTATTTCAAAATTATAGCAGTACTGATTGCCTTTAAGTAATGCCTTTGTGTGCAAGAGTCCTACAAGAGTATGGGTTTCTAATTTATTTCGTTGTTTTGTTTTCAATAAATTTATTTCGGAGAAAATGCGTTCAACATTAGCTGATGAATGCGGAAGCGTTAACAGACTTAATATAAAATTTACTAAATAGGGATATCTTTGTTCGTTTCCTATTTTTAATTCAGAAATTTGAAACCAAAACTTTTCAACATCATGTGTCTCGCTATTGATAAAATCTGAATTTCGGAGTTGCCTCCATTCGGAATCTATTTTCTGTGCATTATCTTTTACTATGTAAGGAAATTGTGCCAGTAAGTTCGCTATAGTATCTGTTGTATGAATCTGTTCAGGATTAAGACACTCGAAAAACTGAATTATATTGTTTTGTAAAGGATATCTTTTCTTTATTTGTGAAACTGATTCTATGAAAAAACCAAGGCATCGGGTTCTAACAAAATGTTGTTGCTGTGTAGATAATTTAATAATTTCTAAATTTGCTGTAACTCCCAAATAAATGTTTTCAAGTTTTAAGTAGAATTTTGGATTATTGTGTTCAATGTTTTCCAGCTTCGTTTTAAGTAAATAATCACTTTCAATATAACAATCTAAAATTGTCCTCAACACACATGTTATATTCTTATGCATCAAATGTATTTGAACTTTTTCGGCCTGCATTTGTTTATTTAAATTATTAAACAGTGGAAGAACAAACTCTAGGAAATTTAAAAATACTTTTGTGGTAGGATCTTTAAGATGTTCCAAAATGGTTTGCGGTAATAAGAGACGGTCATTTATGACTGCATCAGTAAAAAATAATTCTAATGCAGCATATTGTTCTAAAATACGTTTTACCACCATTTCTAATGAAAGCCATCGTGTTTGGCACGGATGAAGAATTTTATGGGGTTTTGTATTAACAAAATGTTGAAATTCTTTAAATAATTGAGATCTCTTTGGACTACCCCCGATATAATTGTATATATTCCTAACCAAATCTTCAATATATCTTGGCAATTTCTCACAAGCATACGAGGCACAAAGAGCAAAGGAATGGCAAATACATTTTGTAGTGTAAAGATTTGGAATTTCGTTTTTCAACAAAATTGAAACGGATTGTCTCTTTCCAAACATTACACTTGCTCCGTCAGCGGCAAATCCAACTAAATTATCTTTGTAAGGAATATTGTTTGATTTGAATACTTCTATGATTTTATTATATATCACATTTGCAGTGGCATCACCTAAAGGTATAAGAGCAAAAAATCGATCAATAACAGAGTTTAAATTTAAATCGCAATATCTAACCAATAAACATAAATGTTTAATGGTACTGCGATCAGTTGATTCATCGATTATTAGAGAAAAACTTGTTGATTTTAATATATTACACAAATTTTCAAAGCTTTCGCTTCCTAGAACATTTTGAACAATAGCAGTTGTTTTTGTTCTGCTACAAGCTAAAGATTCTGCAATTTTTGAATCTGGACACATTGTTTTAATTAAATTCGGTAAATGTTCTGCGACATTAAATGCAATATTGTGCTCTGCTATATATGCAGCCATTCTTATTTCTGCCATTTTCACGCTTTTATTCAATATTGTTTGTTTGTTAATTATGGACATATTTGATACACTTGGTTGATTTTTTATAGATTTCATGTGCATTTCGTGAATTTTTCGTTTAGAGTGCTTAATCAATTCTGACAAACCCGACTTCACACATATGTCAGCCCTACAATATTTGCAGTTTGCATATTCGGTGCCCTTCTTGCTAGGGCCTATCCATTTCTTAAATCTATCATCTGATTCCCAAGAAGATTTATATTTACAACGGTACTGCTTCTTTGTATGTTTGACTGGTCCTTGATCTGTTGTTGATGTATTCCGTTCCTCGTCACTACTATTTTGAGATTTTAAACTGACTGAGATATCCCTTAAATTTTACAATTTCGTTAATACTTTGTTAAAATTATAAATACATATTTCTACTTACATTTTATTGAATTTGAAAAGTACGATCTATAAATGCAACAGATGATACTGACACCACTTTTACAAATAATTAACGTTGTTTTTACTCTGTCTGTTACTGTGATACTGTGTATGTGCATGTACACCGAAGTAGGGGATTCCTCGAAGAGGAATAACTTACAAATCGCAACAATTTTACAGTTGTACCACACCACGTCCATGCAAATCGCAATAATTTTACAGTTGTACCGTATCACACCACGACCATGAATACTCAAAGGATTCGATTACTAATTCTTATAAATAAATATAATAAAAACAACAGCTATTTTTGTCGGTATTTTTCGTTAAAAGTCGGCATATCGGTAGAAAATCGGGAAAATGTTTAAATGTCGGTAGAACTACCGATATATCGGAGTGGTTGGCAACACTGCTGGTGTTCAGTGACCACAGAAATCTGCTGAATGCGCCCAATGGCAGCCAATCACACCGCAGAAAACTTACCAACTATGTCGGCCATCTTAAATAAACGCAGCGCCTCTATAGGCCCTCTCAGTGGCCAATACTCTATCCGTTTTAACTATAGATTGGTGGGAAGATAGGTGCAGTTTGATCTGTGTTTTATTGCGTAATACCCCGATATTATCCAAACAACAAGATCAGACTGCACCCATCTTCCCACCACTCTATAGTTAAAACGGATAGAGTGTAAGTTGTTAATATGAGAAGTGTTGATGAAAAATCGTAGCCATGAACAAAAGTTTCACAAAAAGGTACTCGTATTTTATCATGTTTATTGTTTTTAAATGTCATTTCCAAATATACAAAATGTTAACATTGGTTGTTCTTGTATTAAACCACAGATTTTAAAAAGCTAATGCTACGTTTAGTTCTCGAATAATTTGTCCAGCTTTAGAACATATCTCAAATCTAATATATTTTGGGTAAATATTTTCATTTACGAGTAAAACAATCCTCCTGACCAGTGGCGTGACATCAACACCTATAGAACCTGCTCTGCTGGTGAATAGAGGTGAAATAAAAAAGGTTTAGAACATCAAAAATTTATAAAATATAAGGTAAGAGTATACAATGCCTCAGAAAATTAGGTAGAAAGGATTCCGAGTGAAAAATATTGTATGTGGGAGTCAAAAATATAATTGTTACGCCACTGGTACAATGAACAAGCAAGAAGCACGCAGCGGCCATGTTTGTTTTATTTAGTGTTTAGTAGTTTTGTTTTCACGTCGCTCCGTTATAAAATATCATAATCTGCATTCAGTTTAATTACTATGAAGCAATAATAGTTAAATTACATAATAGTACTAGTCTGTAGTGTCTTTTGTGCAAAAATTATGGTCACTAAGTATTTTGTACGACGAAAATCATTTATTGAACTTGTAAAAATTTTATTCGGCCATTTTACGTAATCATGCTGTTATTACAAGTTCTCATCTCATCATCAAAGCCGAATGAAAGGTAAAATGGGAAAATCATGCTTGTTTATTGAAAAAATTTAACTTTGAACAACTTGTTTTATATTTTACTGTAATTTTATGAATTTCTGTAGATTTTTATATATTTCTTATTCTTTACAGGTATTGTGCTGTTACGACTAATCGTCTCGTAGAAACTATGATGATTGGAGCATAAAGTAGCTAATAATTATTCAAAATTAATATAAATTGATTTAAACATAAGAAATTGTTGATGATTAAAACAAGACTGCATTTTTCTGGAGATAGACTTTTCTGGAAATGTAAGTAAACATTTTTTTTGAACATAGTATTAGATGTGTGATATTTATTTTAATTAATATTAATAATTATTTCAGGTGCTAAATTGCGAAGTGAATTCAAATTACCTAAGGGAAATAATCGAAATTGCTGACTTCTTCATCTCCTGAGTTGTTTGCAGAGATGGAGCGACTGCCAGCTGCCGACATCGAGAATTCCAGCAAATGTAAGTGTTTAAGAAACTATATTATACATCTAAGGCCCACTTTTACAATTGATGGATAAACTATGGTATAGCTATCGGAGGTATAACTTTATCCTAGTAATTATACCTTCGATAAACAAGATTGTCTTTTACAATGCATTTTTATCTATCAGGTAGTTATACCAAGAATTTCGTTAAATCACTTTAGGTTGGTACTGACACAATAAAATTATCTTTATCTTCTTGTTAGACTATTTTTCTTCAATATTGTTATTATTTCTACCTTCTAATTTACATTTTTTACGATGTTAGATGATATAATAGTATATTAAGTATTAAGAACGGTAAGGACAGTTTACCGATCGAAGACAATGTTTGGGGACTGAGCGAAGCGAAGGTCCCAGTTTTGTTTGAGATCGGTAATTCCTTAATGTTCGTGATGCTTATACTATTTTTTGAACGATCGACGCACAAAATTTAAACGAAAAATAAGATTTGAAAATTATTTTGACATTAAAATTTATTATTTGTCATTTTTGAAGTAAGCTTTGATTTTTGTTTTTATTTATTTACCGTCTCGCCTCCTGAACAGTAAGTGAAGCACATCACTTACCGACGTGAGTCACATCACTTATACCTTGTTGGATAGTTGGAAGTTGCTATTTCCCCGTTCTTATAAGATAGATAATGGTTAAACATATTGATAAAATGAATAAAGATATTACATACAAAAATAAAAACGTATTATAATCGTACAAATCATTACAATAGTGAATAAAATTGTTGTATAATGCAACATTCATGTCAAATGAAACATACCGCTTGCAACAATAATAATATTTGTTGGTAGCAATAAGTTAATATAGATTATAATATGAAATAATCAGTAAGAATGATTGCAACCTTAATTCATGTTGCGCCTTCGTTCTTAAATTTTCCATTAGCGTTGATATCTTTTTTATGCATATTATGGTTCCTAGAACATATATTGTCATTTTATCAATATAAATATTTTTAATATATTTACCTATCAGTTTAAAAATATAACAATTCTGTATTTTGATGTACAATTCATACAATAATATCTAAAGTACCTCATTATTCTCAAATAATTAACAATAAAATCTATCCTATATAGATTTGTCAGGTGTGCATTCTTGATCTGTCAAAATATTTTGAAATTTGACACATGAGTCCCAAGCCAATCATTAAAGGTTTTACAATTTCAGTGTTACCAATATATAATTAAATGTAAGTTTGTTAACTGGCAGATAACTTTGTATTGATAAACAATCGTGTAAAGTTATCTGACAGTTAACGTTAACTGTTAGATTGTTATCTGGCACTTTTATCCTTGCATTGATAAACCGGCCCTAAGTATTAAGAACGGTAAGGACAGTTTACCGATCGAAGACAATGTTTTATCTGAGATATTCCTTAACGTTGGTGATGCTTATACTATTTCTTGCACGTTCGACGCTCAAAATTTAAGAGAAAAATAAGATTTGAAAATTATTTTGACATTAAAATTTTTTATTTGTCATTTTTGAAGTAAGCTTTGATTTTTGTTTTTATGTATTTACCACACCATTTTACCGTCTCGCCTCCTGAACGGCAGAACGGTAAGTGAAGCACATCACTTACCGATGTGAGTCACATCACTTACTGGTCAGTAATTTGTAAATAAGAAAATCTATTTTGAGCTTTAAGTAAAGTGCCATTTTCGGTTATCCGATTTACACCAAAATCTAATGGGCTCTTTCCATAATAGAAAAAAGTCGAAATACAAGGTTTCAAAATTTTCTGAATGATAGCATTTGAGTTAGAGTGGAGGATCCACACACACATACACTCTATATCTCCCAAGTTGATCCTCACGTCATCAATTTCTGATGCAAGAATTACAGAACTTTTATCTAGCATCTTTGTCATACAAACATTGCATATACGTATGATATTTTTATTCTCATTCTCATTGTCGTCCGTGTTTAGGAGGAGTATAAGCTATATCCGTCTAACCAACGGCAAAATAGTATATTATATACTCAGGGACTAAAGTGCATATTCAATCCTGTGGGTGAAGTTTATTTCCCGAGCCGAAGGTGAGAGAAATAATCACCTGAGGGATTGAATGCACTTTAGTCCTGTGGTATATACGCTATTTTTTGCACTCCCGTAACAAATGGAACCATATTAGTGTAAAAGAAATTAATCTTACAATTTGAAAATAGAAATGTCAAAATTTTGTTCAAATTTAAACTCAACGCCTGCTCAAAATGTAGTGCAGATACGAATAAATAAATAATAGTAACTATTATATGATGTTATGGAAACATCTTGTTTATTTTTACTTTAGTGTCCCCCAGGGATTATTTTTCATATTTAATCCCTCTGGGACTGAATTTGAACTTTAGTCCCTGAAATGAGTGATTAGAATCGCTCTTTAGTCTCGGGAGTGTGAAAAATGAAATAGAAACTGTATTGTAACCGCGGTAACGAGTGTCATTTTTAAATATTTGAATATTCATGCCATTCTGTCATTCATGTGATTAAGGTGATTGGGTGTCGATATTAATTTGTGCTTCGTTTTCGTTGTGTGTTGGTAATTTTGTTAATTATCGTGATTATACATATTGTGCATTTTGCAAAGACTGTTTTTAAGATGCCCGACAATTATTGCAAGTTACTGCTTTTGGACAATAAAAATAGGTATATTTCATTCATTATACTTATGTCGGATGTATTCAATTAGTTTATTATTTCTAAATAACTATGTATAATTTGAATTTTGGTGAATAACGAAATTGACACAGTATAGGACAGACTGTCAGTTTTTACCAGTTTTGAGATTACATCATAATTATTCAATTGCAAAATATGTCACTTCGAATTTTGATGAATAGTAATATTCACACAGTAGGTATATATAGGGGACGGAAGATCACGTGACCTATCATATGTTTTGTCCCTTTCTCACTTCAGACTCGATCTTCAGCTCTGTCCCATGCTAACTTCAGACTGAACTTTCGGCGCAGTGCGCATGCTTCAATTTGAATACCTGTCACATTTCTAGCAAGATATCAAATGAGAAAAAAATGAAGACAATATGAATCAAATAGGTTTTTATTGAATTCTTCAATAATATGATATAATGGAAGATAACAATGTGATCATATGTATATTCATAAGTATTACGATCAGGATGCTCTTCGTCTTCATTCTTGCGTAATAAGCAAAAATTACCAACAGTAATTGACAATTTATAAATTTAGGGCTTCATCAACGACCTACTATCAAATCTGAGTAATCGATAATATGCCAGCAAGTGATATTCTCATAAATATAAACGCCCACGAGCCACAGACGACGTCTCTCTTGTTTTTCACATATAACCTACCTAGCCGCCTCGGTGGTCGTGCGGATTGAGGCAGTGGACAGCACTCGAAGCGACCGTCACCGCTCGGCCCTGGGGTCGTGGGTTCGATTCCCACCAGGGGCTTGGATGTTTGTGTCGTCTTTATCATCTCATCTCCATCAAACGGAACAAATAAATAACAAGTTTATAGAAATAAAGCAAAATTGACTCAACCCCATATAATCATCAATTGTAATAAAGTTGTACACTTTGAAATACAATAAAGATTATTATTATTATATAACCTACCTACCCTACCTATACAAACTGTCACTTGTTACTTATGTTTAAATATGGTTAGGTTTTAAATATTACCTCTATAATCGGTGTTTGATGGGGTATCAACAGTTTTATATTATAATCCGATGACAAACTTGCACCCAACAACGCACTGGCATCATTTGAAACAGAATGACAACACTCACAAACAACAGAAAATAACAATAAAAGAAATAACAACAAACAAGATAACAAAAAGAAACAAATAATAAAACACTACAATGAATAACAATAACACAATCAATCGCTATATGCACAAGGACCGCCAAATAACAAAATGACAACATTCCACGCTTGCGCAAGCTTATTCTTAAAATTTACCGCTAGAAAAATATGACAGCTACTCAAACTGACGCATGCGCACTGCGTCGAAAGTACAGTCTGAAGTTAGCATGGGACAGAGCTGAAGATCGAGTCTGAAGTGAGAAAGGGACAAAACATATGTTAGGTCACGTGATCTTCCGTGCCCTATAGGGCGCGAACAGCCACGTGACTCAAGGGACCTTGACGTACTTAGAATCAGCTGATTTGTGTGCGCATGTCATTTTGACAAGAACAATGTCATATTGACAAGACCAATGTTTTGACTTATTTTAATTTTTAACTTCCAAAATGTTATAATTTTTAATTTCATGCGTTTTACTGCCTAAAAATTATAAAATATTAACATTATAGCAATTCAAAATCAAAATAAGTCAAAACATGGTTTTGTCAAATTGATAATGTTCTTGTCAAAATGACATGCGCACACAAATCAGCTGATTCTAAGCACGTCAAGATCCCTCGAGTCACGTGTCTGCTGGCGATATTAACGAACAACAAAATAATAAGAATACACAATTACTATCTACTGTAATGTATATTTTACGTTGCTTGAGATAAACATATATTATTATAACATCTGGATAGCCTTCTCTGTAATATTTTTTATCAAATGTGCATTTGAAATATCAATTCAAAGCAAATATCAAATACATTTGAAACCATTTAAAAAGTATTGCATAAAATAATCTATGATATACGTGTATTCATTATATTAAATGTGTGTGTAATGAAGACTCGTTTGCTATATGAAATTGTATCCAACAGTTCTTTAACTGTTTAAAGAATACCACAAACTAATAATTATTATTTAATAGACAGACTTTTCGTTGGTCGGAGACGTAAAGAAAATTGGAGAATTTCGATGCTGCGTTCGAGCTTTGGATTTCAACACTGCAGATCTTCTAAAGGATTGCTGAGCACCAGATAAATCTTCTATGGCGTAGACGACCATCGATTGATTAACTAGTAAGTAACTTATTTTTTTATAAAATGTTTGATCTTATGTTCAACAATGAGAACTTATAGTCAAAGGAATATAACTATAATATATGTCTAATTATTATCTTGTACTCAAATTCGATTTTGAGTACTACATTGAAGGAAATATCTTTCATGAATGTATAATATTCGAACAATTTAAAATTAAAATATCGATTATTTATCAATAAAATCAATATTTGCGAACATATGATTAACATATCTTGATGCCATAACATTTTAAATAGTTGCAGTAAAACTATTAGACTTTAGACTAATATAACAGTCCTATCATAAAATAGTGTTTTTAGTCTTATTGTCGAGTCGTGGAATAAAAATTAAATCTAGTTACCAGCCAATAAGTTTAGAAATATCAAATTAACGCAAATTTCAAATACATTTGAAACCATTTAAAAACTGTTGGATAAAATATTGCATGGTACACGTGTATGAAAACACGCACCTCATGCGAAATTTTATCCAACTGTTCTTGAAATGGATTAAAGAATACCACAAACTAATAATTATTATTTAATAGGCTGACATTTGGTTGGTCTGAGACGTCAAGAAACTTGTCGAATTTGGATGCAAATTCCAAGCTTTGAATTTCAACACTGCAGATCTTCTAAGGCAGCTTTTCTAAAGGATTGCTGAGCTCCAGATAAATCTTATACGGCGTAGACGACCAGCGATAGATGAACTGGTAAGAAACTTTATTTTTTTTTATAAAATATTTGGTCTCATTTTCAATCATGAGAACTTTTAGTCAAAGGAATATGACTATACTATATGTCTTGTATTCATATTCGATTTTGAGTACTTTATTGAAAGAAATATAAATTTCATGGATGTCTGTATAATATTCAAACAATTTAAAATTGAAATATGGACTATTTATCAATAAAATCAATATATGGGAACATATGATTAGCATATATTTTTCAGGAATCGGACATCAAGAAGACTAGATTAATATAGTAGATTTTAAGGTAGTTTTAAGTTCTTTTAAATGTATTTTCAGGTCTTAATTAAACTTTGGCTCATCGCGCCGTTGAGCAAACACGCGTTTTCTTTAAAAATGTAAATGAATTGATTAATTTGAAGTACCTTCCTTGGCGATTCATCATAAAATCGTGCGTGGGCGTTTGCTACCGTAGTACGCGTCCGTTCGCGGGTTGCCCAGACGGCCCCTAGGGAGAGTGAATGTGAAAAGAAAAACATATGTATCGGGGCATGAATGATGCGAATGGATGAGAGAATCAGTGAGAGGGTCAGGAAGGTGGGAGAGATTCGAAACTTGATGTGGGTTCGGGTTTCCTTATTTACATCACGGTTAGTGGGATGGGTAGGCAGGGTTCGTGCGCGATTTTTCCATAATTGAGTGGACTGATTTGGTTAGCCATGCCATGTGAAACCAGTTGTTTATTCTGGGGGATCGCTTCGCACTTGTGCGAATGTTTCTAGGGACAGTTTAATTCTTTTGTAGTAAAGTTGCTGGCCATCGTATTGGCCTACGCTCTAGGTTGCTAGACTCGAATGAGAAAAGATTAAACGAACCTGAATGCTATCACAGGAAACTTTCTTATGGCGTCTATGTGCTCTCCTCATCCCGAGGCAACGTATGTAATCATCATGTAATGTTAATGGCAACGAATAATTAAAGACAAAGTAAAGTTTTTGTTTGATTTAACTTTGTTTGAGCACACGGGTTGATCGCGTTCGGGGTAGGTATCGCGTATGAGACCGGGCGATGTCTTCGGGAGTAGCTGTCTCAGGCATCCAAGCCGAGGAGATTACATGTAACTGTCTTTCTTGTCCTTAGAGAGCTCGCGTTGCAGGCCGTACATGCAGTGCATCGTGTGGGGTCGGCTTAACCCCCTCGTAAACTACATGTGAGAACCACCCCGGCGTTCTCACTTTTTGTCTTAGCTCGTATATCTCTCTCTTATTTCGCCTTTAGCTTAGCATAGTCTAGATATGAGATAGCTTGCGTAGACTTAAGATAGCTTAGATATAAGATAGGTAAGGGTTGTTTTTGCTTTTTGAGAGAGAGAGAGAAAAATTAACGTAACTTCACACTTTTATTTATTGCTATTCTTTGAACGAGAAATTAACGTAAGATAGGCTTAGATTTGCTATTCTTTGAACGAGATATTAACGTAAGATAGGCTATTTTGCGCACTTCAGCAACTTAATTTGGGGGGATTCTACAATAGCTTACGTTTGATTATAAAATATTGTACATGAAATTGTATTTATTTAATAAATGGTATATATGGGAAGCGTGGGTTTGGCATTTGAGGGCGGTTGCTCCCTATATATACAATTTATTAAATAGTTTAGTTTTAAGTTGGAAGAACTAACTCCCTACTGCTCTATCACTGTCGTCGAGATTGCTGTGCCTATTGGTGACGCACACCATGGCTTCCTCTTCATAAAGACCTGTTTAAAATATATGTACACAATAAAACAACCTTTTATGTTGTTTATTTTAATTTAAATCCTTTACATTAGTCGTACAGTAGGTAGTTTTAGAAAAATTGTATTTATTATTAAGGATTTAGACGCGGTCAGGGTAAAGTTAGATTTTAAGTATTTATTGTAAACGAAGCTTTGTATTAATAAATATATATTTTGGTAAGTGAGCGGTTGGGTGGTAACAAAAAAATTATAATAATAATGCAAAGGTTCGTAAACTGTCAAACTGAATAAGAAATCTTGTACCTTTAACAATGGGAACAAGAAATCTTATTTAGGAACCCCAAGATTTAATTTGTTACATAGTCTATAAGTATTGTAAACGAAACTATTTAATATGTTATACGTATATATTGGGTAGTAAAATATATAAGTAGAGTTTTGGATTGGTTATAAAACTAAAATGTTTGTTACCAAATGAAATTATAATGGTTGTATTATTTATTAATTATTTTTCATTTTTATTCTGTAAATAAAAGTTTTATCATCAGTAAACTTTATTTACAGAATAAAGATGCAAAATAATTAATAAATAAATACTTATAACCATAATAACAGTAATTTTATTTGGTAACAAACGTTTTAGTTTTATAACTAAATCATGTTTGACACTGTCATAAATTGTTATTAGGTTTGTTAGCAAATTTAGTAACCCTTATGAACAGAATTATAACACAAATGAAACGTAAAAGACATTTGTGTTTAAAAATTCTGTTCATAATTTCTTACTAAGTTACCAAATTTGATAACAATTTTTTAACGTGCCATACAGGCTTTACTTGTAAAATTAAAATGTTTTGTTACCAAATAAAATCACCATTATTTGACTTGTACATATTTATTAATCATCTTTATTTTGTAATAAAATAAACTTTTTTACAAAATTATGCAAAATTTTTAGAAAAATTTACGACCAAAAAATGATAATTTTATTTGGTAACTAACATTTTAGTTCTACAAGTAAAGCCTGTTTGGCACGTTAACAAATTGTTATCAAATTTGATAATCTTAGCAAGAAATAATAATGAACAGAATTTTTAAAACACAAATATCTTTTACGTTTCATTTGTGTTATAATTCAGTTCATAAATGTTACTAAATTTGTTAACAAAGGTAATTACAATTTTTGATTGATGAATTAAATTTTAATTCTTGGTTAAATTCTTAATTGGAGAATTAAAAAGTTTAATGGTTAAATTCATAATTGGAGAATTAAAATTTTATTCTTGGTCTGGTCCCCAAAGGCAGCAGAGTAAATTAAATATTGTAAAATTATAATAAAATGTTAATGTATATATTTTACCTATATTTGTAATTACATATTGCTAATAAACTTTAAAATTGATTTAAAAATGACTTAATTTTTATAATACACCCCTCAAACATAAGTAATTATATAGTTTCTTAACTCATAAACGCATTTCGTATATAGTTCTTCAAATAGCCACCATGGGGCAGCACCTGTCGGAAAGCATTGTGCCTAAAATATAGGCAACCACATGTATTAAAAGGAAGCATCTATGCACGCGAAAAGAATTTTTTTGGTGCATAGATGCTACCTTAAAGTAGCATCTATCCACGCGAAAAGATTTTTTTGGTGCATAGACGCTACCTTAAAGTAGCATCTATGCACGCGAAAAGAATTTTTTTGGGGCATAGATGCTACCTTAAAGTATTTTTTTCTGGTGCATGGATACTTCCTTTTAATACAAGGGGTTGCCTATATTTTAGGCGCAATGCTTTCCGACAGGTGCTGCCCCATGGTGGCTGTTTTAAGAACTATATATGTAATGCGTACATGAATCTTAGAAACTATACCCTTTAGATTTCTTGCAATTTTATTTATTCATTTTTTACACAGCATTGATTCTACATTTGTGCACGATTTGCAAAATATGGTTCCCATCATTTTTTAGGTTAACAGGTGCTGCATCCTTGTGGCTATTTTAAAAACTACATACCTGTAATAAATAAGAAATACACCAATTTCATTTTTTTAAATTTATATTTAATTGTATAAAATATTGAACATTAACAACAAATACAAGTAAAATTTATAAACAAATATTTAAACATCCCTAATTTTTCAGGACAAAGGTAAGTATATTTATATTTATTTAGAAAATATAAAGCATGAGTAAAAATAAATGTAATTTAAGCTCCGAACATAATAAACACTACAATGTATTACAAATAAACAATAAAAAATACTTACAACTAATACAATTTTTTATTTAACAACCTCTTAATTATTTCAGGGGAAAATACAACAAAAAGACAGGGCAGTATGTATAGTCGATTCCTCGTGCGACAGTAGGACATTTTAGCCCAATTAATCAGCTGCGAAAATGTCCTAGTGTCGCAATTAAGCCAAGCAGCTGCTCTATTTGAGCGAATTTCACTTTTTTTTCAAGACCTATTTTAATAAAATCTCTATTAAAGAATGTATACTACTGTTAGTTCAGTTTATAAAAGGGCGGTCTCCTATAGGATTGTTATTTTTGTACCTACAGAAGTAAATACTAAAGGATAGAATAAGAAAAATCATTAAAAATGTTTCACTGTCTCTTTAGTTACATAGGAAAGGTAAATAAACTACTCTTTTATTTATTTATTCGTTTAAAAAATAATCTATTATCTTCCTCTAGCGTTGTAGTTACCGTATCCAATCGCTGGGTGTAGTACGGCTCTTTGCGGAACCTGACAACACATATAAACATTGTTTATTTTAGCCCCAAAGTATAAAATATGTAATCAATCAACACTTAATTTGAAAACAAGAAAAATAATATTTGAGAAAAATAAAGTTTCGTACCAGTTCATTTATCGATGTTTTAGGAAGGCTCAAAGGTGCTCTGCGTCCCTTATAGAACATCTGCAGAGTTGAAATCCAACGCTGGGTGGTTGCAAACATCTTTCGCAAATCGCAAGTTTTTTGTAGCATCATCTGCAAGTTAAAAAAATTATTATTAGGCCGAGTTTCATACGTAAACGTATCTAGAGAAGCTCGTTTAAGTGTGTATAATGGAGTGCCAGTGCCTGCTTTGATGTATGGAAGCCAATGTTGGGCATGGACGGGAAAGCATAAAAAGAGAGTGACTGCCGTGGAAATGAGGTATTTACGTGGAGTATGTGGATATGTAAGACGGGATCGCGTGAGAAATAATTTAGTGTATGAAGAATGTATGGCTAGGAAGAATGTTAAGAGAGTAGGAATGAGCCAGTTGAGATGGTTTGGTCATGTGGAGAGAATGAAGAGTGAACGGCTTGTAAAGCGTATATATCTTGTTGAAATTGAGGGTGTTCGATTGCGTGGCCGTCCAGTGTGTAAGTAGATGGATGAGATTGATAAGGTACTAAAAGAGAGAAAGCTTCCGAGTGGGAAGAGAAAAAGAGCGTGTATGAATGCGATTATGAATGTGGCCGAGGCGAAAGAAGTGTGCTTAGACAGGAATATGTGGCGAAGGATAATTGTTTCGTAACTATTATTGTGGTCCGGTTGCGGTATTTCGCTACCGAAAATCGGTCACTTTAATATGTTAAGAGTGAGGAATATATGTTGTACCTATGATGTCAGGTTAGTAAGAATGTTGTTGAAAGAGAGACTGATTATTTTAGGATGATGTTATTTTTATTCTTTCGGGTTTGTGCTAACCCACTAAGTGGGAAATGCGTGATTTTATGTATGTATGTATGTATGTATGTAGTTTCATAAAACATTTAACTATAATCACGCTGTTTACTTTGACAAGGCTTATTTTCCGCTATATTTGACATTCATCTTTTTTCCCTGGCTCTTCATATTAGAAAATAAGTCAGTAATTTTCATAAATGAATATTTACATAAACATAAACTACAAATGTAGGTCAAATTCCGGTAGCTATGTTTTTGTTAAAATGAATCATACTCCGGAAATTATTTTTTAGTGAAAGAAGTCATTTTTTTCAAATTCCAGATATTAATTTTTATCTAAGAACGTACCTATAAATGTAATTTTATGGAATTTCTGGCATTTATTTTACAACTTTTTCATGTATTTAAGATGAGAAGTAGTGAATGTTACATAATGTACCTATTTAGTGTGTAAATTTCTAAACCAAACCGCCAGAGAGCAATTTATTCCAAATTATGCAAGGTGGACGTTCCTAGAGTATATAGCAAAGGCGAGACGCGAAATGGCAGCGAGTCACCATAATCTAATTTAATAATAACGTAATCTGACTTAGTAAGTCGAGTGTGGGAACCTAATATCTTCTTAGATCACCAGCTTACCATCATTAGCTATTCGAGCGGGACTTTGCACCAAAGCAAACATTTTATCAAAATTTCATGACATGTGTTATGAGGTGACTTGCTGAACCCCATGGCGACATTTAATTATTTTACATTCTCGAAATTGGATCGAACTAACATAATTAAACCAGAAATTGTAAATTTATTGTTTAAAAATAGATAGGTATTAGTTTTAACCATTTCACTCGAGCATACAAAATGGGTAAAGTTTTAATCATATAAAAAAGTCATTAATGCATGATAATATAAACAGCTCTTATTTCTTTAACAAAAAAATCTGATGTGGCCAGCACATAACCTCTCGCCAGATATTTTATCTGGTTGTACTCATAAAACGAAAAATATTTTTAAATACAAATACATATATTCATGTCTTACTACAAAATAATTCTCACATATATTTGCAAAATCAATGGGATATTTTAATATAAATTATCTACAATACATACATTTTCTTTATATTCAATATCCTGAAATTTTCGTTTCGTACTTTCCTTTTCTATTTCTTTACATTCGTCATTTTTTCTTTTGCGTTGTTGACTTTTTTTTATTTTCATAATCTTCATAATGTACAAATATTATTGACAGTGACATTTATGTGTCAATTACAAACATTTGAATGTCTTGCCTTGTAGTAGTTTGATCTGAGATTTTTTACATCAAATTATTTTATATACATTTCTTTATCTCTAAATCTATAGAAGATATAATAATGAATTTATATTTATCGAATAAAGAATTTAACGTTCTTTAATATAAGTATTTACATAAATTTTCGATAAATAATATTTAGATGATTTTTTTTCTTGTAACTACTACTTCCGGTTGTCCAATTGTTATCAAAACTTAATCAACTCTTCCCATTAGATTGGGGAATCCGTATTTAAAAAAGTCTTAAGTCTTATAGTATTTGAGAAATCATGAATCCAACATCCACACACACACATCCACACACACACATACGGACATCATCGTAAAAATGTTATAATCGGATTCTAGGGACCTTAAAACGTGCTTATTCACTAAAATCTCGATATGCGATTTTTAGCATGAATCCAATACCTCTCTTAGCGAGAGGTAAAAAGACAAAAATAAATTAAATAATATATAGCTAAATAAGAACTAGGAGTAGAAGTAATATAAATTTGCTTTAATCAGACAAAACACATTCTTTTATATATCGTCATCTTTGACTTCTTGTCTAAGTTTCAAGTTGTTTTACCATACCAAGGAAATTCTAGCAAAACGAGCGGTACTTAATCATTCTTCCTGTAAAAACAAAAGCTTACTTCTAGCTGACTCCGCACTCTAGATGCAAATAAAAACCTTTAACTATTTTCCTCGTTTCTCGATAACTATCTCTGTTCGTCAGTATCATAGAAATTGGAAGAATTAAGTTAAGAATAGGAATTAGTTTAATCGTAATAAGAAAATATTTTAACTAATCACATTCTTTTGTAGTAATGTATGAGAGTAAAAATTATACATTTATTTTAATTAAAATGAACAGTTAAAAAAATACATACATATACAGGGTGTAACAGCTAAACGAGAAACCTCATATAATTTCTATACTACTAAAGATACAATAAAATACTATAAGATAATTTTATAGAAGATCAAGAGGGGCATCCGATTAGAGAACAAAAAATCTGATGCGGCCAGCACATAACCTCTCGCCAGATATTTTACCTGGTTGTACGCATAAAACGAAAAATATTTTTAAATACAAATACATATATTCATGTCTCACTACAAAATAATTATTTTAATATAAATTATGTACAATACATTTATTTTCTTTATGTTCGATATCCTGATTTTTTTTCTACTTTCCTTTTCTTTTTTTTTATTCGTCATTTTTTGCAAATTCCTTTTATATTCTTTTGTAGGTATATTCTTTTGCGTTGTTGACTTTTTATTTATTTTCATAATCTTCATAATGATGTACGAAAATTTTTGACAGTGACATTTATGTGTGAATTAAACATTTGAATTTCTTGCCTTGAAGTAGTTTGATCTAAGAATTTTTACATCAAATTATTTTATATGCATTTCTTTATCTCTGAATCTATAGAAGATATAATAATGAATTTATATTTATCGAATAAAGAATTTAACGTTCTTTAATATAAGTATTTACATAAATTTTCGATAAATAATATTTAGATGATTTTTTTCTTGTAACTACTACTTCCAGTTGTCCAATTGTTACCAAAACTGACTCGACTCTTCCCATTATTGTTAGATTGAGGAATCCGTAGTTAAAAATGTCTTACGTCTTATAGTATTTGAGATATCGTGGATCCAACATCCACACACACATCCACACACACATCCACACACACACACATACGGACATCATCGTAAAAATGTTATAATCGGATTCTAGGGACCTTAAAACGTGCTTATACACTAAAATCTGGATATGCGATTTTTAGCATGAATCCAATACTCTCTTAGCGAGAGGTAAAAACCAGTGGTTCTCAAGTTACAATGCAATATTACATTTTTGAAAATGGGATTATATATATTTTTGGCCCAATTCGATAGAGTATTTTTCTTGAATTCAACCGTATAGGACGCGAGCAGCCACGTGACTCGAGCAACCTTGAAGGGCTTTTAATCAGCTGAATTGTGTGCGCGTGTCACTTTGACAAAAACAATGTCACAAACTCAAGATTTTGACTTGTTTTGATTATGAACTGCTAAAATGTTATTATTTTACAATTTTCAGACTATAAATCACATCAAATTAAAAATAATAACTTTCTAACAATTCAAAATTAAAATAAGTCAAATCATTGTTCTTGTCAAAGTGATACGCGCACACATATAAACTGATTCCAAGTACTTCAAGGTTGCTCGAGTCACGTGTCTGCTCGCGTCCTATAATCATTTTATATCCTTACATAACAAAAATATTGAGAAATATTCAATTGAAATTTGAATAAATTTATATTTTGTAGTCATTTTTCAGTAGGCTATGTATGAAAAACCAAAAAAAATTCTATTTGAATTATTTGGCATATAAATCAAATATAGCACTGTTTATAACGTTATTAACAAATATTTGTTTCATTTTAATTTAAGGTGAATTGTTTTTTATACGTAGCCTACTGAAAAATGACTGTAAAATCAAATTTATTTAAATTCCAATTGAATTTTTCTCAATAAAATAATCATATGGTTGAATTCAGAAAACTTACTCTATCGAATAAGCCTAAAAATATATATATCCCATTTAAGAAAATATAACTTTGTAATGTAACTTGAGAACCACTGGTTTAATAAATATTTTCTTCTCTAATTGGATGTCCCCCTTAGTCTTCTAAATTGTCTTATAGCATTTTATTGTATCCAATGTAGAAATTATTTGAGGTAGCTCGTTGAGCTGTTACAGCCTGTATACATATAGATCTGTGGCGACTATGCGACTTATAAGAGATTCATTGACTTCAATGGGATCTTGTAGCTCAGTTGGTAAGATGGTTAGAGCATCCTACTAGATATAGGAAGGAAGGCCCTGAGTTTATATCCCTGTGAGATCCACGAATTATACAAAAAATCTTTCTTTGTTAATTAAAATTTCCTTGACAATTAAGGCCTATTTTTACGATTTTAACGTTCACATCTGAACCCAAATAAATATTATTGTTGAAGAAAACTTATTTGAACATATTTAAAATAAAATAAATCATGTGTCTTAATTTCTATAATTATAGCGTGACCCTCATAATAAACCACCCTGATGAGGGATAGAACATGATAAGATCTTACATGTTAGATGAATTCAACTAGAAATAGAGCTTATTGCTTTAGAGGTAACATGAATCTCGTCTACCAAATAACGTTGAGACTTGTCTTGCCTTCTGTCACTCATTTGAGACTGAAGCGTGAATTTACCTGTCCGTATGAAAGCTCTGAAGCTCACGGGCATTAACTTTAAGCTCAAGGTATACAGTTCGCAGAAAATTCAGTTAGTAGAATATATGTCGAATCCATAAGATGTAACTGTACATTTTATGAAATGGACATCCACTTCATGAACAAAAATCCCATCCATATTATGTGACTTACTTACTTTTAAAAAAAATACCAACAATAACATTATCTAACGCACATAACTCATCAACAATAACCTCCCCGAGTTTTCCTAAAGTGAGTTCTGTGCGTTAGGTGACATTATTGTTGATATTTTTTTGTCCAGGTGGGGGACAGCTTTGAAATTACACTACGAGGAGCTGCTTCATGAAGTGGATGTTCTTTTCATGAAATGGATGTCCTTTTCATGAAATATACAATTACATCTTATGGATTCGACATGCGACATATACATTACTGTACATTACCGTCTCTTGTTCGAATGTGCTCGCAACTAATGTGATAAGGCGAGGGTAAGAGCAATAACATATAAATAACTTTTTATAAATTTTTCTAACTTATAGTTTCAGTAATCATATTTTAACTCTGTTTATCTATTTGTTATAAATTTCTAAATTCAGTTTAGAAATTCTTATCGTATTATGATAGTCACGACATTTATTTATTGGTCATTAAGTTTAGAAATTATTATGTATACGTGCGTGACTTTGAATGCCCTATGCACCCTGTACCCCTAAGATAATCCTGTCCTGAAGATATCGCTTTGTTTTTAGGGGTCGACATTAGTTACTCATGGAGTAAACATAAGAGAGTCTAGATTAGTTCGTCGCGTCGGGCAGACATTTGTTGTTGACGGAACATGTAGAGTGTTTTAGTTTTGGGGCGCGTGCTAAACGCTCGCCCGCTGGGTTACGGAATGTAACATGTTAGGCTATGTTTACTTAATAATAAGTTATAATAATCATGTAAATAAAACGTTTAGTTAATCAGAAAACATCAAGAAATGTCCATGTCCGTAAATCATAAATCTAAGTGTCCATAAGTGTAAAGTGTAAAAGTGAATGTGTGTGTTCTTCCTTATCACCAGTAAGTGTAAAGTAAAATTGTGTGTGTTCTACCTTAGCACCAGTATTATAAATGACGATTAAATGTTAGCGCTAAAAATAACAAATCTAGATGACCGTCGCCTGGCTGAACCCGGTCACGCGGAATCCTCCTCCACGCCGTGATTATTTCTGCAAAAGAATTAACACATGAGAAATACTCAGTGAGGAGGCAATCATTCACAAAATACACGCGCATCCACCACAAAGGAATGTATTGAGAAATCATACGGGAAATAACACACGTATGCAACAAAGTCCAATAGAACAGGGAATATGGAATAAGTCACCTTATGCGAAACGCATAGCTGCTACTCAATAGCGGTGTGGCCCCGGACTTACGCGTACACATACTCAACTGTCCTGCCATTACGACTGTGGCCCCGGACTTACGCGCACATATACTCAACTGTACCTGCCATTACCACTCCTGCGCGGTGTGGTTTATACCGGCACCGAGATATGGTTACACAACCAACCTTGCCATTACCACCCCTAGTAATAGGGAGCTACCCTAACCCGAATTCCGCTCAGGTGCTGATCAACCCTAGTGGCTTTACTTCGGCCTTAGGGGCATAGTTACAAAACCAGGATAAAACCATCCCTGCCGTTACCACGCGGTCAATCAGCGAAAACCCACGAGGCTAGCAATCGTGGACACATAGATCGCATTCCTGGTTAACCTTATAGCTCTCTCATCACTCCTGGAGGCTCTACCGGGCACGACCGATCAACAAGGATTAGGATAAACGACAACGCAGTAAAGTAAGAGAATCATCGTACAAATCCGTATCTGCATTACTCTTGCTATCGTGGACCAAAAGTGAATCACTACACAAATCAATCACTACGATATCGATGTTCTCATACTGAAATCTGGAAATAAACTGAAATATAATACGTGAATACCAGTATCATTAAATGTAGCTCTTATCCAACAGCATCGGTTACGTACCTAAATAGCTAATTAGAGACAAAACATAATAAATTTAATAAAAATAATCTTACGCAAAATAATTACTGTGACACCAGTAAGAATAAAGTGTGCCATCGTTGGAGTAAACAGTAAGAAACAGTAATCATCAGTAAGCATTAAGAATCAGTATTAGCATCAGCATAGGAGACCCCCCTCGTGTTACACTAACTTCTCGCATAATAATTATAATTGTACTTCACTGCATTTGTGACTTGATTCATAGTAAATTCAGAGTACGCAATAAATTAGATGTACGACTTATGGAAATGCATAATATATTAATAAACCAGAAACTGGAAGTGAGTCAGTTTAAAGGCCAACGCGCACTTTAGCGACCGAAGCGAAGCGCGGCGAAGAGAAGTTTTTTTATTCAATGTATTCTTATGTGTATACGCGCACTTTGGAGCAGCGAAGAGCAGAGCAACGAGGCGACTATTCACATAAGCATACATTGAATGAAAAAACTTCTCTTCGCTTCGCTGCTCTTCGCGTCGCTCAAGTGCGTGGCAACCTTAAATGGTGTGTAACTTTGAAAATATATTACAGTTAAAAATTAGAATTCATCAGTTAATTGAAAGTGTTCTTTTGCTTTGCAAATGATTTTTTTTATGATGTACCTACTGGTTTCCCTGCCGCTAAACAACATTTGAATTACAAATTGACAAGCTGTGGCTTCGATCTTAGATCGTATTGGCAATAGGATACGGCGTATCACTGGCAACCACTAAACGTTGATTCTTAAAGGATGGCGTGAACGAGAGAAGTAAGCTGCTGTAGCTGACAACTGTAATTCTGCAAAAAAAAAGTGTATATCTGTACTTCTGCTGTTTCATTTTAATGTGCAGTCAGCAGTTGTAGAAAAAAAATGTTGTATGTGACTCATTTTATAAACTCTTTATGCTTGTGGCTAAAGCAGCGTTTATAAAAGTATCTATACTTTATTCAGCAGATGGCGCTTACACTATTACTCAGGAAAGATAACTATTCAAGGTCATTTGTTAGAAACATTTTGCATTAGAAATAAAAAGATTAATTGACGCATGTCTATTAAATTTGTATGGTGTGACATATATATGTAAATAGTGCCATTACTTTCTAAAAGCGGTTTTACACTTAACAATAAATCGATCAATTTATCTTAAAAGTCATTGAGAATTTACACTTAACGATTTTCTATCAATTTATTTTTGTTGAAATTAGGACTACCAACTTCTTAATATTATTTTATATATTTGTGAGGTTAGAGTTTACCCTAGCAGCGCTTCAGTTTTCTTGTAGTGTGGTCTTTTTTGTAGTTTACTTGTTAAAAATGAGCAAAACTAGTGAATACACGTTATTATAACCTTGGAATCAAGCACATGTTAAATATACGAGTAGTTTGAAATGTCATATGAGTAATGGGTAATATGCCGTGATGATTTATTTATTTTATTTATAGAGTTGACATTGGAAAAGTAACCAAAAATTCCCTAAAAAATCGATGGAAAATCGCGGAAAATAGAACTCGTTCTATTTCATCAATTTATTGATCAATTTATTTTCGTAAAGAAATCCATCGATTTTTCTGTTTTACACGTACCGATAAATTGAAGGTCGCAATCGATCAATAAATCAGTCGATTTATCGTTAAGTGTATTACAGCCATACTACACTAAAAATAACAGTGACGTATGTAGTAGAGTTATAGACATATGTAATTATCTACTATACTGCCCTCTACAATGATGTTTATCAAATCAAATAATTATTTTTGGTGTACGTCTAGTCTATATTTTTGTTTTATGTAAAAACGTAGATGAAGAAGAGAAAATAATATACTACCACTGATTTTATACGTATACTACGTAAATGAAGTATGTATAGAAAATCAATGATAGGTAGACTGTTACTCGTCTCATATGCATAAGAAAATTTTATTACATTTGTACACGTTTTATACTACGTGAAAAAGAATTTCATGAAACAAATTGTTATGATAGTACATATATGTGTCTGGTTTTATGAAAAAAGTTTCGTCGGAATTCTTACAGCTTTGTACTCTTTATTCCAGTTATTTACATAATATTATTAAAGTTTGTATCAAATAGGTAGGCATGATTTTAATTAAATTGTTGAAAGTTTGTAATTGTCTGTAAAATATTCGTAACAAGCCGTCGCGTGTCAATCTCGCTGGCATAGCAACTATACGTGTTAGACATTAGCCATGAAGCATTGCGTGAGATAGAAATTTTATTTTCGGGTTACCGCGTCAGTGATTGGCTAATTGCGAAACTAGATTTAAACTGTACAAGTTTTACTTAGCAACTGACAAGTTAACTTCGTTATTTACAGATTGCAGGGGGGGGGGTCTGTTCGTCCAAAAACTTTGCAAATTTCCAATTTAATACTTACACTATTGTGTATGATTGTAATTTTTACAAATATCATAATTTATTGGTAAAATATTTTTCGAGAAAAATTTAAAAATAGCTATTCGTGTATTAAGAGCGCAAAATGGGACATTGTCGATTGAGAGGTTATATTCTCTCGAAATCGACAATGTCCATTTGCGCTCGAAGCACACACCAGATTTATTCTACAGTCGCCACAATGGGGTCCTCCACCATAACAAAAATTTATTCGTTTCAAGTACACGCCAAACTTTTGCAGGTGGCAGCACAATTTTAATTTATCGTTATTTTCCATTCTTCTTGAGCTATATTGCTGTAATCTAACCTAAGCATTTTATACTTTCGTTTTTCTAAATGAATGCCCCATTTTATTTTCACAGCAGTGCTACATTTTGTTTGGTTATGTACTATACCAGTGGCGTATCCAGGACTCATGGTAAGGGGGGGCTGCCATGGACCTATTACATATATACATATAGGTATACTGTTCACCGTCTACTTAGCAAATGCAAGTTATATTATCAAACAATTCTGAATTGAAAATAAGGACGATTAACTGTAGAATATTAATGTACAAAATACAACAAAACAAAAGATGACAGTATGTTTATTCTTTATTAATAAAAAAATCACTGTGAACATAGGAATATAGATTTAACAGAACTAAAAACAAAAGTGAAAAGGTATCCTTAACGACTGCCAGCCGTTAAGATGTATAACGGACGCATCATAGAATAACGAAAGATTTTGTCACGGAAAATTTATAAACAAAAAAATTTGTCAAAATGACAGAAGAAAGAATTTTCAGAAGGTATTCCAATAGGCGCTTTCTTTTTAGGGGGAAAATGAACTGATCTTACCTCGTACTGAACTGAACTGAACTACTCCTAAAAAGAACAGTATATTTTTTAAAATAAGAAGTAAAAGATAAAAACATATATAGCATTATATTTATAATAAAATAATATGCTGAATTTAGTCGCGAATCTGGGGAACCGGGTTCGATCCCGATCGACGCCAAATATTTTTAATTTTAAATGGCACTAAATTGACCCCTGTGGTGCACTCTCCACGCCAGCAATGAGTGCCCGTGAGGTGACGCCTGGTAAACGCCCGCACGGTACGAATATGTCATCATCATTACCGATATCTGCGTACAAAGCAGATTGGCACACTCAGCAATGGGTAATATGCCGTGATGATATATTTATTTTATTTATTTATATGCTAAATTTGCTTGTGGTTATAGTCTGTTATATATATGTGATTTGATTTTGACATTTTAAATTCTTTTTCCTTTGAGTATTTAAATATGGATGGATTTCTTATGCTACTGAAACATGATATAACGTTTAATACTAATTAATTTCTTTTATTCATGTCATTTTAATGTCCAATACTTACAAAAAAGACAAAATAAATAGCAGTTAGTCATATTGACGTGACATTGAGATTAGGGATCAGTTCAGGATCTGATCCTTTTACAAAGGTGGTGCTTCGCGGGGGCGGGGACGAAGAAAATGGGTAGTACAAGATCATTTATCCCCTTTTAAAAAGAACGATTTAGGGTAGCTGTGTGCTACTCGGAGTTGATCTTCTTGATAAAAAGAAAGCGGCTTATATGTTTAAATTATATGTCATTGTCATTATGAAAAATCTTGAAAGCCACATGGCCGATATACAAATAATAGACTTGGCTGATAACTTCAACCCTGTCCGTTATTTGTTTTATATCGGCCTAATAACGTTAATATCTATTTATGCAGCACGTACGCACTACATTAAAAAGGAAAATAAATGATTCGCTTCTAACATTTCGTTATAATTGTAAAACGATATTTAATTTTCTACTTCCTCTGTATCAATAGGTAAATTTTTATATTATACTATTGTACGAGTACATGAGAACAGGAGGGCTAACTATTAAGCCTATCTATCGTCATTGTATTTCTTACTGAATTTTTCAAATATTTTAATATATAAAATGCGGAAAATGATTAATTTAAATACATTATATTTTCAATTCATTGGACTTTAAGGGGGGAACCCTCAAGCCCCCTAAGCCCCCCGCTGAATACGCCACTGTACTATACCGACAGCGCAGATTGACTTGTGAAGGTGGCATGTGTAACTATAGTGCCATTAGTTCCTGACTAAACATTTCTATGAAGAATGTAGACAAGTGACATCTCTCAACATTGTATAATTAGAATTTTGGACAGCGAGCGTTTTTTTACTTTGTCGCGCATGAGCGGCAAAGTGACATTTTGCGTTGACAAAAGAGAGCACAAATGGCTACTTTGCACATAAACTGTATAAAAAGTTATATATTCTTATTAACTAATAGTGAAACCAAAATATCAAATACTTATGAAATAAAAAGTTTTAATTTTAAATATTACGTTCACGCGATTAAGTTATTATTACGAGTATACAGAGAATTTATTTTAAAATGCAACATATGGTTTATCACTTCCATGGTTACATACTACTGCCAAAAAATTACAGCAATGTAATATTTGTCCATTTTAAAATGCAACATTATAACTAGTATTGCAGCACAGGACATACCTCCAGAACACATCACAAATATGGTGTCAATTCTTTCTACGACCGACTAGGATATTGCTTTAGTTTGAATGGAGGTATTTTTGAGCATTTATTACATTAAAATTATGAATTTTTGTAAGCCTAAGTTTGTTAATATGTGCTACATTAAAGTTTTGATTTTTGGTTAATAGTATGTAGGCTAATTTATTGGAAATTTGTATTGAAAATACATAACAACAAATTTTTGTATGTTGCATTTTAACATGAACAAATATTACATTGCTGATTGCTGTCATTTTTTGACAGTAGTGTGTAACCATGGAAGTGATTGACCATATGTTGCACGTTAAAATAAATTCCCTGTAATTCTCCTTTTAGGTTGAAAACTGAGTACAGTATACTCTGTTCCATTTAAGCCATTCAGAAGATGGCGCTCGCATCAGCACTAGTTTTAAGTAGCCGAAATTACATAAAGTAAACTTGTCTCTTGTCTCCAATTTCAGCCAATCACAGAGGACAAAACTATTCCCTACAGGAAAATATATCTTATTTCAAAACCGTTCATTGCATGATCACAATTTTTTGCATACATTAATAGACATAAAAACAAGGCGTTCATCTTGAAATTATATTTTTTATACTTCGATGTGCAAAGTTGATACATTACACAGTGCAGACAGTGTGTAAAATAAATGATTTTCGTATTTTATTTACTTTACACATTACAGAGCTACCCACCATCAATACTCGTATATGTGTAACAATTAAACTGGCTTAGGTACCTAATTTTTTCACATTCACGTTGATAGTACTGAGTACAGCAGTATTTACTTTCAGATCTGCTAGGTAAGTAAGTAGGTAAGGAAGTAAGTTAAAGTGTAAACAAGCTTTATGACATTCGATCAATAATGGGGTCCGGTATTCATTTTTCAATTTATTTATTTTTCTGAAAAATTTAATAAAATGATGAATTCTAGCGTTTGTTACACTTTCCAAATGTGTATAGTTTTTGAAATATAATTTCTTAAAATTTAATTAATTTTGTGTGACGTCATATCTGCAATTTTACTTCGCCTACTGACTAAAGTTGTTTATATCTGTCAATGTCATTAATTCTGCTAAAAATTGATGTCAAGAAGGGTTAACTAGTGACAGCTGTCACTTTCAGAAAACTATAAATATACCTTGTCAAAGGAAAAATCTGTTGTTATAAAGATTTTAAATAAATATGATTTATTTTAATAAAAATGATAAATAAAATAGAACTACATATAAATACATGGATTTTATTTTCACAAGTTATGAATAATATAAAATTATATTCTTTTCACTTGGTGATACTGATACAAAAATACAGTTATGACGTCATATCGATATAGTGCTAATCGTTTTGATTAAAATTATGAATGAAAAGTTAATATTTTATAAATATTTTGGTACAAAATCATTTAAAATTAGTCATATTTTCATATCAAAAAATATATGCAACTTTTTTTTAGTACCGGACCCCATTCTCCTGACTTAAACCTTAGCCTCATTTACCGGCCACAACTTACTAGACTTTGATTTCAATAATACTTTTTTTTAAATGTTACTAGTTCTAGTATAGGAACAATTTATTTGAATTTTCGCTTCATATATAGTAGGCAGAAGACATCTTCTTTAAAGTAGTATAAGGATAAAGTATAAAAATCTCTTTTGGTTCTTGGTGGAAATGGGAGATGGTGCGGTTCGTTTTCCCACTTCCTTTATAATTGCACTTTGAGACGTCAGTACGTAAGTTTTCCATCGATTTTGAATTAGTGAGCAAGGTAGAACGAGCGGTAGTTGAGCGTTAAAGACCTATTTCTTCTCTTGTACGTATTCATCCACTTACTTCGTTCTCTCCTAACTTCTTTTATAATCACAATCGTTGATTGACCTCAAATTGCTCATTTGGGGTTGGGGATAATAGTAAACGAAAGACTGAATGCTGGGTGATTGTGAAATCACTGGAATGAATATAAAGATCTCGATTTTTACCTCAAAAATGCGAATATTTTTTACACTGATAAAAATAAGACTTTGATTTCTATTTCTAAATATTGAATTGATCATAAGGTGCTTTATCTATTTAAATTAATAGATAATTGTTTAATTTGACAAAAATTACAAATAATAAAAATAAACTAACCAGCTTGGCAGATAAATCGTTAACATTTGTTTTGAGGTAATTTACATCATTTTCATAGGTACAGTAAATTTTTTGAAAGATGTCCGATCAAGGTCATCTGCGAATTTTATGAATTAATTAAATTGATCGATTTAGCCGTTGGCACTCGTTGAAACATTGTTGAATAAGTTGTAGTAAAAACACTCAGTGTAGATTCAAATATAACAATTTATTGATACTTTATTCGCATTTCGGCTTACGCCATCATCAGAAGTACAATAGAGTAAAAGTAAGTGAACATGGGTATTTATAATCGTCTAACAGTCAGGTTATTAGGAAAAACCAATCAAAATTTATAAAGGGGAAAGGAGCGGGGATTTATGAATACGCTTAGCTCGATAATTCAAGCGGCTTCAAATATATTATGACTTGAAAAATCCTATTGATTTATCTCAGCGGATTGAAAATAGGATTAAGTTATTTTTAATCTTCTTTAAATTCGTATCGACTAAATAAAGATAGTTAAATACTCAATTATGCAGAGAGACAGGGAGAGGTATAATCTAATTTCATCCTGGATAACCCCAAAATCTAAAAATTGTCATGTTGTTATTTGTCTATCATCGCTCCAAATATTTCGCTTTTCGACAATTTTACTAAGTTTTATGTCGCGATTTTTATATAAATAAAATAAATAAATATATCATCACGGCTTATTACCCACCATTGCTGGGTGTGCCAATCTGCATTGTACACAGATATCGGTAATGATGAAATATTTGCACCGTGCGGGCGCTTACCAGGCGTCACCTCACGGGCACTCATTGCTGGCGTGGAGAGTGCACCACAGGGATTTTTATAAAATGAGGTAAAATGCAAACAACCAACAAAATGTGAATTTAGTAACACTGCAACATATTGCGGATGTGCGCATGTGTAGTTACATTATTTGAAGCTTCACTGTTTATTTCGACAGAAGTCAAGCCGCTTCGTAAGTCCAAGCCTGTTATTTTATAGGCTTGACTTGACATTTTCAAGCGATTTCAAATATTAATCTCGATCGTATATTTCGAAAATTGAAAAGGGATTTACTAAATTCAAGCGGCTTCAAACGTCGAGATAAACGTAGTCAATATAATTCTATTTGTTCGTTCATAAGTATAGTTTACCTATAGATACAGCTTTCTTAATTTCAAGCTTCTAATAAATTGATTTTATAATAATTATTTTTTATATGCAAAATTTTTAAATTAGAAATATCGCAGGTATGTCCCTTTTCTATTAAATGTTTAGCAAGATTGGAGATGTTCGGTTTATTCAATCTCCATGCAGGTTCTCAAGTGTTCGGTAAATCTAGTGTTAAAATTTCTATTGGTTTTCCTATGTAAATGTGGTTACAATTATTACAACTAATTTCATAAACTCCACTTTTTTCAAATTATAATTATTTCCTAAATTATGGTTAACTAACATTTTGCCTAAAGTTATATTATTGTAATAAGCCGGTATGATTTTTTTAAATGGTTTCCTATTTGTTCGCTAATGTTTCCCATGTACGGAACTTTTCTATAAGATTTTATATTAATGTCGACAGAACCCGGATTATTGATATGAAATAATTTTGGCACCATTTGTTTATGTTTTTTATTAATAATAATGTCAATTATATCCAGATTATAACCATTGTTTAGGGCTATGTTCTTTAAGGTATTTCTTTCTTTATCAAAATAATCTTCAGAGATGGGAACATTAACGAGTCTATGTACAAAACTATTGAAGAAATCTTGATGTTATTAGAGTGGTTAGAATCAGTAGGAATCACAGTGTCTTTATATGTATGAATTAAGATTTTGTTCTGTTAAGCCTCATTCACAACACGCAGGGCCAATCCTAACCTACCAGCCGCCTTTGTTCTTATATAAAAAATGCCCCCCCCCCATTTTATTTTTTCAGGTATTTTACATACATACACCTTGTTTCATTTAAGCCATTCAGTATTGCGGATAATAAGGAATAGTTTTGATCTGTCTGATTGGCTGAAATTGGAGACAAGAGACAAGTTTACTTCAAACTGGCGCTGCTGCGAGCGTCATCTGCTGAATGGCTTAAATGGAACAGAGCATAGTTCTAAATAATAGCACACAATGAATTAGAAATAAAATAATTTACCTAATACTTAGTTTAAAAATCATGTTTAGTGGATTAGGCGTAGAATTTAATTATCTAAGTTTTATTGAAACATTTTTGTCTAAAATTAATTGGAAACTTTTGCGCAAAGAAAAACTGATGCAATGTTAAACGCCTATGGCTCGCTTTTTGAGTAACACTCTGTACCTTTGTATATGTAGATAAAGAGATTTTTGATTACAACAAAGAAAAGCTTGATTAAAACAAAGAAAATTCCACTACAATAATGAAAAAGTTTAATGAATAATAACGCAAAGAAAAAATTGATTATAATATTATTGTCACCGTATAATGTAAAAATTAAGATTTTTTTGCTTTTAAATTTTTTCTTGGAGCGTTGTAAATCAAGGCGGCCCAAAAAGTTTTCTCATAGGGGCAGAAAGTTTCTAGTTACGCCACTGATTGAAATCATAAGTATACCCAGTCTTTTAATAAAATAAACTATATATTAGGATAGATATGTTACCAGTTAGCCAAACCAAGTATTTAAAAGAATAATGCTTCATTAATATGTTTATTTCATAAATTGCTGATAATTTTAAAATTATTAGATATTTTTTTTGCTACGAAACGTTAGAACGGCTTTACTGCCCCCATGCTTGGCCGCCTTTGTTCTGGGCACAAAATGAACACCCGCTAGGATCGGGCCTGACAACACGAAATTAGTATGGTTAGTATTAGTAGTTACGATTATACGTAGTTGTTGTTTAGCGTTCACAACGAAATTAGCGCAGTGCAGATCCACGCTAACTTCAGCTAGCGCTAGAGTTTGTAAACTCCAAACTTATAGTTAGTGTATAAGAGAGTAGCCAATCACAGAACAGAATAGAATGAAATAAGTATATTGTAGAAAAAGAAAGATGTTGTGACATTTGTTGAGTTTGGCAGTTGTTTTAAAAGAAATAAATTACATTTTTGTTGAACTGGAATTGAAGTAGAATTTGAAAGGTACTGACTTTATTATTCTGTTACAAATAAACATTATTCAAATGTATGTCTTATAAAAACCAAGAATACGACTAGCAAGACCAAGACTTAGTATTGAGACCCGGGCAAGACCAAGACTAGGTCAGTTTTAGTATTGGTCTCGACTTTCCGAAGCACTAATTCCAAATGAATCATCATCAGGGTACAGTACACTGGAAAATAAGATCATTACATTACATTCATTCATTTCGAATAAAAACGTATTAAAGTTAATCAAATTACTATTTAATAAATACTGTTTACCTAGACTGTATCTTCAATTATTTCTTATCATCCCGAACATCATACTAAAAGTCAAGTAATACCAATAAATTACATATCATGCCGGTTTATTTTGTACAATAATAAATAAACCTTTGCTGTGTAGTTTATAGTTATGTGTTTTTATTTATTTCTTGTGATTTATTTTATACGTCAAATGTCACCGATATATCGATACTCGATATATTCTCGTTGATAAATCGAATATATCAATATAGCTTCAAAATATATCGATATATGCTACTACTTTTGCCATCCCTAATACGCCGTATTACACAAACTCATATAATATTTTTTTAAATTACAGAATAGGGGACTACAGCGCAATTGATTTAAGAGAAATTAGGGAAAAATATTGAAAGTATATGCTTAATAATAAATATTAATAAAGAAATAAAACGACATAATTGAAATACTTTATATATTATTTTGATTGGCGACTCAAAGACGGCCTATAAATATATAACTAATACCTAGTTAGGGGCGGAGTCCACTACCAATGGAAGTAGAGAAATTAAAATAGCGGAGGCGTGGCTATCAGTCCAATAGTGCAATTCTCAAACAGTTTTTATTAGAATATAAATATTTTGCATTAAACTTAATAATTTAAGTACCTTTACAATTATAAATCATGCAGACTTGTACAGTATAATAATATTCATTTATTTTTTATAAATATAATTTAGACATCACATCAATATTTTCAAATTTCGGAGGACTATAACTCGCTTATCAATAGGAATTTTTTGACCGGGTTTTCACAGACAGTCTTAGTTTTACTTATACGTTCAGATGAAATTATATTTAAAAAATCTGATGTGGCCAGCACATAACCTCTCGCCAGATAAATAATTCTCACATATTTGCAAAATCTATGGGATATTTTAATATAAATTATGTACAATACATACATTTTCTTTATATTCAATATCCAGAAATTTTCTTTTTCTACTTTCTTTTTCTTTATATTCGTCATTTTTTCGCAAATTCCTTTTGTATTCTTTTTTACGTATATTCTTTTGCGTTGTTGACTTTTTTTTTATTTTCATAATCTTCATAATGATGTAAATATATTTTTGACAATGGCATACAAATATTTTTGACAGTGACATTTATGTGTCATTTACAAACATTTGAATTTCTTGTCTTGAAGTAGTTTGATCCGAGATTTTTTTACATCAAATTATTTTATATGCATTTCTTTATCTCTAAATCTATAGAAGATATAATAATGAATTTATATGTATAGAATAAAGAATTTAACGTTCTTTAATATAAGTATTTACATAAATTTTCGATGAATAATATTTAGATGATTTTTTTCATGTAAGTACTACTTCCGGTTGTCCAATTGTTACCAAAACGTAATCAACTCTTCCCATTATTGTTAGATTGAGGAATCCGTAGTTAAAAATGTCTTAAGTCTTATAGTATTTGAGAAATCGTGGATCCAACATCCACACACACATCCTCACATCCACACACACATACGGACATCATCGTAAAAATGTTATAATCGGATTCTAGGGATCTTAAAACGTGCTTATTCACTAAAATCCGGATATGCGATTTTTAGCATGAATCCAATACCTCCCTTAGCGAGAGGTAAAAATGGTGGAATCCCCTATAACTCGAATTTATAAGTGTTAAGAGTTGAACAATTATTCCGGTTCGATGTAATCAATTTACGCTAAATCTGGTTGGAGTCTCTTCTGGTTCCCCTTCATCTTTATCAATTTCGCGTTGTGGAGCGAACGATGTACCACAAGAGACCGAAAAACAATAGTAGTGAAAAAAAAAAGATTTAATGTTGTGGCTGCTGGGTCACGTGATCTATTTAAGGTTTAGCGTGTTCGCGCAATGGTTCGTGGGCCGCAGAACAGATGGCGCCACCGCCGACGCACGTGTGCTGGAGGGCTGCCAACCCGCAGGTAGCAAGTGACAAACGCACCCCCCTTGAAATTCAGATCGAAATCTACATTTCCACGCAATGAGTTCGTATACTGTTTAACCTTTATAATTTCTCCCAAATTATTTCAATTTAAGTGTTAATGTTTGCGATACAAATTTTAATTGAAATGTAATTTCATCAGTTGCTCCATAGCAGTACATACATTAATCAGTAATTTCAATTTGTTTTGATTTCTATTTTTGTTTTGAAACAAAATCACGTCACTTTTAATAATAATATCAATGGCAGATGAAAATTATTTTCTGATCAGTATGCCCTTGAGACAGTTACAAGTGTTTTTTTCCTTTTAATTAAATTTAAATTTTCAATGCATAAAACTTTCTGTTTCTGATTTTTCTAGCTCTTCAATTCAAATGAACATAAATAAAAAAATCTAATGTAGCCAGTACATTACCTTCTGTTATATAATATTTCATTTATATAAAGACAAAAACAATACTAGAAAAAAAATTAAATTTAAATAAAAATAACAATGAAATTCAGTTAAATTAGACAAATGTTGCCCCATTAGGAGACCATTATTTGAAAAAATGCCTGGGTCACTAGATACAGGCGAAAGTGTAAATTTTGCAGTTTTTACATAGTATATAGTAAAGCAAGTATTGTAATCGCAAAAAATTTCGATTTTCAGATTTGAACGGAAATATCCATTTTGACAAATTTCGTCGTGAGGTCTGTACGTACGTACGAACGTATCTTGCATAATTCAAGTTGAAATTTTGTATTTAGGACTGCTATAACTTCTAGTTGTGCACCTCCCTTTTTGGTCATTACAAATTTCTAGAAATGGTACTTTACTTGAAGCCTATAATAGATTTGAATGAAAAACTATTTTAAAATATAATCCAAAACTTTTCAAATTTGGTATATAATGTCAATGGGAATAACATAGTAGATTTTGGTTGAAACAGGCTAACTGGAAGTGATATATTACCTGAAGTGGTTAACAGTTTTTCTTTAATAAAATGGTTTTATTTTGATTTTAGAAATAAGTGCTTCAAATAAGAGTTTTAGAGAATTAAATTCTGCGACTAACACATCAAGTTATTAAATTAGCCCTGCGTATAAGCGAGATATGTAAATTTAAAAATTATATACTTTTTGGTTTTTGTAATAAAGCTTGCTATGGATTGGGTCAGAAAATAAAAAAATAAATGTTAATGTTGGTCTTGCGTACAAGGAAGTCGTGTGGTGTCCACATCAGATTTTTTATTTTTGCAAATAGCTTAAAAATATGAAATAATACTGGGTTTTAGTTTGTACCTCTTTTGGGCACTTTTTATTTTTATGTTCTTTTGAATGGCTCAATTTTATCACTGTTGGATTTCTAGTTATGATGTCAAATTATTAAATTCTTATATGGACGCCATATTTGAAAATTACACAATTGAAAAGCTTTCCAACGATGTATAACTTGTCTATGTATGTTCATTTGTTTGAATCATCAAAAATACAAGTATTAAATTTATAGTTTAAAAACAATGGTTTTTGCCATGAAACAAATGAAAACAGTAGTTAGTATTAGTTGTTTATATTATTTAATATTGAAACATTTTTCAAACATCGTTTGAAAGATTTTTTTAGCTTTCCTCCCAACAATGTAATACTTATCTATGTTCATTTCGAATAGCGAACATACAGTTATTAAATTCATAGGTTAAAAACAATGATTGCTGTAATGAATCATTTAAAATCTTATAAAGTCTTGGGAACTAATATTGATTAATTTAAATATTTTTATGGACACAAAATTTGAAAAATGTTTCAATGCTTCCAATGAAAGGTTTGTGAAATAGAAACGGATAAAGAACACATAGAAATGATATTTCATAATTTGAAGAGTACCTACAATTAATATCTATCAAATTACTTACTAGATCCCTATTCATTTAACTAAATATCTATTTGGTGAATAATTCCTTTATGGTTTACGCGGTGAAAATCAAAATTTATGATTGTGTGTCCCAAAGTAACAAGTAAACAACCCTTAAGGGAGTGTAAAGAGCATTAGCAATCCAATTACAGGGATACAATGAGAGCCCGGGTCTTTTCTAATATCGGGAACTGCTTGTTTTGGTTACGGATAATAGGTATAGAGAAATTATGAGCTGTAGTGGTGGCACTGCTGTACTTACCTACATATTATTATTTCACCAAAGGGATTTGTAAATTACATGAAATGACGTTTATTGTTGCGAATCAAGTGAACAAAATGAGACAGTTACCCAAAATTACGACAGTGTAATTATACTCGTAGACAGCTATTAAAAATAGTCACCACCATTATTTTATTTTACAAATAACAGAAATATCGCTTTAAATGCTAAAACTCTGTATGAGGGTCGCACTAGAATTATTGAGAATTATTCATATATTTAAAATTTTATTTTAAATATGACCAAAGAAGTTCCCATTAACAATAATACACTTCACCATTCCTTCCTTCCACTTTTTAAAAAAATCTGATGTGGCCAGCACATAACCTCTCGCCAGATATTTTACCTGGTTGTACGCATAAAACGAAAACTATTTTTAAATACAAATACATATATTCATGTCTCACTACAAAATAATTCACACATATATTTGCAAAATCTATGGGATATTTTAATATAAATTATGTACAATACATACATTTTCTTTATATTCAATATCCTAAAATTTTCTTTTTCTGCTTTCCTTTTCCTTTTCTTTATATTCGTCATTTTTTCGCAAATTCCTTTTGTATTCTTTTTTACGTATATTCTTTTCATAATCTTCATATGATGTACAAATATTTTTGACAATGGCATACAAATATTTTTGACAGTGACATTTATGTGTCAATTACAAACATTTGAATTTCTTGTCTTGAAGTAGTTTGATCTGAGATTTTTTTACATCAAATTATTTTATATGCATTTCTTTGTCTCTAAATCTATAGAAGATATAATAATGAATTTATATTTATCGAATAAAGAATTTAACGTTCTTTAATATAAGAAGTATTTACATAAATTTTTGATAAATAATATTTAGATGATTTTTTTCTTGTAACTACTACTTCCGGTTGTCCATTTGTTACCAAAACTTAATCAACTCTTCCCATTATTGTTAGACTGAGGAATCCGTAGTTAAAAATGTCTTAAGTCTTAGAGTATTTGAGAAATCGTGGATCCAACATACCACACATACACACACACACACACACACACTCACACTCACGCACACACACACGCACGCACACACACACACACACACACCCGCACACGGACCCGCACACACACATACACACACACGGACATCATCGTAAAAATGTTATATCGGATTCTAGGGACCTTAAAACGTGCTTATTCACTAAAATCTGGATATGCGATTTTTAGCATGAATCCAATACCTCTCTTAGCAAGAGGTAAAAATGTAAAAGTAGTACATTACCAAATCAAGTGAGTATGGCGGTTGTTCTATTACTTTTATATTATTCTTATTGCTAAGGACCAAAATGTGTTCAAATTGCTCTAAAAAAGAAACCTTATTATGATGTAGTACAATTCCTGAGCATTTCAGGCTAACATTTTTCAATGTAGTATTTTGCTGTGCTGTAGCTATCTTCTGTCCATACATCTTAATTGAATTTACTTTTTTCGTAACTCGCTGCTTTTTGATTATTGTTGGCAGTGATGATGCGTCAGATGAGGCAGGTGAGGCCAGGCCCCATCTCTTAAATTCAATACATTTGTAAAATTTTATATATTTTTTTATTAAAATGAATCGAAGTAAATGTAAATCTATAATAGGTATATGAACTCACAAACAATTATTATACTATAATATGCCAAATTGTGCTGTCCTCATGGGGAATATATAAGTGCGAGTGAGACGGAACGATTTTCCCTCTTTGCGCCCTACACTACTGCCGGTGAGCCAAGCGGTGACTTGGCCTCTCTACTTCCTAGCAGATCGCACGGCAAGCGCCACAGCAGAAAATCTTGCTTTAAACATGTATATTCATAGTATTTTCAATTAGTTTTTGTAAAAACGATTTAGTAATTACTATTTATTGTTACTGTTGTTATTTTTTTATGTTTTCATAAATTTAAAACTATTATTTATTTCTATTTTAATTGTATTGCTACTTGTCACAGTTTTTAAACTAAACATTTATAAATATAAACAATGTAAAGCAGTTAATATATCATGAATAGTAGAATTGTACAAATACCAACAACCAAAAAGAGATAAATTTAACAACAATACGAACTATTTGCATCAATGGGAATAATTTAACTGAACTGATATATTTTAAGAAAAAGTTAAATAAATAAATTATTACAATAATTACTTTTGCAACTAATATTTTCATTATTAGTTCTTTTGAATTATATAAATATAAAAAATATAATCTTACAAGCGTAAAATAGCAAAATAAAAGCATCGGAATAATTATAATGTAATAATATAATATATAGGGCATCCAGCCAGTCAATGGATTTACGTCATATAAGTATAATATCACTATGCTCTGTTCCATTTAAGCCATTCAGTAGACGGCACTGGCAACAGCACAAATCTGAAGTAGCCGAAATTACATTGGGTAAACTTGTCTCTTGTCTCTAATCTCAGCCAATCAAAGAGGTTAAAACTATTCCCTATGCTCCGCAATACTGAATGGTTTAAATGGAACAAGTTATAGAAACGATGACGTCATGTGTTAATAAGTTTACATGAGCATGTAAAACAGATTAAAATATGATCTACGGGTTGCCTCCGTATATACAAATCATTGTTACGGGAAGAAATAGGTTATTATACATTGATTACGATTACTTGAGCTTCACGTCATTAATTTCTGAACCGTAAAATAACAAGTAATTGTACATTTATCTCTGTTTTACTTATGGTTTCCGTCATTATTTCTTCATCCTGTTTACGTTAACTGTCGCGTGGTTTCATTTTGAACTAAAAATGTTAAATATTTGAAATTTAGGTTTGACGTTTTGGATGTGTCATTGTTATGTGCATAATTTATTGGTGATATTTACATTTCCTTACAATGATTTTCGTTCTTCGGTAAGTATAATCTTAGAAATAATCGTAAAATGGAGTAGTATTTTAGTTTAAGAATGGAATAATCCATAGCCAAAAATCACAAAAACTTAACCTGAATACAGGTTGAGAAATATACTGTAGACATATAATATTTAGTAATATGAATGTTCAGAATGGACCTTTCTAATTTAAGGGCTATCTCTTTCTATCGCTGCAAATAGTAAGAAAATGGCGCGAACAACTGCCAGTTGGGCTGTCAAACGAAACGTCAAAAATATTGCAGTCATTAAAATACCTGTATTCTCAGTGAAAATTTGCATCGTTAGACATTTTACCTTCAATAAAAGCTTTTGTAACTTATTTTGATAAGATTTTTTAAAGTTATCTTACATTTTACGTCTAATTTTTTTAGAATCAAACGTCATAGATCTCAGTTGTTCTTACTATGCGCAGATCCCCATTGCGCATATCTTCTATCTCTTTAAATTGGAAAGGTCCACTGCCAATAATAATAAAAAAATAATAATAATTAAACGTCATTTTACAAAATTTAACAAAATTTTTCTTAATAATAATAGAAAAACCAATAAAATACCATTAATAAAATATATTGAAAAATATATAGAAAATTTCAAAAATCCCTAAACGATGACGTAAACCCACTGACTGAATGGATACCCTATACGTGAGGATGAGAATGATTCGGCCTCTGTTGAGTGGTGGGGAGAACTCTGTATGGTTGGGCTGCACGCTGCATTGTATAGCGTCTAGCCTGTCTTTCGTGTTTCGTTAGCCTTTAGCCTGATAGTCATTCGCTCTTGAACAGATTTGCTAATATGAAAGAACACCGGATTGATTTAATGTACAAAAGAATATTATATTTTTATTTTCGTACATTTACAATAGGTATAGGTATATCTAATTGTGTCTCGATTATTTAAGTAGCGTTCAAAAATGTTTGTCATCTCTTTTCAACCCTTCCGCTTGAATCTATGTTTTTCTTGTTATCCAAATGACATCACAAATTCTGCCTCTGATTGGCTAGTGATTAATTTCTGGCACTGCTTGCCTTCTAATTCCAATTTAGTAAACAATTATTATTGCCCGTAGACGGTGCGTTTAACTTTAACGAATACTGTCTACTGCTTTTTTCAATACGAGCCGCGCGTGTTATCTTGAGATCTTTCATATATTCAACATCATTATTTTCACTCACAAACTAAAAAACATCGCCTTAAATGTGAAAAAAGTGTATAGCTAAATATCGTCATGTTTACGAAGATTAAGTTTATGTTATCTTAATTAACTAGATGCACATGTTAAATAATATTAACAGTTCTAAGAGCAACAACTTATCTAACTTTCAGAGCATTATGAAAGTTTTTACAGCTGCATAAATACTTCATTCCCTGCTCCTGCTACAAGGGCAGATTAATTATTCATGTAGTGAAGTAAATAGATGAATACCCGTCTAGCGCTCTGGTAAACAGCTACAGAGGCTGTGGAATCGTTTCCACTCGATTGCAAAGCGAGCGAATTCCCAGTCAGCATAAATTTGTAAGAAAGCACCGCCTGCACTCGCGCAAACACTTTGAGCAATCTGCAGTAGCTTACCTGAAAGATTAAGATGTCACTAGAGAAATTAACCTTTGGATACAGATGATATACGGAATTGAAAGCTCCTTTGATATCCTTCTATATTTATTCTTATTTTCTTTTGCAATGGTGTTGGAGTTGAAATCCCGAATACTGAATCAATATTTTTGTTAAAGTATTTTTTATCGAATCTTATCTGTTAGCATTATAAAAATGTTCCCAGTATAAGCTACTAACCTATAGAAGGAGATAGCTGACCACGGTCACTTGTTTATGTTATAGTATTTACACATACTTTAACAAACACATATTTAATATATCCGAGTAATTTTTTATTAAGATCAAATGAAAATTTACTTATTTATATTATAATTTATGTTTTAATTATTGTAATCTCAATACTTGTCATTGTTGTAATCATTTAGTAAATAGTAATATAAATGTTGGATTACTCTTTATTATGAACTATGCTTTGATTATTGTAATCAATACTGTCTTTGTTGCATTTAATTATAAATAGAAAATAGTTTAAATACTATTTTAATTATAATAATGGCACAAGGTGAGTATTAAAACTAATATTATGTTAAAGAAAGTCTTAAAGTCACATTAATTAAAGCGAATAATTAACTTGATTATGAAAACGAGCAAAAATTATTAATTTTACTTACTTGATTTTTATTTATGTATAGTATGTACTATCGAAGTTTTACATAAATTAACATTTAACACTACTCCTATACCTATTCATGTAAGTAAATCAAACAAATATATATTTGAAATGATATAATAACTAACTGGCTTACTTTGTTACTTACTGCTCTAAAGATTTTTGATCACAGTTTGTAATGCATCGTATTTTTATTCATGCAACATTTATTGTATATTGCCATATTAATGGTAACGTATGTCGGTTTTCTCTACTTACGACGGAGTGACGCTAACGTCAGAACTTTCGCGCCAAAACTTTAATAATTATTTTAGGCGTTATTAAGCATAATTTCAAGAAAACAAAAAATACGGAACCTTGATACGGAATTTCTATTTTTAAATTCTTCGTAACATATAAAAAATTCAAAAAAAGTTGGACGGGCCCATTGGATGTTTCGGAAGATATTTTATCGAAACGGTGTAAATAAATTATTTTGACTACGTTGAGGAAGAGAAACGCATAAACGTCCTCTAATTATTCCATTCTCGTCTATAGAAGATGTAAATATTATATTTTGAGGTTCGTTTTCACATGACAGATCTCAGTTATTTATTTCTTAGGTACTTATTTATGAATATTATTACATTTTAAAGAGTTTGTACTGCTTTGGATGTGTTACATGCGACGGTAAGTAATATCAAAAATGAATTCAAACGTGGATAAATATCGTCCCCAAAAAAATTAGTGATCCGTCAAAAATCAATGCGAAACGTTGCAGTCTGCAGTTCGACGTACTTTCTATTTACATGTGTGGTTAAAGTTAATTGTTGTTTAAGGCCCTTTTCATAATAAATAAGTATTATAATTAAATTAAAAATGATTTCTGCGTTGTGCTTTCAAAGCTGTTTTTTTATTATACTATTTGTTGTATTCAATTAATGTATTAATTGTTGTAATCAATCCTTTTATTGTAATGAATTATAATTAAAAAGAAAATAATTTTCATTTTATACCGTTCATATTATTTCTTATTTAAAGTCCATAAACGATGATCGGATTATAATGAGGGCATAATGAACTATTATGGAATTGGAATTATTAACCATAAGTAACTCGGGTTTGCTGATTAAGAAACGCGTAAGCATTACCTACAATTAACCGGGTTATTATATTATGTTCAATAAAATAAGATTACCATATACCACATAAGAATCGCGGGTTATCAGTTTGTATTTGTTACATTTTACATAAAATATATTTTGTGTCCGCTTGCACAGAAAATGTCCTTTTTCGTGCCTGTTTTGCGTGCGAAAAGTGGTTCATTTCTCAACAGTTCGACAGACCGTGCGCACGGCCTGCTCACAATGTTAAGAAATGAACCACACGCAAAACAGACACTCAAAACGTCACTTTTGTGGACAAGCTGGACAAACTGAACATTTTCGAGAGCGAGTTTATTTTGACAGGCTGAGCTGAAAGTGATGCCTGCAAATACGAGATCTCGTAAAACAGTTTCTGGGCGTGTGATACACAAGATTTTTTGTACCGACTTCTCCATAACTTCTTCGTATATTTCTCTACATTTTATTCTATGTTACATAACCTAAAAAATGAACATATATTTTTATCGGTTTTGCATTGCAAGTTTAATTATAATTACTTACATTTGAGCTTAAAATGCGTAATTATTTTATATCTATTGAAAATATAACATACAAACATTAGTTATATATATTTTATATACTTTCGCATATTTTTAATGACAGATGGCGGAAACTCAATTGCATCACGTGAAGTTATTTGTAGTTACAAAACAAACTAGTCCTAAAGTTGGTACTTATAACTAATCTATACGAGATGTCAGTAATGACAGCATATTATTATTTTATGACAAAATTTAGTTATTTAAGTTACTCCAATTAAAGACTTAGCCCTAAAATTTGTAAACATTTTGCTAATTCTTGTGTTGAAAATAATCTTAAATTGGCATATCACCAGAACAGTAATGCCAACTCCATTTGCCGGCCTAGATCAGCAACAGCGCATTTCTGGACGAATTTGAGTTCTGTAATACTCGAGGCAATACTAGTCAAAATGGACGGAGGTACGAAAAATATATTGTATGTACCACGAGTGCAAAATGACATTGCCGCTCTCGTATCATTAAAGCTAAAGAAAATGGTAATGTTATAATAACTTTAACTTCATTAGAAAAGAATAAAAGACAATTGTTATTAATGAGATTAAACTTTAGGACAAAAAATATCTTTAAATGTTTCAATTATTTAAACCAAGATATTTTCTTTGTGTAATCTCTGGAGAATGTCTGATTTTTTTTCCTTAATTTTGTTAAATTGTTTTGCTCGGTGCCAAGTCCCAAGTGATGTTAAGCTATTCCATAAATTTTTCTTTTGTTTCGTCTTCTCCGTCATTTAACTGTAATTTTGAGTCACTTAATAAAGCCTAAAGATTTTAAAATAAATGTAAATTTAATAGAGTAGTTAAGCTTGAAATTCTTAGGCTTGTAATAAATCACTGACATTTGTTTTCCCTGACGGTAATTCTGACATAAAGAAGAAAAGAAAACGCGGAACGAAAACATTTAACTTTTGGATATTACGGCGACTTTTATATTAAGATAAATTTACTTTGATTATGTGTTTACTATTTAATTTATGAACATCCATTTTTTAGAGGTACACACCTATTCATTCTTCTTTCACATTAATTACTAATATAATTCTTTATTATGAATTTTAACTAAATGAATGAGGCACACAATTTTTAGGACAAGGTGAATGCAGTATTGTTTTTTCGAAGAACCGAAAATTTTAATTCAATAAATAAATTTTCTACAGTCTATATACAAAGTAGCCATTTGCGCTCTCTTTTGTCAACGCAAAATGTCATTTTGCGGTTCATGCGCGACAAAGTAGAAAAAACGCTCGCTGTTCAAATTTCTAACTATACAATGTTGAGAAATGTCACTTGTCTACATTCTTAATAGAAACATTTAGTCAGGAACTAATGGCGCTGTAGTTACACATTTACTAGGGTACCTTTATAACCAGGGTATGGCCATGGCGTGGCTTACGTTTCGTCCGCCATTACCGGGACATCTGTTATATGTGTTGTTCTTGCGCAAAGTATTATGTATTTTCGTGGCTATTTGTTTTATTTTAATGAAAAACACATTTAATTATCATTTTAATATGTATTTAAAGTGGAAGTAATATATTTTATCTTATTTACTTGTGTAGTTTGTTAAGATACCCATCACGATTACTGTCACTGAAAACAACTAAAAATTACCAATATTAAGCACAATAATTTAAATTTTTAAAAGGTAAGTTTAGAATATACAATTATTATGTAAATAAGAACTACAGATATTAAATTAGATGTGATAATAACAACCCATGTCATATATTCTACATAACCTCTAAATGTATCTTAATAATAATTGTGTATCTCTTAAATAAATTAATTTTTCTTACCTTTATAAATTCACAGTGTGATATTTTAATATTCTTTTATAATATAATTTCACATTTATTACAAATAAATAGGAAAATCAATTACCGATAATGGCGGCATCTTGGCCCATGGCCATACCCTGGTTATAAAGGTTCCCTAACATTTACCACCTTCACAAGTCAATCTAACATATAACTGCTCTGTCCGTATAATACATAACCAAACAAAATGCCGCATTGCTGTGGAATAAAAAGGGCATTTATTTACAAAAACGAAAGTATAAAATGCTTAGATTAGATTGAAGCAATAGCTCAATAAGAATGGAAAATAACGATAAATTAAAATGAAATATAAAATAAATTGTGTGAACAGTTGTGCTGCCACCTATAAAAGTTTGGCGTGAACGCTCCCAATAGGGCGCGAGCAGACACGTGACTCGAGGAACCTTGACGTGCTTAGAATCAGCTGATTTGTGTGCGCATGTCATTTTGACAAGAACAATGTCATGTTGACAAGACCAATGTTTTGACTTATTTTGATTTTTAACTGCTAAAGTGTTATTATTTTTAATTTCATGAGTTTTACTGTCTAAAAATTATAAAATATTGACATTTTAGCAATTCAAAATCAAAATAAGTCAAAACATTAGTCTTGTCAACATGACATTGTCCTTGTCAAAATGACATGCGCACACAAATCAGCTGATTCTAAGCACGTCAAGGTCCCTCGAGTCACGTGTCTGCTCGCGCCCTATAGACATCAACTTTTCCACTGCACTAGTTTAATGTACTTGAAACAAATAAATTATACAAGTTATAATAATCATTACAAAATTGGCAATAATGGACCTTTCCAATTTAAGGGCTATCTCTTTCTATCGCTGCAAATAGTAAGAAAATGGCGCGAACAACTGCCAGTTGGGCTGTCAAACGAAACGTCAAAAATATTGCAGTCATTAAAATACATGTATTCTCAGTGAAAATTTGCATCGTTAGACATTTTACCTTCAATAAAAGCTTTTGTAACTTATTACGATAAGATTTTTTAAAGTTATCTTACATTTTACCTCTATTTTTTTTAGAATCAAACGTCATAGATCTCAGTTGTTCTTACTTTGCGCAGATCCCCATTGCGCATATCTTCTATCTCTTTAAATTGGAAAGGTCCATTTTTTGTAAAAACGAAAGCCAAAACAATATCTTGAAGTCATATTTGAATACGTTCCTATCTTCACTGCAAAACTATTGAATAGTACTGTAAGCTGTAAGTACAAAGTGTACATTTTATTATTTTTTTTTGTTCTGATGGAGGACCGTAGAAAGAATCTTGTGTGTTTCGAGCGCAAATGGACATTGTCGATTTCGAGAGAATGCCGCGCTCCTGCGTCGCGCGTCAACAACCTCTCAATCGCCAATGTCCCATTTTGCGCTCTTAATACACAAATAGCTATTTCTTGATGATAATATGTATAATAATGCTTTATTTAATAAAAATAAACATATTTAATTCGAATTTATGTATTTACTAGTATTTTTAATTGTTTTTATTATACATGCATCATAATCCCTCTTTAAAACACGCCAAAGCGTGTTTAAATCGACCATAAAAACACGCTAAATTTTTGAGTTACCTAGGTAACGAAAAATGACAATTAATATGAATAACAACTAAAACAATTATTATTATTGGTTTTTATTTAAATTTATATAAAAATTACAATTTTTGTTGTCAGCAATATGGAAATTACAGGATTTTAGCTGGGTATTTATAGTTTCGCTGTCGCCGTTTGCTGGAATGTCTATATTATCTTTTAATATAGTTTGTGTACTGGTAAGTGCCTCTCCAATGCGTTTCGTGACTGATATTTTGTTCTGTATGGATTCTTCAATATATCCACTCGCTACCGTTGATGATTTCCATCCTACTTGGCGCTTCAGTTCATCCACACTCATTCCGCTGTTTGCCATGATTGTGGCAGAACTGCGCCTGAACGCGTGTCCGGTATACTTTGAAGCGTCAGGAAGATTTAAGAAACGCGCCAGAAGAGAAGGACATTTTCCAAAAGTATTAATTCCAACGACTTGTTTAATGCATTTTCCATTGGCGTATTTCAAAAATACTCTATCCGTAGATATATTTTCTGGACGTAGAGATAGGTATTTGTTAAATAATTTGACATACGATATGTCATCATTATCAACCACAGCAAACTTTCGACCTTTTTCGGTTTTTGATGGTCGAATATTAATAATTAAAACAGAACCTTCTTTTTTAATATCAGACAGGCGCAAATCACATAATTTATATCTCCTGCATGAGCCAAATATTCCACATATGGCTACCACCTTTAAAATAAAATATTTATTAAATTTTGTAAAAAATATCATAATCTCGCGCTTACCTTCAAAAATAAGTAGGTATTATCTGGGGCTTCAATAAAAAATTTCCTTAACTGTTCTTCCGAAAATACGAAAGATTTTTTCGGCTCGTAGCCTTTATTAACGCTTTTCATGAAAGCATGCAATTTATGAAAAGTAGCTATGTTTACTCCTTTCTTAAGTTTTAGCATTGCTTGTAATTTGGAATGAATGCACCATAATGATGAAGGTTTATACTGATTTGACTATAACGTAACACAAAATAAGTACAATAAATTTCACAAGTTACCGTTATACCATTTGGTTCATATAGGCCAGCATGAGTGTTTCATCCACAGTTAAGGCATTTTTATTTTCCATCCATTTATTTAATTTTTCGTATTCCTTATAATACGCGTCTTTAGATTTAGGCGGAATTAATCTTAACTCCGCCTGTTCAGCTAATTCTTTAATTTCATTCATTTCTCACTCTCACAATCACGTGAAAAAATATTGACTTGTTGACAACTTAAACAATACGAATAATTGCTAACTGTCTCCTTGGAAACGCTTAAACTCACTGGATCAAAAATCAAAACCGTATGATTTGCAATAATTTTCAGTTTTAAATGGTTATGATGCATTTATAATAAAAAATAGCGTATGATACACGTGTATAAGCTAGCCTTTAAAGCACTACGACATTAAAGCCACTCCGCTACGCGTCGCGGCTTTAAACTTGTCGTGCGTGCTTTAAAGGCTAGCTTATACACATATCATAATATACTATTTCCCATAATTATCAGGTATACTTTTTGGGGCGGTACTGTACACTACAGGCTGCCCAAACGTGTTTAACTCACTACTATGCCGTCCATTTAAAAATATTAAAATAAATTAAACTGAATGTTATTTTTAGAACTTATTTTTCCTTTATTATTGGGAATAGAAGAAAATTATTCAAATAAAAGTTGTAGTAGATTGAGCGGGGCATTCACTTGTTGAAGAAAAACAATTTTTTAACCAGTGGCTCTCAAACTAAAACAAAGTTATATTTTTTTAAATGGGGTGCTACATATTTTTTAGGCTCATTCGATAGAGTATTTTTTTTCTGAATGAAACTATGTAATCATTTTACATCTTTAAATAACAAAACTGTAATAGAAATGCATGAAAAAAAAAATTAACTTACACTTAAGGGGAATGTAAAGTCACATATTTTTAGGTACAAATCGTCCATTCTTTCTGTCAGTATATCTCAGAAACTATACAAGATATAAAAAAAATTCTTGAAATATTATAAAGAAAATATGTGTTAGTTTGGTATGAAGTTAATTATTTTACAATAAACTTTCATATATTAAAGATAATAGTAAACAAATTATATCAATTTTCAGATACATATTTCCTACATTTTAAAATTGTTTTTGTTAAATATTTTAACTGTAGGACATAGTTTAAACCTTAATTGAACTATATTACAAAAAAGAAAATTCGTTTTTTGAGTAATTATCAAGAAAATACAACAATTGTAAACATCAAAATATAAAATTTTTGCTTAAAGTTACTTCAATCAGGGTGTGATTCGAGCACAGGTCCGTCTGTAATCCCCTCCATTCGCCAAAAGCAACCACCAATAAGACAACAGATTAAAACATTTACCTAGCCGCCAAATTTTCAATCGTTACAATTTAAATATCAAGTTTTATAAACATTTTTGATAAAATATTTATGTACATATACACTTGTATGAACGAGTATATAAACAATAACTAAATATTACAAAAAACTAGTACGAATATTATAAATAGTTAAGGTAATCGTCTTGTTGAACAAATAATTTTGTTGTTGATTATTGGAATTAGATAAAATAATACTTTCGGTATCTGATTTTGAATGTTCACTCTTTTTCTTTCATAAATATGTAATGTAAACATATTTTATTTGTATTGTCTACACAAAATAATTAAACATTAAATGAATATCATGCTACCTGTATACTACCTATCGTTATAAAGCAGCACCCTTTTGGTTGATTATAGAATAATTATGAAACATGATTGGGTAAATAAATCCCTCCACTTACAGACAACTACCCCAATGACAATATAATAATTATATTTCTATTTTTGACCATAGCATACAATGATTTATAAAATTTAATATCTTTATAAGTCTCTAACTCTTTTGCCCATATTCATAAACACTCGTAAAGAATCAAAACGGCACGTTATACTTTTTCACAAATTGAATCAAGATTGACAAATTAAATTTTATTTTTTCTTTCAGTGTCGACTGTTTCTACTCGATAAAAATTATAACGAATCGTTTAAATTTTTACGAGAGTTTATGAATATGAGCATTTATCTTTTAAATATAAAGGAAATCTATAATCAAATCGTACAAAGGATAAAATATTGTTTAATATTTATAGTAACATAAATGTCAAAAATGACATTTAACTTTTTTTAGTTTTAGTTTAAACTTGTGTTTTTGTTCAATATGTAAACCTTAATTGAACTATATTACAAAAATGAAAAATCGTTTTTTGAATAGTTATCAAGAAAATACAACATTTGTAAGCACCAAAGCATAAATACTAGCATTTTGCGAAGAATCAAATAAATAAATAAATAAATAAATAAATAAATATATCATCACGGCTTATTACCCATTGCTGGGTGTGCCAATCTGCTTTACACAGATGCGGTAATGATGAAATATTTGCACCGTGCGGGCGCTTACCAGGCGTCACCTCACGGACACTCACTGCTGGCGTGGAGAGTGCACCACAGGGATCAATTTTGTGCCATTTAAAATTGGAAATATTTGGTGTCGGTCGGGATCGAACCCGGTTCCCCAGATTCGCGACCTGACACTCAGGCACGCGGCCACGAGACCCCAAAGAATCAAATGCTTATGAATTACATTTTTGCCGAATGGATGAGTTTCTGGCATTGTTGCAAACTAACTGTAAAATTGTTGATTACAACTATCCTTTTAGATTATAACCTAATACAAATGATTACAAGAACCTATGTAAAAAACGAAATCTGGCATTTTTCGAAGAATTCGAAATATAGTATAAATTTTTTAAATTTAGTTTGCAAATTATACATTATGAGGGGCCTGAAGTATAATTTTGCACAAAAGTGCATTTTAACCACAAAGCGGCACTAAACTTATTTTTTTCTTCAAGATTGTCTCCGTAATTCTAATAATATATTCTTAAGATAATAATATCAAAACAAATGTCAAATGTGTAAGAAACGACAAACACAAGTTATTGTTTTTTTTTTATATTTCTCTTAATATTTTTTTTTCACTCCAGTAAATGAATTATTCTTTTTTTTTTCATGTTCAAAACAATAAAATATGGACATATTATATCGTTGAAAAGATCAATCGAAGATCAAAAATTCAAGTACTTTTGAAGACCTTTTGGCCGATACAATTTTGCTATTTACCATTTCTTATGTTCAATAACAATAGTATATTGTGTTATTAGGAGTAAAAGTGATACTTTGTGTGGCGAGCATGGAAGTTTGCACGACGAGCGAAGCGAGTCGGACAATCGCATGCGAGGCACACAAAAACACTTTTATTCCGAATGACACATTAAATTTTTTTTTCAAACGCCCTACTTTTCTTTTTATTCGCTAATTCTACGTAGTTTCTATGGATACTTATTTATTTTATTTCTACTCCGGCGGCGTAGAAATTAGCTATTTCTACTCCGGCGGCGTAGAAATTAGTTATTTCTACGCCGCCGGCGTAGAAATTTCCAGCGGAGTAGAAATGAAACTTCTACCTTGTGAATCAAGTCACAAAAAATGCCATTTCTACGACGTTTGAAAAAAATATATATTTCGTTTTAAAGCAATAAATAAGATAATAGAATTATACTTTTTTCACTAATGAGGTTTAAACAGGTACTACAAACATATAAGGATATTAGCAAACATTTTATAATCTTATTATTGAAACAAGTAAATTTATCCTGCTTATTTCAAAGGGACCAAACATAGGGAATTTCAATTGAGAAGGTACTTACTGATTTATTTCATTGGCTTAATAATAAAAAAATTCTAATTACATTTTTACTTTCTGATAATGCGTGATAACACATTCTGGGAAACGAGTATGATCAACTATTTACAAAATTTTTACATGCGCTGTCTACTTCCTGAAATCATAGATTCTAGATCTAGATACAAAAGAAAAATGCCTATTAGAAATCCGCCTAGTGTTGCCACAAGACGAGACGAGACAAGACTTGAGGTCGGTCTTGTCGTGGTCTTGACTTAGTCTCGACTACGTTGGTCTTGTCTTGGTCTTGTCGAGACGAGACTTGAAGTCAGTCTTGTCTTGTCTCGAGTCTCGACAAGACTCTCGACTTTGCGTATATTAACAAATGGTTTATTATAATTGTATATAATAGTGCATAAATATCTAAGAAAAACCGTTCAATCGCGATTAAAATATTCCAAAAAATCACGGCATATTACCCATTGCTGGGTGTGCCAATCTGCTTTGTACACAGATATCGGTAATGATGATGACATATTTGTACCGTGCGGGCGTTTACCAAGCGTCACCTCACTGGCACTCATTGCTGGCGTGGAGAGTGCATCACAGGGGTCAATTTTGTGCCATTTAAAATTGGAAATATTTGGCGTCGGTCGGGATCGAACCCGGTTCACCAGATTCGCGACCTGACACTCAGGCACACGGCCACGAGACCCCATATAGGAATATTCATTCATATACTTATTATAGATCTGCGAGATTCAAAATGTAAAGATTAGAGAAGAAAGTTTAAGTATAGGCATAAATGAAATTCTTAGAAATATCCATTGCTTTGTCCTCCATCCCTTCCGCTGTAGTTTTATGGACACTATGGTCTTACCCATCAGAACAGTTAACTCAAGGTTAAACTTTTAAATAAAGCATTGGTGAAAATTGAAAATATAAAACTAAACGTATGCGCAATTGGCTATATTATGTGTTACATTTTCAAGAATCCATGCGTTTTGTATAATAAAATAATAATTATTTTCAATTTCAAATGAATCATTTAGGTGAAATAAGGAGCACATCGGTTGAAAATATACAATATGTTTTTTATAAAAAAAAACTGGTTTCCCTAAGGGCTTGAGGTCGTAAAATCTTTGTCTGCCTTTTCCATTATCACATAATTCTAAGAATTACAACATATTTTTTTTTTGTAAATATATGAAAAATACTTTTTATTTGAAGTGAACATTACATGTTTCAATACAGCAGCACTAGGTCGCAAATACAGTAGGAGCAGTATTAAATTATATAAAAAATACAATAAAATAATTACAATAATTACAAGAAAATAAAATATTGTAATTGAGTTTATTTTTATATTATAGGTATAACTTTTGTGCTGTTTGGAAATTGAAAATAATTTTAGTCAACTTGAAAATTCAATTACAAATTACAAATTTTTAAATATTCGGTTAGTTTTTATCCTACGTATACATTGTAATTTAACGGTTTATTGGTTTTTGAATTTATCTATTATATTAATATCTATGCAGTAAATATGCTTTTATTGCATTATTTATGTAGATGTTACAAGAATACGAGCATTATGCCTATTTTGTAATGTTTACAATTTTTGGAAATTTAAGCCAAGCTTCCAGCCTAATTTGCGAATTTCTAATAGTGTTTGAATTTTTATACTTACATAAATTAATGTTTCAAGTACATAAGATTAAAAATTAATATTTTTATTATTTTATGAATTTTCAAACAGCTTTAATAGCATTGCTCTTAATTTTTGAAGCACTTTTAGAAAATATTTTGAAAAAATACCGACGAACTGAAGTCGAGAGTCTTGTCGAGACTTCAAGACTTTCTCGACAAGACTCGATACTGGTCTCGTCTCGCCTTGACTTTTTAGTCGAGACCAAAATGATGGTCTTGTCTCGACAAGACCAAGACGAGACGAGACAAGACCAAGACTGGTCTTGGTCTTGCGGCAACACTAAATCCGCCAAGAGAATAAATTTTTATGAATTAACTGTTTAAATTATATGCGATGTGAAAACTGTTATTATTATTTTATTAATTATATTTACCTATGTAATAATCTTTTATATAATTTTAATTTTTTATGTATAAACAAATAAAAACCATTCAATAATTATGGGTTGAAGTTCTATATTTATTTCGTTTGAAAAACAAACAAATAAATCTTAATTATTTACTCAAGCATTCAAAGTATGCATTTTTGATTCTAAATAATTTTACTTCTTCAGATTATATTCGCCCAAGAAACTGCTTACATTGTAATAATAGTTTATTTATTATTATTATTTGTTATCTAACCAAACTAAAAAATATGTAATATTCTATATTTTCATGTAGATAAAAAAAGTGAAAAATAAAATTGTTTTTTACAACATTGATTTGTGCGGCACCATATACCACTACATCAGCATTACATTAGGAATTGGGTGGACAACATTTAAGTTGTACTGTTAGAATCGGCATTTATTTCTTAAAGTTGACCAAATGTAAACTGATTATATTTTGAATATGAGTAGCATTATAGTTGTACTGGTTTGCAGTAACCAATGCGATCTTAGTTAGTAGTAGGCAGGGTAAGGGTTGCAGTTACCCAAATAATTTATCGTACATTTCATGCACATTTACATCAAAAACTTGAGGGTCTACTTGCGCTGTGTGATGCAGAGAAACTATACATTTTAAACATGCAAAGAAAAAGATGGAACATTAGGAAGGGTCACAGGCCCGCCCAGAGCCGGATCTAGGGTGTGGCGAGCGAGGCACTTGCCTCAGGTTTAAAGTTTAAAAGGGCGCCAACCAAAAGATCATTTTTTACTACGTATTTATAAAAGCTCCTCAATGAGATAATTACCTCAATAATGAAGATTATTTATTTGTAATATGTAATAATAAAAATTATATTAAATGAATTTATGTTTAGCACAGACCGAGCAGGTGAATTTAAATAATGCAATCAGCATTTAGGGCAGGGCGTCGTGCTGTGTAAATTGATTTTACAGAAATAATTGACAAATTCGAAAATAATTCCAATTTTTTGTGTACGCTATCAATTTGGGATTATATTTTAACTCAAGTAGATAAAGTAGTACAGTCAAAAAATATAACTGTGCTTAAGGCACTGGTAATGTGTTTGCAAGAAATGAGGGACCATGGTTTCGAAGACGTGTCTGAGGAATGCAAAAATATTGCGGAACGTTTAAACGTTACACCTGAATTTAAAAATAAAAGGAAAAGGAAGGCAAAGAGGTTGCATATGTATTAAGCACAGGACGAAAGAAGCAATTTTTCAGACCAGAAATTTTTGTAATTGAAATAAATCAATCATTGGATGCTCTTATATTTCATTTAAACTGGAGGTATGAAAAACTAAACAACGTAGCAACAGATTTTGAATTTCTTTCTGGTGAGAAACTAGCCGCTATGAGTGTGATTTGCAAAAATCAACTGCTAATTTTAGCTCTAAAATCTAAGTGAGTTAAATGCTATAGAAATGGCAGATGCAATTTCGTGTTTTAAGATACACGCTTTATTCATTCTTCCCTATGTAACTATAGCTTCTAGTTTAGACCTTTAAAAATTATACGTGAAAATAGATTAACAGAATCGTACCCCAACCTCGGGTGCATTTTTCCTTTTGCCTCAGGTGCTAAAATATCTAGATCCGGCTCTGGGCCCGCCTGTAATCTGAAAAACTATTTGACTTTACATCCCCCTTAACAAAGCAAATATTTGTTAATAATAGTAGTTTTTTTTTCATCATATCCAACTTCAAAACAAGAAACGTAAAATTAATTTAAATTTCAATTGCATTTTTGTCAATATTTTTGTTATGTAAGGTTATAAATTGATTACATTACAACAAGAAACGTAAAATTAATTTAAATTTCAATTGCTTTTTTGTCAATATTTTTGTTATGTAAGGTTATAAATTGATTACATGGTTAAATTTAGAAAAAAATACTCTATCGAATAGGCATAAAAAATATATATTATCCCTTATAAAAAATTATAACTTTATGATATAGTTTGAGAACCACTCAAATTTTTTCTTCAACAAGGGAATGTCCCTCTTTCTCTACTATAACTTTTATTTGAATGATGTTTTCCTATTTCTAATAATAAAGAAAATAATCGAGCTGTCCCGTATCCGAGAAACTATGTATAATCCAGAATTTTTTTATTCTTTTGTTTCTTTGTAACTACCATTGTATTAAAAAAAATCTGATGTGGCCAGCACATTACCTTCCGTCAGTTTACGTGCGTCAGTTCTATGTATTTTGTATAAATGTCATACAGAAAGTTCTTTGCAAAAGATTTTACTTCTTGTATATTACCTTAAGGCAGTGTTATTTTATACAAATTCCATACAGAAAGTTTCTAACAAAAGATCCTATATTTCCAGTAAAATTATAACATAAACATACTGTCAACTGCATTTGACACTGACACCTTTCAATCAGAATTTTCTTATAGCAGCTGTTTCCAGAGTTATAGCACAGCTGGCTAATATGATATTTAATTTCTTTATAATTTTTTAACTCTATATCCATTTAATATGAAGTATAAAATGCATTCAAATCGCATAGAGAATAAAATATTCTTTAATATTTATAATAACATTAAATGTGAAAAAATGATACTTAACATCGTTTTTTCACGAAAAACTGTTAAAATCTTCAAATGAGGGTACTTCCGGTTGACCAATTATAACCAAAATCTAATCAGCTCTTCACATGGATAACGAAGAGAAATACGAAAGAATTATAATTTTTGGAATTGTAGTATTAGCATTAGAAAATTTTGTCACACACACACACACACACACACACACACACACACACACACACACACACACGCACACACACACGCACACACACAGACAGACAGACATCATCGTAAATAGTAAAATCGTAATCTAGGGACCCTAAAACGTGCTTATTCATCAAAAACTCACCACCGAATTTTTTGACCAAAGACAATACCTTCCTTACATAAAGGTGACGGAAGGTAAAAATATTCTATTTTTCCGTCTAAAACAAATACCTAATCATAGACAAATTATTATTCATTGTTGGTGGAAAGCAAAGAATATTCGAAAGCGCATAAAAAAGTGCCCTAAGGAAATGCAAATCAAAAATCATATAGATAAATCTTTGTAGTTATTTGTAAAAATAAAAATTTGCAAAATTTACATTTCGCTTGAAGTGGTATGAAACAGATATATAATTTAATAGCACATTTCATTTGGCACATAAATCTTAATTAAAGTTCTCTCCAACTGTACCGGTAATTCAGTGACGTCGTCTATCTATATTCAACTGTTCCCGTGAAGAATACTCGCATGTCAACAGCTGTTTATGCGAACAAGTGAACAAAACTTTATAAAAACGTTCATTTGTTATGCATGCGATGATATTTCATTCAGAAGCTTATTATAATATGCATTTTGGAGTGAACTTCATAACAAATGGTGGGAGTTCAGGATTACAGGTACCGACTTTATTTATTATTCGTCCTGGGATTTTACATTTAATTAAAAAATTTGAATGCAAAATGTAAAATGACAGAAAACATGACGTATGATTGCCGGATATGAATAACATGAATTTATAAATATTAAACAATATATATATATATATATATAGCTATTGTTAAAATTATATGTATTGTCTGTCATGATATTTATTTTTTTTAATAAAAAATACAATAGATATATTTTAAACAATTGTATATTCATAAAAAACATGAATTTTAACAGTAAATGTGAATATTTCCGTAAAATATATAAACATGACAGAATTTTTTGCTGAGATTTGTGTTAAAATATTTTAAGCTAATAAAAAAATTATAACGAGTATTAATTTTTACCTCTCGCTAAGAGAGGTATTGTATTCATGCTAAAAATCGCATATCCAGATTTTAATGAATAAGCACGTTTTAAGGTCCCTAGTATCCGATTATAACATTTTTACGATGATGTCCGTATGTGTGTGTGTGTGTGTGTGTGTGTGGGGATGTGTGTGTGGATGTTGGATTCACTATATCTCAAATTCTATGAGACTTAAGACATTTTTAACTACGGATTCCTCAATCTAACAATAATCGGAAGAGTCCAGTCAGTTTTGGTAACAATTGGACAACCGGAAGTAGTAGTTACATGAAAAAAATCGTTTAAATATTATTTATCGAAAATTTATGTAAATACTTATATTAAAGAACGTTAAATTCTTTATTCGATAAATATAAATTCATTATTATATCTTCTATAGATTTAGAGATAAAGAAAGGCATATAAAATAATTTGATGTAAAAAATCTCAGATCAAACTACTACAAGGCAAGAAATTCAAATGTTTGTAATTGACACATAAATGTCACTGTCAAAAATATTTGTATGCCTCTGTCAAAAATATTTGTATATTATTATGAAGATTATGAAAATAAAAAAAAGTCAACAACGCAAAAGAATATATGTAAAAAAGAATATAAAAGGAATTTGCGAAAAAATGACGAATATAAAGAAAAAGAAAAGGAAAGTAGAAAAAGAAAATTTCAGGATATTGAATATAAAGAAAATGTAAGTATTGTACATAATTTATTTTAAAATATCCCATAGATATTGCAAATATATGTGAGAATTATTTTGTAGTGAGACATGAATATCTATATGTATTTGTATTTAAAAATATTTTTCGTTTTATGCGTACAACCAGGTAAAATATCTGGCCACATCAGATTTTTTTTAATGCTTTTAAACCCCGAGGAATGTATATAGGTGTACTGGCATGGGTACCGAATCGTTGGTTTTGTAAGAATAAATCACCGGTGGCCTAGCAATACCTCCTATATGATTTTGGTTTAATTTTATGGGAGATTTATGTCCAGTTACACCAATAAGGCTTAAATTTTAAGCTAGACTTAAAAAAATGTAGATCGTAATTTTGATAGCAATATAATAGAGTAAGATCCCAGGGCCCCCAGACGTAACTTATTTTCTCAAAGATGAAATGTGTGGAATAGAGTAGTATTCCCCAGTAGGTACATTGAACGCACGCATACCTGCTAAGTTGGGTAGACGGTCAATTTACTGGTACCAGGTGCGAAAGGTAAGCAAAAATTGGACTTACTTCACTTAAATTCTGAAAGCTGATTTTTATGTATGGCTTATAGAATATTAGTACAAAATAATATTCAACACTCCCAGACACTTCCGGTCGACAGACGCTTTAAAGCTCACACAAAAATACATGAACTTTACTTATTTTCTGATGCTTGATTTTTATATAATTTAGAAAATAAAATATTAAAAGCATTTGATAAAGAAATAAAAATTTTAATTATTCAAAATAAGAAGTTATTTATTAATAAATAATTAACATGTCAATAGAAAGTTTATACTTAATTACTATCTGTTTTGTAATAAATAACTTTTCAGTAAATATCTTTTTGATTTTTTTAAAAATAAATTACCAATAAATTTTTGTTTAATGAAAAAAATTACTTTTAAACTATATTTATTTCCTAAATTAACATCTACGCTCTTACAAACTCAATATAATACTGTATAATATATTTGATGGTAACTTTAAGTTAACTTTAAGTACAGAAATTTCACTGTTGCATTACACCAAAACAGTCTTCCCTCATAATACTGTATCCCAAGCGACACAAAAAAATGTTGACTTTTCGATAAAATTTATTGAACAATAAGTCAAAAATTAAAAATTGTGGACTAAAATTCCACAAAATATTGTATGTGCCACTTAGGATGCTACAGTGCAAACACACAGTAGAGTAGAGCACACTGTAAGTTTAAGAGAGTGAAATCAGTTTACATGGCTATTTCGCTCGCTCTGAAACGCGTGTATAGTCCCCCGCGCTCATACTCATAGCAGAATGTTTTTTGTGTCTGGGGGGATGTTTGGCCCTTAGCATTTGTCTGGCTGTGTACATATAGGTTTGAAATAGTCCCCTAACATATATAAAAATCAAGCATCAGAAAATAAGTAAAGTTCATGTATTTTTGTGTGAGCTTTAAAGCGTCTGTCGGAAGTTAAGGCCAACCGGAAGTATCTGGGAGTGTTAAATCTTATTTTGTACTAATATTCTTTAAGCCATACATAAAAATCAGCTTTCAGAATTTAAGTGAAGTAAGTCCAATTTTTGCTTACCTTTCGCACCTGGTACCTGTAAATTGGCCGTCTACCCAACTTACCAGGTATGCGTGCGTTCAATGTACATAGGAATACTACTCTATTCCACACATTTCATCTTTGAGAAAATAATTTACGTCTGGGGGCTCTGGGATCTTGGACTATAGGCGATGTGCACATTTTGAGCGTTAGCGCCTCTAACGGCTACATTGACATTTTTGGTTACCGAATCAATGTTGACATTTCGAGAAAGTGATACAATTTACAATTTTATTTTGAGTTTTTGCTATTGTACATGAATATTATACATCATAGTATATTGAAATGAATAAAGAAAATATTTAAAATGCTATATACTCTTATGTGTTGTGACAATCAAAAAAGTCAAAATACCAGCGAAGGTGCTGTGGCAGAAAATATAATTTTTCTCATAATATGTGTGATTTCTGTAAACGATTTTATCAACTGTAATTACACAAGAGCTTTTTATTTTGCCGGATAAATTTCTGTTGGTCACGAAACCTTGTTACCTAGCAATTTGACAAGAAAACTGTTTTAATAAAATCACGACACCGTAGGTCAGGTTACAAGGTTGAGTTGTCAAACAGAAATTTATCCGGAGAAAATAAAATGCTAGAGTGTAATTCAGCGAGATAATTTAACGACATTTTATTTATGAAAAAGTTTATTTAAACGTGCAATTAGTGAAAGTACAATTATTATATATCATTTTATTTGACATGTTTTCTTCACGAAGATTTGTTACTTCATTAGTCACAGTAGAAGATTTAGAAATATTATTTGTTCTTAGATTTGTAATTAAATTTTCATGATTTGCACAGTCCAATTGAAGATAAGGTTTTATTGAAGTGGAATTGGAATGACCTGTTATTTTAATAATTTGTTGATCGCTTACTCCTGCTTTTGCTAACGAAGACACTGTGCTGGCGCGATTTGAATGATTCGTTATCTTATTATTCTGAATATCAATTCCTATTTTATTAGCCGCATTTTTAGTCCACTTAGATAATAAATTTACTCCCAATGGTACGTTTTTGTACCAGCCTTTCGAATTTTTATATTTCCAAAATGGATTAGGAGTCAAAAATAGTCGTTCTGATGTTATATTTTTGGATCGTTTATAAGTAATCTAAACAATCTTACTGGGCAGATTGTGTCATCTTCATTATTTTTTGTTAGCCACTTACTATCTGTCAATTTATTTGCACCTCCTTGTGCAGTTTTCGAAAATTTTGGGTTGTATTCTATTCTATCCGTAAACATTCCATCAATTGCTTTTTCTTCTTTAAAATAATACACCATGCAACTAGCAGCTTCTCCTCCTCTCCAAGCCAGCTCATAAGAAGCTATATGAAAAAACTTTTTTTGCAAACCTTCAGGTTCATTTTCATCCTAAAGTTTAGCCATTTTGATTATTTGTGCTTTATTTACAGCTGTCGAACTAATCTTTCTTTTCTCAGGAATACTTTGGAGTTCTTTTCTTTTAGCGTTTCTATCATCGCGTGCTTCTTTAAAAATAATATCCGTAAAGGGATCAAATTTTATGTTGAATTCCTGAAAATATTTCTCCTGTAGCATTTTGGCCGTTGAATTCCACATTGTCTTCACTACATATTCTTTATAATTTTCTCCATTAATCTTTCGCATATTGTAAGCCCAATCTAGCAAAATATTTGATATTTTACATACCGTTGTACCTCGTTCTAATACATAATTTCGGCTTTCACAAAATGTCATAAATTGGCGCCAGATACATGATTTATTGTTTTTTGTGTTTATAGGCACACTATTTATAATATTTTCTTTTATACTTTCTTCGGAAATATTCCCAAATCTGTTCATTTTGCACTACAAGCAAGGACAAAAAATGTAAATGACATTAATGTAGTTAGTGTTTTGAACTGGTTGCTAGGAGAAAGGTAAATAACGTTTTATCACTTGCAAAAAGTTACCTTCCTGTTTATCCGCTGTCAAAACGATAAAATTGTTTTTTCTTTATGGCTTACTTTATATTGAAGTTAAATTATCATATTTAAATTTATATTACAATTTATAATATTAGTTGAATGTTACGAGATGCACAGTACATGGAAATTAAAATTAAAAAGTTGGAAAACTTGAATGACTGGAAAGAAGAAAATTTCTACATATCACGTTATCAGTGTATGATGTTAGCATCTTTTTTTTTTATATTCGCAATAAATGAAGAAGATTCTTCATTGAAAATATACCAGGCTCTAAGTGGAATCAGTTGCACTAGCTCGGAAAAGAAAATACATGAAAAATACGAACCATGTGAATTTCTACCTTTAACATTAACATTACATGTACAAAATCTATAATAAATAGACGAATTATGTCAAAAATAAACTCCTATTTCATACAACTGCAAGTATTATACAATTTTAAGACAATTTTCTGCTTCTTGTATTATATCTTGTTCAAATATTAACTTAAGAAACACATTTTTATATAATTCATTATTGCAATCAGACGACCATCGTTGAATTTTTATTCATACGATAAGTATCTTTTACAGTGAGAAAACATGTATACCTAAAGAATTTTTCATGTAAGTGGAAGATATCTGTTGAAAAAAAATTTGTAATGCTCATTTTAATAGTCTTATAATATAGAAATTGTTTGCTAATTTAACCGACTTCGTATCTCTTACGGTTCTCGAGATAGCAATAGTGAAACACTTAAATTGAACACCCTTTATATTAGCGAACAACAAAATTATTGCAATCCTGTCATACTGCACCTTATATCAAACTAGAAAATTAAATCCTATAATAAAACCATGGTAACAATATGACGTCATCAGCTCCCGCCCATCCCTGGCGATTTGAACCATGTGTTTACTATTGATGACGTGGAGATCCGGTCGTGGAAACGGACTTTATTTATATTCGCAATCGTAGATAAAATTTCCCCTCTCTTGGTGCAAATCGGTACTACGGAAATAAATCGTACAAGCGCCATATTGAATAAGTGACAACTGAGTGAGTAGTGAAATAATTAATAATTGAATATTTAAACTTATCGCCTTTATATAAATAAGTTTTTAAACTCGGTTTGCATACACAGTCAATAAAACACAATGAACAATGTGAACTGTCATATGTCAAACCCATCGTATGGCGGCCATCTTGTTTCGAAAATCAGCGCCTCTAACGTTAATTTCGATTGCGAATAGGGTGTAAATGAAATAAGTGCATTAAATTTAACCAGTAATATAACTCATCGAGAGCAACAATATTTCATAATAACTTTTTCTTGAAATCGCATATTTTTTTAGCATTTTTACCACCCCGTAAAAAGACGAGTCGTTCCAAATATTTTTGTGATAATTGAATGCAGTAGCAATAGCTATGAAAAATTTTGTTTTAGCAATTGACCGTCCTGTTAATTGTTGCAATTAAATTTTGACATTAGTAATAAACTTGTTTATAAGGTAAAATTCTGTCAAAATGCGAGTACATAGACATTGTAATTACTTACCTACGGTTTATTTATTTATTTTTTTACTCGTATCTGTACTACATTTTACTTGACATCACGGTTGACATAAAGACATTTACACGGAGCGTTTCCAAATCATCACCAAATCATTCTGTTCTTAATATTCGCACATTTGTTAATCTTGTACATATTTACCACATCACAATACGGAGTGTCACATATGACAATTTTTAAAAAAGCAACAGTTATATCCGTAACATGTGCAAAAAGTTCTATGTTTTCAGCACATAACAGGCTTCAATTTTGGGAATGGCTCATAATGTTCATTAATGAGACTGAATTTACTTGGGAAGGTGTATTTATTATGCACAATACACATCTCGACAGACGAAAATGCTGTAAAAATTTTCACACTATTCACAGGTGATTAAATGCCTGTTTTAATACACAACTTTATAATTTTGTTATCCAAAATTTAAATTTATTTATTTTAAAAATTGTATTATTACGTATTAATTAATAATAATAATGATGTTATTTCCCTTGATTCGTTTATTAATTACTGTAACTGTAAGTCTAACCGATAACCGACAATTTTTGAGCTGTTTTTATCCCACTTAAATACGGCAGTAGCCATTTGTTCTCCATGGGCGGGTAACGAAATATGTAGCAAATCTTTAAAGAATTTTAACTCAAAATCTGAAAGAAAAAAAAGTCATTAAGAAATATTGTTGCTCTCATCGAGTTACATTACTGGTTAAATTTAATGCACTTATTTCATTTACACCCTGTATAATTGACTGTTTTCCATTGTAAACGGCCACTATGATTTTATTGTAATGTTAAAAGTATGAGATGTATATCACAGAAATAAAATATTAAAATCGCTACAGCTTAGGAACTAGGCATTTCCGGATATATGTTTATATGAACTTTTTTATAGCTTTGAGATGTATTATCCACCCTTAAATCCTTGATCTCTATTTTTGAACAGCCTGTATACAGAAAACATATTATTTTAGGCGAATATTTAATTATATTGTAGTGCCCGATTTTACTCAATGCATACTTGAATTAGTGTGCTGAAAAATGTTGAACCGAGGATCGTAAAATGCTGCAGTAAAATAAACAACAATAAATTTAATTTTGCTTAAAAGAAATAATGAATTGTTGGACTAGAGAAGTAAATATTTTGTTGTTTAATTTTGCTTGGAAATATAGTAATTTTGTATTCAAGAGCAGAATTTTAAAACTTGGCCAGAACGGAGAAACTGCGAGAATGCCGTGCCAAGAACTGAAGTTTCCAGCTGAAATGAACGGAACTGCCTGTTAATAAAGCCATGTCCGCGCCAACTCGGAATATATTTCCGAACGAAGCGTAATATTCAATGAAATTAACTGATTCTGCATATTTTTAATTGGAATAAAAGGACTGAAATATCCTGAAGAATTTGTAAAAAGTACTGGAAGGATTTCTCGCTGAAAATGTTACCTCATTAATATTAATAAGTCGTAAATATTCTTTCAACTTACTTCCATGTCAAAAATTTATTTTTATTAATTTCTTCTGTAACGCTGAAAAAGTTTTATGTTAATATATACTTTTTCGTGATTCTTAAAGTAACGAATGTTTAATAGGGATTTCCACGATTTTTTGATTTTTGTTTTATGTTAATCTTGATAAAAAATCTGATGTGGCCAGCACATAACCTCTCGCTAGATATTTTACCTGAGTGTACGCATTAAACGAAAAATATTTTTAAATACAAATACATATATTCATGTCATTTTAATATAAATTGTGTACAATACATACATTTTCTTTATATTCAATATCCTGAAATTTTCTTTTTCTACTTTCCTTTTCTTTTTCTTTATATTCTTTTTTACGTATATTCTTTTGCGTTGTTGACTTTTTTTATTTTCATAATCTTCATAATGATGTACAAATATTTTTGACAGTGGCATACAAATATTTTTGACAGTGACATTTATATGTCAATTACAAACATTTGAATTTCTTGCCTTGAAGTAGTTTGATCTGAGAATTTTAACGTCAAATTATTTTATATGCATTTCTTTCTCTCTAAATCTATAGAAGATATAATAATGAATTTATATTTATCGAATAAATAATTTAACGTTCTTTAATATAAGTATTTACATAAATTTTCGATAAATAATATTTAGATGGTTTTTTTTCTTGTAACTACTACTTCCGGTTGTCCAATGGGCCCGTCCAATTTTTTTTAAATTTTTTACCTGTTACGAAGAATTTAAAAATATAAATTCCGTATTTTTTGTTTTCTTGAAATTACGCTTGATAACGCCTAAAATAATTTTTAAAGTTTTGGCGCAAAAGTTCTGACGTTAGCGTCACTCCGTCGTAAGTAGAGAGAACCGACATACGTTACCATTAATATGGCAATATACAAAAATTGTTGCATGAAAAAAATACAAATCCATTACAAACTGTGATCAAAAATCTTTAGAGCTAATGGTAACAAAGTAAGCCAGACAGTTATTATATCATTTCAAAATATATATTTGTTTGATTTACTGACATGAATAGGTATAGCAGTAGTATTAAATGTTAATTTATGTAAAACTTCGATAGTACATATTATACATAAATAAAAATCAGGTAAGTAAAATTAATAATTTTTGCTCGTTTTCATAATCAACTTAATTATTCGCTTTAATTAATATGACTTTAAGACTTTCTTTAATATAATATTGAAGTTTTCATTCTCATCTAGTGTCATTATTAGAATTAAAATAGTATTTAATCTACTTTCTATGTATAATTAAATACAACAAAGACAGTATTGATTACAATAATCAAAGCATAGTTCATAATAAAAAGTAATGCAACATTTACATTACTATTTACTAAATGATTACAACAATGATTGAGATTACAATAATTAAAACATAAGTTATAATATAAATTTATTTAAAATTTTCATTTGATCTTAATAAAAAAATTCTCGGATATATTAAATATGTGTTTTTTAGAGTATGTGTAAAGCCAATCGCGAATTTATGAGCAAAATATGCATGGTCCACTTTATAGTGACATTTTCACAGGGACACTGGACTACTGTAATGACGCTGACGTCACAACATGGCGACCATTTTACGCTAAAAACTTTAATTACATTATTATGGATATAAAAATACAAAATATATAGCAATTTTTATTTCGTTTTCATTTATTTATTTTCAAAATTCATATGCGACATGTAATTTTTAAAAAGTCGAAGACTTGTACGAGCCCATTGTTACCAAAACTTAATAAACTCTTCCCATTATTGTTAGATTGAGGAATCCGTAGTTAAAAATGCCTTAAGTCTTATAGAATTTGAGAAATCGTGGATCCAACACACATACGGACATCATCGTAAAAATGTTATAATTGGATTCTAGGGACCTTAAAACGTGCTTATTCACTAAAATCTGGATATGCGATTTGTAGCATGAATCCAATACCTCTCTTAGCGAGAGGTAAAAATATGAGTAATCTTTTTGGAAAATGCTTATGACGTCAAGACAGAGATGCTATTTGTCCGCTGTAAGACAGCTCTAAGAATGACAAAATATAATAAGACAGAACTATTTTCATTAATTTGACTTCTTTCTAAACTTTCTAAATCGATGTAAACAAATTCTAAATATTCTAAATTCTCTATAACATTTCACGTGTTTCAACAAATTACAAACACTAAACAAATTAAGCCCGTTTCAAACATACAGGATCATTGAAAAATAGAAACAAATACCTATTTTCTTTATTATTAATTTTAGGACTATAGTTTAAATTACAAATTAAATTCTCGGTTCGACCGGTTTCGAGCTTCACATGAGCCTTCTTCAGGAGATGAGAATTATTATAACATAATGATCATAATAATTATCATCTTCATGTGGACCTCGAAACCGGTCGACCCGAGAATTAATAAATAAAATTTTATGACTGCAATCCAGCAACAATTTATTCCCTCATCATTACATCCAGTTAAGCAACCTTTTCTCTTATTCTCTTAAATTAGAAAATTCGAAGCGAATTTAAATACCGCTACCACTTTTTGGTGTAACAAGGTCACGAATTTTACTTCCGGTTTCGTTGGAAGCAAAATCATTTTTTAAATGGAACAGTATAAATATATTCTTTTGCGATCGTTCAAAAAATGAGATATATCTGATCACTTTTTAAATTGGAAATTCCATCTTTACTGAGCTAGCTCGGAAAATTGTCTATAAGGAATCGGAAAGTTACTTTCTGATCCCTACATGAATGTTTTCATGACGATCAGTTGTCAATTGTCAATATCAATTTGAGGATCGCTTAAAATATAAAGTCGTGTTTTATTCAGACTGGTAACAGCATTTTATTCAACATACCGGTTACTGGTGGTTACGTCAAACATGTAGCCGCAGTATGCTGGGCGGTTACATGTTAGGTTACTATTGCCAACCTTTTATAGCTGTCAAAACGCTGAAATTTTGGCAGTTAGGCAATTTTCAGTAAGTGTAAAAATGGAATCTGTGACATTTTTTCTGTTGTATTACATTATTACGCTTTAAATTAAATGTACCACACTATCAACAAGGTAAATATTTGACAAATGTCAAGTAATTAAATTGACAGAAACGTCTGTAGTAACCGGGCATATTTCATTCACACCGGTTACATGCGGTTAACCAAATGTAACTCGGTTATCTGAAAAAAATGCCTTAAAGGCTGGTTCATGTAAGCTGTAAACTTAAGACTTTACCTTAGCATTAGCACTATGACTTTGCATTAAACTTTACATTACGTTGCCTGGTACATGTACTTGTTAGGGCCACAGACCATCTACACTAGGGCAAACCAATAAGAGTAGGCCGATAATGTAATTTTTTCTAACAGCGACACGTCATTCATGTTGATATACAAGGACATATAAAATATATAGGTATGGATAGTGATACAGACGTTGCCGTATTTTCAATAATTTGTATTGTTCCACAAATTCATTTAGTTGAATATCTTTTTCAAAACCGTTCTTTTTTACTTAAATGTGACAGAATTTTTTAAAACTTCAAACGTCAAATTCAAAGACATGAATATCGCCAGCGGCAAGCTTTTGATTGGTCGGCATTAGCATTATGACTTAAGAATTTAGAAATTGGCGTATTCTAGGGTTACGGCATAATGCTAAGGTTAAGGTTACAGCTACATATACCGTAGCACGCATTTGTCTATAGGCTAACCAAGTACGTATCGTCGCGCCACTCGCGGATTTTTTAACACTGGGTCTGGAAGGAGGTTGGGATGACAGCTCATAAACACGCGTAAATATGAGTACGAAAACCGTGGAAAAAAGCCATCAGACATGTTGTGTTGTAGAGTGTAAATCCAAATATAACGGGCAGTGTCGGACTGGGATATATTTCTGAGTGTGGCGATTTGGATTACCGGGCCCCCTATTCTGGGCCATTCAAAATATTATTAATGAAACAAAGATGGTTATAAATGAAGGTTTTTTTTATAATACATTAATGAATGTAAACATTAAGTAAGGACACAAAATGAACTCAAAAATCCGTGACATTGACGATTAATATGAGAAAACAGATTTATTGAAATACTTGCATGGGGATCTCAAGCAATATAAGAGTTCTGATGTCGGGTAAATTAGACAAAAGTTACCCCATCAGAAGACCATTTTAATGATGTATCGTTATTTGAGAAAAAATACATACATATAGACGAAAACGGTAAATTTTGAAATGGTTTATTTTTGAGAATAACTACAAAAAATTTTTAATATATTTTATTTATTACCAAATATAACTGTACTAGTTGTATAGAATTAGCAGTAATCTAATATAAAAATCGCGTCTCAAACACGTACATTTTGGCCGAGATTTGGCACATAGATTAAATAACGCATATGCGAAGTATGCATTACGAAGTTAATGAATTTAAATATTAAAATTATAAATATATTGGTATAATCATTTTTGGATCATTTTCTTTGTTGTAATCAAATCATATTAATAGTGAATGGTGAAAACTATTAAAGATAAACTTTTTTTGTAGGTGCAATGTTTATAATTAATTTTCATTTTAGTGCTATCTTTCACCCAGCACATTATAAAACGTAGTACAAAAAAATTATGGGTCTAAAGGCCACTTGCACCAACATAATTTAATTTTTAAGCGTTTCTTAAATTGATAATATTACGTCGATATAAAATGAATTACTATGCATTGTCGTTTCGATTTACATTTTTTGTCTATGGGTCGCTTAAAATTTAAGCCTTGTTAGTGCAATTGGGAATACCTACTTAAGTTTAAGTACAATCCCAAGAGTTAAGGCAATAAAAATTGTTATTAAAATGACAGTTGCAGAATTTAACTCCTACCTTAGGTATTCTGTTTCGTGAATAGATCTCATATTAAATTTTTTAATCCGGAATAAAAATGGAGTTAGTTAACTCTGAATTTAATCATTTTTATGTATCTGGTAATGAAAGTCTACTATGTGAAAAGTGAAACGTCACATCAAACCACACAGAACTTAAAACTAAATTTTATATCTACTACATAGTAGATTTTGCACATGCCCGTTGAGCACGTATTTCTAGAATACACTGGCCGGGGTGATGATGGAGTTTGGGGTGAAGACAGGGATAAAAGCAAGCCTATATTGGCGCGTAGTTTTCTTTGATACGCTACGCTTGTTCTCTGGTTAAGGTCAGACTCTTGAATTATGTTTATACTTGATCTACAATCAGTTCTTTAAGATTTTTTTTCTCCTTATCATATTGAAAACTATTAACTAAGTACTAGATATGATAGTTACAAGTTTAGACCGGGCCCTTTCGCTCGCCGGGCCTGTGGCGATCGCCACATCGCCACAATGGCCAGTCCGACGCTGATAACGGGGATAATAAGATTCACTTTTACTCCTTCCTTTATTAACTCTGGGAATAGGTAAGGCGACAAAAATGGATACCATCGGTTCGTCGAATGACATAAGTACAGTTGAATTTTATTAAAAATCTGATTGCATATTTCTCAAGCACACAACATGGTTTTAAAGTTTATATATTTTGTGTTTATCAAATAAAAAATTTAGTTTAATAATTATAACTTAGGTACAAAATACTTCGATTCAAAATAGGTTATGGGACAACAGGTACATATCTGTGTGCCTTTGATAATGATAACAATAATGAAAAATAAAATATCTATGAAATATACATGCTATTGAATGTAAAATGTATAATTGTATAATATTTATGAGATATACGATAAATTATTAGTAGACAACTTTACCCAAAGCGCACGACGCAAATCTTTATACTGACCTTGAGAAAAATATACGTCAAAGTTCAAGAAACATGTAAGTAAATGGAATACACAAATTACATATTAACTAACAGTTCTCCCAAATCAACGGGAAATATTTTCCAAATTGTCGTCGACTAAAAGTACAGTAACAAGTAGTGATAGTCTGACAGTCCTCACACTGGCGCGAATTTACCGCGCAAACGTATAAGAAAGATATGTCGACGTTTTCAAAATGACAAAACACGTATTTTCTATTTCAAGTGGTGCTTCAAATATATTTTAAACTGACAAAATGGTTCGTGTGTATATAAAACGCCATTCTACACGTACTAAATCCCTCCCACAAATATTTAACGGGAAATCCATTAGATGGCGCGACCAGCGACACGGAACAGCTACTTGAATAGCCTATATCAAAATGCTAATGCTAAGGCAAAGTCTTAAGTTTACAGTTTACATGAACCAGCCTTAAGTTACGTTGATGCAATCGTCCATAACTTTAATTTGTTGCACTTATTTTTGAATTTTAGACATTTAGAATTATTTGAAATAATCAAAAATAAATGATACATCATGTAAACGTCAAAATATTTCCTCAAAAAAAGAAGGCACAAATGTCATGACAAACTCAATATATTAAAATATCATAGGTTTGAAAATTCCATTTTTTGTTATATCGTGAGACATATTTGAACAGAAAGTCGATAATTTTGCATTTGATTAAAAAAAACTGTATTTTATTTATCTTAGTTATAGCATCAGAGCAGTTTCAAAATCAGCTTAAAAATGAACTAAGTCCACCTTGAATAAACTCTTCGTTTAGCGTGAGCCGCATGCACATTTTTACCTCCCGCTACCCTTGGTAAGGGAGGTATAGGGATCGTGCTAAAAATCGCATATCTAACTCAAATACAGTGGTTCGTACCACGAGCACAGTTTTAACTAAAACGCTGTTTTAAGAAATGTCAAAATCAAATTTCAATATTTAATTTCGCCCTTATGTATAAACAACGATTTTTTTAAAAATATTTGTTTGATTATAAACCATGTTCTGCTTTAAAATCATATTTTGATAAATTTGTTATTATTTATTATAAATATTAAATAATGTAATTTGAAATTTCTTAAAACAGCGTTTTGGTTAAAACTGTGCTCGTGGTACGAGCCAATGTGTTCAAAAAAATTCCTAACAAAGAAACGTATGTCAATTTTAAAATATTTAATTAAATGTCACTTTGACATGAGATATTGTCAATAATGTTATCAAAAGAAATCAAAGCTTTTCTTCTTGAATCTTATTTTAGAAATGGAAACAAATTAGAAAACGGCGAATGTTAATATACTGTATCCTTCTTTATTGTCTTTTCTCCTTAAAATTACATTTCAAGATCAATTTTGACAACTTGACTTTTCAATTTAATAATGATCAGTCATACGTTTCTCTGTTCATAGCCTACTCCGAGTTAGGAATTTTTTGAACACACTGTACTATCATTCAGAAAATTTTGAAATCTTGTATTTCGAACTTTTTCTGTATTGGAAAGAGCTCATTAGATTTTGGTGAAAATCGAATAACCGGAAATGGCACTTTACTAGAAGCTCAAAATAGTTTTTCTTCGAAAAATACCTTTAAATGTTATTTTTTCGAGATTAATGTTATTATAAAAATTCAAGATTATTAAATTTTCTATAGATATTAATACTTTTTCTATATATTTTATGGATAAATTTATAAAATTATCTATAATTTAAATCCCAGACCTACGCTTTAAACAAACAAAACGCAGTTATTCAAATGTATGTAACTGACAGATAAATGTCACTATCAAAGAACTAATCATTTCAAAATAATATTAGTAACGTTTTAAAAAGGAAAAAGTAAATGAAACAATAGAAAAGGAATTCAATACAGTTTTCAGCATAAGTAAATATGTAGGTATGTATTTAGATTAATAAAAACTACCGATTCACAAAAATATTTAAGCTAATCCTCATTTTTGGATTAGTGAATTCTATTCTATCCCGGTATTTAAAATTTAATCTTCATTTTATTATAGTTCCGGTGGCTCAATGGTTAGAGCAACGCCTCATGTCATGAGTGCCCTCGGGGCTCTCGGTTCGAATCCGACTAAAGCATGGATGTGTGTGAATGTGAACCCACTCTGTAATTGGATTTTAATCCTGTTGAGGGGTTTAAAAAAGGTAGTTACTTGGATTAGATTAGACTAAAACTGTCAAAATTAGAGTAAAATTCGCTAATCCAAAAAACTTAATCTTTTTTGTGACTCGGGCTGTAAATGGCGGGAGGTATTGCGTTGGCCACACCAGATTTTATAAATTGGAAATTCGCATTATTACCACACATTGTATAAGGTACATAGGCGATATAGCTTTGGTTAAACGAAATTTATAAACGAAATAGTTTTGTTACACTAAATTCATAGAATAAATAACGCTGCTGGTGAACAATTTTTTAGTTAGGATAGTAAAATACGTTGTTGCTTTAAATATTTCCTGGGAAACAACTTCTAGCGGAATAAAAGTTGTAGTTTAGTAGTTTAAATGTACTACACTGCACAAGTGAATTTTTTGTGAACAGGACAACTATCATGTCAAAGTTCTGCAAACTCTTCTCAGGATAATAAATTTCATACAAAACATACTAGTAGCGTAATTCTCTTTTTAACCCCAAGTTGTAAAGTATTAAACAACAAACTAATGCTTCTCATTCTGTAGTCTTTTAAAATAAAATAACATTTCCATGCGAGCATAAAGTTGAATACTGTTGAGCCGTGAGCTATGTACATTCCTTCTTATCGAACAGTTCTGGCAATGAGGGAATTACTGCAATATACTCTGAACAGGAACCAAGAAAGTGTTCAATGCAGATACCGCAAACCACACTCCGAACTGTAATTTTATTTAACTATCTGCACTGGACACATTTTGTAAAAGTTTAGCCAATATTTCAAACAAGAAGTTAATGCTGTGAAATTGTAATTACATTGTTCAAATAAATTGTTTTACTTAACATAAAATAATTGTAAATTAACGGATGTAATTGCAGTTTGTAATACAATTTACCGAACGAAATTTACCTATGGTAGTGAATAATGGTTATACGAGGGTCACGCTAGAATTATTGAGAATAAGAAAATCAGGTACAGGGGCGCGCCGTACCATTTTGTCGCCCGTGTGCCAATGTTCATCTTGATGCCCCCTCCCCCAAATTCAACAGTTATAAAAAATAAGCAACGCCATTCGGAAAAACATAAAATAGTAGCCTAAAAAGATGCAAACTAAAATCTAGTACTACTTCACACTTGGAAAATATGTATTCACAAAAAAACTGCAAAATTTACATTTTTGCCTATATCTAGTTACGGATTTTTTCTCAAATAACGACACCACTAAAATGGTCTTCTAATGGGGCAACAATTATGTGAGCACGTTAACTTGGACAGCCTGTGTACTTTTTTATAGTTACCATATGTTTTAAATAAACCACAATAATTGTTTTTACCCTATAAAATTAATAATTCTTGCATTTTCTGCTTGAAACATAGATACATCGTTGGAAAGCTAAAGTAAACTCTTTCAATGGTATAATTTTGCTATTATGGAAATTACAAATTGGACCGCGTTACTTGAAATCTAATAGTCATAAAAAATCTGAGCATTGTCGTTTGAAGGAAAATAAAAAAGGGTTCTTAAAGACGTGCAAACCAAAATTCCATATAATTTCATATTTGGAAGTTAATTGTGAATATAAAAGGAAGTGGCTAGAGTAGCGAACGCGGGACCGTGTTCAAAAAATTAATATCTCAAATTGACATGGTTTTCGCAATTTCTCTAAATATACCCTAACATTACCCAAACTCTGGCTTGGAAAACGCGGTCCAAGTATTATGCGTTAGGTGAGGTTATTGTTGTTCTCTTTAGAGTAATATACAAGCAACCTTAGTAAGGTAATCAACAACGGTCCCGCGTTCGTGTCGGAATTTGAATTTTTAACAACGGTCCCGAATGTTAAGACACCTCTTTACGACGTTTCTAGTACTAAACGAGGTACTAAATCACGCCATTTGGAGTTTTATACAGTAACCATTTGTATGCATTTTTCGGGAAAAACAAAAACATCTTTAAAATAGTCTACTAATGGAGCAACTTTGCTCTAATTTAATCGACTTCGTATTTCTTATAGTTTGCGAGATCCCAATGTGAGCTTCGAAAAACGGGCATATTAAATTAAAAAACTTAAGTCTTATTACAATTTTGCTCGCCGTGTCGCCCCTGACCAAGTGTCGCCCGTGTGCGACGCACACATCGCACCCTGTGACGGCGCGCCCCTGATCAGGTAGGTGTAAAACAGAATTTGTACGTCGGTTAAAATACAGTCGAGTAGAGTCTATTACCTAAAGTGGAGACTGTAGAGCGTAGCGTGTGTTACGGATTTCCAGACGAAAGTCGTAATAATTACGTTGATAATTATATATTTTTATTTCCTTGGAAACACGCTTTTTTTTAAAATCCACACACAACCCCTACGAGCGCCAATTAGCTACTGGTATAGGAATGGGATACAAAGACAATGCTATGAAATTGTAACGAATAATACACCTTACGTTTTACTTTCATTTCCCAATCAATTTCCCCGATTGTTAGGGAAACGAAGTGTTATCCCTACCCTATTCAATTCCCGGAATAGAGTTAGTATTTGTAAACAATTTTATTAACAAATTTTCTTAGAAATTTGAAAATACGTCGCCTCTTAGAACACGGGGCCTCGGGAAAAATCCTGAAAAACCGAATTCTGAGCCGGCCCTGAACCTAACATAAATAAACGAATGGTTTGAGAAGTTTTAGCTTGTTCATTTGTCATATGACCTATCAGTTTGATTTCTAATCTTAAATTTTGATTTGTTTAGGGGAGATCGGTGTCAATTGTAACAAAATTTAAACTTTTATTTTTCACGAGTTAATGTTACAGTTCGAAATTTTGAAATTACCAATATGAGAACCTACCCACCTTAGTGAATAATATTTTGAATTTTAAACTTTTGAATATGTAACAAATATGAAAGTATAAGGATTTTTAGCCAGGCATTACAAATGTTACAATTGACACCTAACTGGTGTCAATAGTAACAGGGCCGGTGTCAATTGTAACAAATTTTAACAGTGATGTAATAAGATAAAATAACAGATAAAAGAAGAAATTATTGACAAAAAGAAACATTTATATATTATCTCAGACTCAAATAAAAGCAAACAAAATATATATTCTGTTGGTGATATGGACCATTTTGACCGGTGCATTTAGTCGCTAACGGAATTGCAGTTTAGGTAAACATAAAATAGTTCTTTCTTCGTCCAATTTAACTTGCCCGGTGGCCAGGTTTTACATTTGCGCCACTGCAACCAATCTCCTGTGCTCAAAAAATATGGGCCAATACATATCAGAGAGTTTCCTCATCGGAGCCATCTCAAGATTAATCTACGACTGTTACTTTCGGAAGTATTTTTCGTTTTTTTGCTCTTCTTGTTTTATGTTTTCGATAGCAGTGGTTTTTTCTTGTAATTTTTATCATGATCAATACTATACTTAATTATTAAAAACGTTAAAATCGACACCGTGGCATTTGTTACAACTGACACCGCTTCACTTATAAAGATATTATTTGCTTTTTTGTATTTATTAGGTAATAATTCGAAATGTTTTTTAATGAAAAATAAAAGCAGATATAACTCACAAACTGATCCTTAACTTGTAATATTTCCGAGCAGAGCACTTATAGTGTTTTAGAAACAATGTGTGTCACTACCTATATTTACTTTTTTGTCGGTTTACAGACATTCGTCAGAAACAGAGGCCGTATTTGCGCGTATGTACTTACACTAAATACTAAAGACCTATGACTCTTTCTGCTTCACTCTGCAAGCGCGTTTTAATCTACTTCGAAAAGATGGCCCTGTTACCTACCCTTGTTACATTTGGCACCTGTTACAATTGACCCCGGTCTCCCCTACACTTCTTTTTATTTATATTATTTACAATTTCATTCATTTCCTTACATAAAATGTAAAAAGCTTTTTTTACATCTAAATGCTCTTCACTGATATGCACTGATCTCTCAGTGAGAAATAGCCCTGCCTTGAGGTTGGGATGAGGCATCCTCTCACAATAATTAACTTACCAACTTTTTAAAAGTCAGAAATCGGCTTATTACTAACCGATTGTGAATAAAATATATTTTATACAAGTATATTAAAAATTTTATTTGTTTTTACCTTCCGTCACCTTTAGGTAAGGAAGGTATTGTCTTTGGTCAAAAAATTCGATGATGAGTTTTTAATCAATAAGCACGTTTTAGAGTCCCTAGAATACGAATTTACTATTTTTACGATGATGTCTGTATGTGTGTGTGTGTGTGGATGTGTGTGTGTGTGGATGTGTGTGTGTGTGTGTAACAAAATTTTCGTCTGCGATAACTCTAATACTACAGTTACAAAAATTATAATTTTTTCGTATACTTCTTCGTTACATCCATATGAAGAGCTGATTAGATTTTGGTTACAATTGGTCAACCGGAAGTACCATCATTTGAAGATTTTAACAGTTTTTCTTGAAAAAACTATGTTAAATATAATTTTTTCACAATTGATGTTATTATAAATATTAAAGAATATTTTATTCTCTATACAATTTGACAGCATTTTATACTTAATATTAAATGGATATAGAGTTAAAAAATTATAAAGAAATTAAATTTCATAAAGTAGCCATAGCTGTGGAAACAGCTACTATATTAAGAAAATTCTGATTGAAAGATGTCAGTGTCAAGTGAAATTGACATAGTGTGTTTGTCTTATAATTTTTACTGGAAATATAGGATCTTTTGCTTTGTGTATGGAATTTGTATAAATACATACAACTGCTTTAAGGTAATGTACAAGAAATAATAATAATAATAAATCTTTTATTTCTGTAGATACATTACACTGTATATAGAAAACGTCACAAAATAATAATTTTCTGTATGAAATTTGCATAAAATACATGCAACTGCGGGAAGATAATGTACAAGAAATAGAATATTTAATTTAGCAAGGAACTTTCCGTATGAAATTTTTACAAAATACATAGATCTGACGGAAGGTAATGTGCTGGCCACATCAGATTTTTTTCTCGTGCTATGTTGAAAATGTAAAAACCAATTTAAATTTTAAAAGTAAAATTTGCATTTTTCACAGATTTGTAACTTCTTTAAACTCTTTCTAGCGAGCTTAAGGTAAATTTATTTCAGTAGTTTAAATACTTTTCTATTGCTTTTAAGGTTTGTAAAAGAAGAAAACGAATCGACATTTTACAAATGAATCACATAAATCTTAATTGAAGAAGGAAAAATTTAATTTTAACCAGAACGATAAAAGAGAATTACGTTCTACAATAAAGTAAATTGGTATTAATTTAAAAACAATCTGCCTCGGATGAAATTTCTTTCTTTAGTTGATTACACAAACAACTTTCCTCAGAAGTGCAGAATAAAACCACAGCGTTTAAATAATATTTCAAAGAACAAAAGAATAGAAAAAAACAAGTGACGCCACTGGCGGCGGGCTAAGAAAATGCGAGAACGTCCTGATTAAAACATGCGGACTTTGTCTTTATACATTCGAGGAAATTTCCCTGACTTTCCCTTTGAAAATATCGCCGACTGCTTTAGTCTCATACATGCATAAAAAGGTTGGAAGAAACTACACTTAGTATTTGCATATTGGAATATTCCGAGGAAAATATTTCCCCATTAATAACATTTTAATCATACATTGGGAGATTATAATAATAAAGGAAGCAAAATGCAGCTCTGCCATCCAGAATGTAAATGTAATTATTCACTGTTTTCATTTCATTGTTCATAGTCGTATATCAAGTCGCCATTGCAAATGCACAGTAAGGAAAGAAATGTTTTCAAACTGTGTAAATTACGGGCGTAGATAATAATTATTATTTTTGCAACAAGAGCATGGAATAATGCGTTATTTTACAAGTCAAACGAAGTTACAATTCGTATGAATGAGAAAATATTGTAATTATTTATAATTAATTTACTGAATGTAAAAAATTGAACTCAGGACTGCAGTCTTACATTTTTAATTCTAAGGCCAACGTTTCGCCCTCATTTGGAGCTTCATCAGAGCAAACTATGGGAAAAAAGTAGGTAAGCAATGTTACATAGTTACAGAACAAGTTATAGTTTAAAATATAGTTTGAAATATATCATAATTAAAAATCTTGAAGAATTCGACAAAAGGAAAATGATTCGAGATAGTACACGTCAACCAAGTAATTTTTCAAAAGCATATTGAAAAACAGAAATGGCGTGGCAAAGGTGGCGCACGCCACGGGCGCAAAATTTTAATCATTTACAAGGTTTTAGATCAAATATTTCTAAAATCTATTTTCTAAATTTAACAAATAATTATCTACAGATAGGCCAGTCGGCAAAGTGTTTATTGTGGAAATAATTGGTGACAAGCTGACGTGAATTTTATTCTCTTTATTGGGACCTCCAAAAAGACATACTAATTTTGCACCCTCTAGCGACCCCGGATTTTGCCGCCATTTTGGGTCAAAATTTTACAAAAATACAAAATTAAAGCTCGTAATTTCCTGTACATAAAAGGGTTCTTACATTTTTTGCCTAGGATGATCTCTCAAAGAGTTATGTTAAAAATTAGTTAACCAGAATAACTTATGATAGAATTTTAAATTACTCAAAAAATTAACAATATTAGGTATTTAATAGGTACTTAGAATAGCCCGTGCCAAATCTCATGAGCTGTTGCGCAGAAAACAAAACTCTATCTTTCTCTTTCTCTCTTTCCTATTTCCTGACCTTTCTCCAGCTGTCTCTCTTCTTGATCTGCGCATTTCATAGCTTATGATATTTGGCATTACCTCTATCTATCTTGTTCCATTTAAGCCATTAAGTTTTATAGTTTTGAACTCTCTGATTGGCTGAATTGGAGACAAAGGACATGTTTACCCAATGTAATTTCGGCTACTTAAAACTGGCGCCATCTACAAAATGGTTTAAATGGAACAGAGTATAATAGGTTTTTGTTTCACTATTTCTAACAGTTTATTATTGATGATTTTTGAATGATTTTTTCAGCTCTACCTACAAATTCATCCACAACTCTGACCCGGTTAAAGATACGATAACGCGGTTTGAAAATTTGAATTCAGCATTCAGTATTGTAGAGAATAGGGAATAGTTTTGACCTCTCTGATTGGCTGAAATTGGAGACAAGGAACAAGTTTACCCAATGTAATTTCGGCTAATTAAAACTGGCGCTGATGCGAGCGCCATCTACTGAATGGTTTAAAAGGAACGGAGTATAGACGATTTTTGCCGTCGCTCAGTTCGCGAGTTACTAAAAACCTAAACTTATATGAAATTCTTCTAACATTTTAAACATCTGCAAATCGGTTTCGATCTCATTTCATCTGAAATTTTGACACGTATTAAATACCTACGAAAAACTGTTTGTCTTTAATCGTGTCAAAATTTTAGATGAAAAATGAAAATATGAGAACTAAGCCGATTTTATGTAGGGGCGCAAATAAAAATTTTACCACAGCCGCTCAAAACTCTAGTTACGGCTCTGCTATCAACTTACAAGTATTTTTGTAAAATCAGAATCATGAACGACTTAAGTATTAAATACCGAAGTAAGAATTTTATTGTAAAAAATTATGGACTTCAGGGCATTCCTATATGATGTTTAGTAAGATTATTCAGAAGGGGAATGAAAACAGCAGTTCCAAAAATTTGTATTTCATTTAAAACTATCACCTTTAAATTACATCAGTTACTAAAAAAATCAAAAACCATTTCGTGTAGGTATAGTAGGTATTATTCACGAAAGATGACTATTTAAGGTCATTTATGAGCCATATGATACAATATTACTTGCAGATAACTTCACTGCATTTCGTACCCACAGGCGTGCAAGTCGAAATATTTATGGATAGATTGTAAGTGAAAAAATAATTCTAATTTATATGAAAATTTTGTTTCTTTTTAAATATATTATTTTTTAAATAATGCTTTTCTCAAAGCTTTATCTTCTTCACTTATGTTTTAGAATAAAATAAATTTATAGACTTGACGTTAACCATAGAATAATAATTTGATTTAGATGTCAACGTCACTGGATAAACATCAGTACGGAGAGCAGTGAAGTAGATGAACTCTACGACATACGTCACTACTATTTTTAGTGTGTTAGAAAGTAATGCCACTATTTATGTATAACTGTCACACCACAAACATTAAATAGACCTACGTCAAATAATCTTTCTCTTTCTAATACAAAATATTGCTAAGCTACTGCTATATACAGTGCAGTGTATCATTTTTTGAACAAATGACCTTCAATGCCTACAAAATAAGATTTGGAATTCTGGCTGTCAATGTATAGGTCTCATCAATTTTATATCGTTTAAAATTCCACACATATTCAAAATATTATCCTTAACCCTCTTGAAATTTTACATGCGTATTCCCCCTATTCCCTAGTCTTCCTTTCACTGTACCGGAAACCCACATCTGCGCGTGATGAAAGAGTCTGGTCACGTGACATATTCGCACTTCCCGTTCACCTCGTTTCCGGTTATAATGAGAACCAATCAAAGGCTACAGCCAGCCGAGTTATATGTCCGTGAGATGAATTTCAACAGGATTGGGAATATCTTCACTGCTTAGCCATGTAGCTTTCTGGGTAGACGAGAGATAAAGCAGGATCAACATTAGTTTATTGTTAAATACAAAATGAGAATAGCAACTAGGGAGTCGGTAGTGTTAATACCAAATAAAAGGACATGGGGCGGCAGTGGCGGAGTAAGCACGTGCCTACGGTGGCAAATTTTCCGGGACGGCAAATTTTTTAGATATGTAAAAAAATCTGATGTGGCCAGCACATTACCTTCCGTCAGTTATATAAGGCATTTAAGAAAATTCTATCGGTGAACTATTACCGGTAAACTGCTGTTTATCAGGCTATAGTTACCGGAATCGATATATTAAGAACGCAGCTGTTAAACAGGGGTAGATCCATAACCTATTAACAAAATTGAAAATTTGAAACAGGTTAGAAATTAATGTAGTTACAAATTGAGCAGAGTCTGACATTGAACACATTTTCAATTTTAACGCGCGTGCTTCGATTTCCATCACTACCTTTTTTTGAGATTAGATTCTTCATGAATCCGGTAGATGAATCTGGTAGATATTGTATAATTTTCGAACACGGTAACTTTTTACCACTCGTGTTTTCGAACACAGTCGGTGGATGCGGTACCTACCGGTAGAATTTTCGTCAATGCCTAAGTATTTTCTAAAAAATCCATACAGAAAGTTCCTTGCAAAATATTCTAAATTTCTTGTATGTACATTACCTTTCGATAGTTTTATGTATTTTATACAAATTCCATACAGAAAGTTTCGAGCAAAAAGATCCTATTTCGAGTAAAATTATAACACACATGTACTACGAATATGTCAACTGACACTGATATCTTTCAATCAGAATTTTCTTAATATAGTAGCTGTTTCTAGCATAGCTAGCTAATTTATGAAATTTAATTTCTTTATAATTTTATAACTTTATATTCGCAATCGAAATTAACGATATAGGCGCTGATTTTCGAAACAAGATGGCCGCCATACGATGGGTTTGACATATGACAGTTCACATTGTTCAGTGTGTTTCGTTGACTGTGTATACAAACCGAGTTTAAAAACTTATTTATATGAAGGCGATAAGTTAAAATATTTAATTATTAATTACTACACTACAAACTCAGCTGTCACTTATTTAATATGGCACTTGTACGATTGCTTTTCGTAGTACTGATTTGCGCCACGAGAGGGAATTTTTTATCTACGATTGCGAATATATTTAATATGAAGTATAAAATGCAGTCAAATCGTATAGAGAATACAATGTTCTTTAATATTTATAATAACATTAAATGTGAAAAAATGATAGCATCGTTTTTTCAAGAAAAACTGTTAGAATCTTCATATGGATGCAACGAAGAGAAATACGAAAGAATTATAATTTTTGGAATTGTAGTATTAGAGTTATCGTAGACGAAAATTTTGTTACACACACACACACACACACACACACACACACACAAACACACACACACACACACACACACACACACACACACACATAAATACAAACACACACACAGACATCATCGTAAAAATAGTAAAATCGTATTCTAGGGACCCTAAAACGTGCTTATTCATTAAAACACCACCGAATTTTTTGACCAAAGACAATACCTACCATCCTTACCTAAAGGTGACGGAAGGTAAAAAGCGCGACGGAAACATTTTCTGATGGTAAATTCATATAAAATAAGGTTTTTATTATTCTGGTGAATTTGTAATTATCGTGTTTTTCAGGGACTTAGGTGATAGAATATGTGCTCTATTTTCAACAAATATCCAAATAATTGAAGTCATGTTTCATACATTTCAGGGCCGGCTTGAGGCAGCTGCGAATGGTGCAACCACACCAGGCCTCAGCCTTCAAAGGAAAAGGGCCCCGAGATTTGTAAACAATTCATATTTATTTATTACTAATTAGTTCAATATTTTTGTATTCTTTAAAATTTTAATCTTAAAGCTCTTCAGTTTAAAAACAAAATTTGATTACAACAGTAAAATTATTGATTACAATAATGAAAATGACTAATTACATAAATAATTATATATTTAAGTTTTCAATTTTTCACACCCTTCTTAATTTGCCGTCCATAGTAAATGTCTAAGCAGCGTAATGCCTTCGCGGTCATTCAATCTCAAAATCTTATGTTTCTAACATAAAATGAAAATGGCAGGAAGTATTGTGCTAGTCACAATTTTTTTTATATGAGATTAAAGAAGCTGTTAATCTGATGGTGGAGGACTTAGATGTACTGAAAAACTACCTATACAGAAAAATAATTTGATTATGAATTAGAAATATTTTTACTGGTTTTCTTTTTTTTTAAAAAAAAGCCGGTTTATAATTGATTGACCCTCGTGTAATTCTGTTATTTTCAAGGGCCCCACGGTAAAAATATTGCACAATGCCCAGAAAAAGGTCAAGCTGGCCCTGTCAGTAATTGTAACGTATTTTTAATTTTACATTTATCTAATTATTCAAAATTCAAACTCCTTTTAATTAAAGTAAATCAAAAGCGAAAAGTGGAAACATTGAAAAAATAGCTATTTGTGTATTAAGAGCGCAAAATGGGACATTGTCGATTGAGAGGTTGTTGCCGCGCGACGCAGGAGCGAGGCATTCTCTCGAAATCGACAATGTCCATTTGCGCTCGAAACACACACAAGATTTTTTCTACAGTCGCCACAATGGGGTCCTCCACCATAACAAAAATTTATTTTTTATTTATTTTTACTTATCGGTATTTTCCATTCTTCTTGAGGTATTGCTTCAATCTAATCTAAGCATTTTATACTTTCGTTTTTGTAAATGAATGCCCTATTTTATTTTTACGGCAGTGCGGCATTTTGTTTGGTTATGTAAGAGGGTAATGTGTAACTACAGTGTCATTAATTCCTGACTAAACGTTTCCATTAAGAATGTAGCCAAGTAACATTTCTCAACATTGTATAATTAGAAATTTGAGGAGCGAGCGTTTTTTCTACTTTGTCGCTCTAGAGCGGCAAAGTGACATTTTGCGTTGACAAAATAGAGCGCAAATGGCTACTTTGTATATAGATTGTAGAAAAATAATATTTCATCATTTCTGTTATTCAAATATCTATTATAATTTTTGGTTAATATTTGAAAATTAATTTTATTTCGTCCGTTAAAAAAGTGCACTTTCTCATTAAAATGGGTTCATAAAGAATGTAGGTATTTTTCAACATAAAAAAGCATAAAGAAAGGTACATTCTTTTAAAGCAAACGGGTGAAAAAATCAAATGCTATGGCAATTTTATATTCACACTTATACTGCAGACGAAAAAAATTTGATGTGGACACTACACGACTTCCTTCTACACAAGACCAATATGAAGTATAGACCTAATTATAAAATTGGATGTATTTGACGTACTTTGACATTAACATCTATTTTTTTATTTTTTTGTTATTTTTTGTCCTAATCCATAGCAAGCTTCGTTACAAAAACCAAAAAGTATATAATTTTTAAATATACATATCTCGCTTATACAAAGGGCTAATTTAATAATACTTGATGTGCTAGACGCGTAATTTAATTCTCTAAAACTCTTATTTGAAGCATTTATTTCTAAAATCAAAATAAAACCATTTTATTCAAGAAAAACTGTTAACAACTTCAGGTAATCACTTCCGGTTAGCCTGGTTTAACCAAAATCTACTATGTTATTCCAATTGACATTAAAGTCTTATATACCAAATTTGAAAAGTTTTGGATTATATTTTAAAATAGTTTTTCATTAAAATCTATTATAGGCTTCAAATAAAGTACCATTTCTGGAAATTATGTAATGACCAAAAAGGGAGGTGCACAACTAGATGTTATAGCAGTCCTAAATACAAAATTTCAACTTTCTACGGCTTACCGTTTATGAGTTATGCGAGATATGTACGCACGTACGTACGTACAGACGTCACGACGAAATTAGTCAGAATGCATTCAGGGATGGCCAAAATGGATATTTCCGTTGAAATCTGAAAACCGAAATTTTTCGCGATTACAATACTTCCTTTACTTTGTACAAGGAAGTAAAAAAAATGTATGCAACTAAAGTAAAATCTACTGGTCGTGTGGCCAAACTTCATATTCGTGAAATAAGACTATACTTTTCATATTCTAAAAAAGCGGCAATTTTCTGGGTGCCTACGGGCGGTAAAATTCTTAATTCGCCCCTGTGGGGCGGAGTTGAAATAAAGTCAGATAAGGTACTTCGCTACAAATGTAACTTTTAGTTTTTTGCTTTAGATGTCAAGTTTCTTATTATAAAAACATGGTTAAAGAAAACAAGGAATGTTCATCTCTGACGTATTTCGGTACAAGCTATTTAATGCATCAAGAAACGCGTTTTAAAATACATACTTTTATGGGTATGGATAACATCATTATTTTAATTTTTAATAAAATATTTTATTGCTGCTCAAATTAATTTGCTACACAGTATTTAAATAATTAGTCAAAGGTGAAATTATTTTCTAGATGAAATAGATAATACTTTCCAGCAATCAATACATTTTATCAGAAATCTTTTTACGTTTTACATTATATTTATTTTATTTGTCTGTAAGCGGAAGTAAATATGAAGTTGAAAACAATAAATAAAATCAACACTGACACACTGACACTGAGTTTGGAGCTCTTGTATCGCTGTGTCTGTATTTTACGCCATAATGTGATTGCATTAAAAATTAAAATGTTCTATTTTGGTCAGATTGTCAGGTATTGTAATCCCTTGAGATAGTAATTCTAAAATTTACGGTTTCAAACTCACTCATATAACAGTAACACTATTCTTGGGAGATTTTAAGATTTATGTTTAATTTAGTTTAAATCCAAAAAAGTACTTTTTACTGCTTTTCATAAAATTTGTTTGTTAGCTAAGTATTCATAAAATAAAATTTATGATGGTGTAAGATATAATTAAAAATACGGAAAATAATGAAATAGTTATTTATAAATAAATAAATATAAACAAATATATCATCACGGCTTATTACCCATTGCTGGGTGTGCCAATCTGCGAGCCATTCTGCTTTGTACACAGATGCGGTAATGATGAAATATTTGCACCGTGCGGGCGCTTACCAGGCGTCACCTCACGGGCACTCACTGCTGGCGTGGAGAGTGCACCACAGGGGTCAATTTTGTGTCATTTAAAATTGGAAATAATTGGCGTCGGTCGGGATCGAACCCGGTTCCCCAGATTCGCGACCTGACACACAGGCACGCGGCCACGAGACCCCATATAACAGTAACACTATTCTTGGGAGATTGTAAGATTCATGTTTAATTTAGTTTAAATCTAAAAAAGTACTTTTTACTGCTTTTCATAAAATTTGTTTGTTAGCTAAGTATTCATAAAATAAAATTTATGATGGTGTAAGATATAATTAAAAATAAGGAAAATAATGAAATAGTTATTTATGATATGTGTTAAAAGTGATATTTTATTATACACTATTTTTACCTTCCGTCACCTTTAGGTAAGGAAGGTATTGTCTTTGGTCAAAAAATTCGGTGGTGTTTTTAATGAATAAGCACGTTTTAGGGTCCCTAGAAAACGATTTTACTATTTTTATTCACGAAAGATGACTATTCAAGGTCATTTGTTCGAAGAAAGAGTACACATCACTTTATAGCAGTAGCTTAGCAACATTTTGTATTAGAAAGAGAAAAATTATTTGACCTATGTCTATTTAATAAAAAATAATGTAGTGTGACAGATATACGTAAATATTTATGTGTGTGTACGTATATGTATTTGTGTGTATGTACTTATGTGTCGCAAAATTTTCGCCTGCGATAATTCTAATACTACAATACCAAAAATTATAATTCTTTAGTATTCTTCTTCGTTACATCCATATGAAGAGTTGGATATATATTTTGGTTATAATTGGACAACCGGAAGTACCCTCATTTTAAGATTTTAACAGTTTTTCTTGAAAAACGATGTTAAATATCATTTTTTCAGTTTAATGTTATTATAAATATTAAAGAATATTTTATTCTCTATACGATTTGACTGCATTTTATACTCCATATTAAATTGATATAGTTAAAAAATTATAAAGAAATTAAATTTCATAAATTAACCAGCTATGCTATAACTTTGTAAACAGCTGCTTTATTAAGAAAATTCTGATTGAAAGGTGTCAGTGTCAAGTGCAATTGACAAAGTATGTTTGTGTTATAATTTTACTGGAAATATAAGAAACTTTCTGTATGGAATTTGTACAAAATACGTAGAACTGACGGAAGGTAATGTGCTGGCCACATCAGTTTTTTTCTACAAACATTAATTTTTCATTTAAATTTGTATTCCTAATCATTGTTTGACGTTTTAAACTGTCATTATTAACACCGTAGCAACAAACTATAAGTTACTGTTTATTTGCTAGTGAATTAAAATATTCTGTCACTCTCACAGAATTTTAACTAACTAAGATCGGCACAAAAATAACACTTTCACCTCCGTTTTTATTAGACAAACCAGCCATTTTCAATATTTTTTATAACACAAATGACACAAAATAAAGCTTGTTTATAATTTATAAATAAATGACGTGTTTTCTATCAATGACGATTGTCATGCACAGCCTATAATTGATTAGTTTTTTATTTCATCAAAGTTAAATATTATAACAGTTATATTATTATTTCGCCAAAATTTAATAATAGCAGTGAGTATAAAGTATATACTTTATACTCGCTGATAATAATTATTTATGTAACAAGTGAGTGCGGCAAATTTTCCTTCTCGTGAAAAAAAGATATAATTTACTCACGAGTTGTATACAAATTTTTTTACGTCTGCAATAAAAGTGTGAAAAAAAGTGCCATAGCGTTTCATTATTTCACTTAGCAGCGTTCAAGAAATATTGTATAAACCACTTTAAGAACAGGGTTGACCTGATTATGATTTAAATCAACTGATTTAATAAAAAAATCATTGATTTAAATCAAATTTTATAAAATAAAATATTTTTTGTCAAAAATCAATTGTTTTTCAAATTATTTTAGATACTTACACGCAGAGTTAACAAAAAGAAAATTGTACTATGGTAATGTAATATAAAAATATATACATATATACCGGGTGTCTAGTTTTTTCATCGAACGTGTAAATACAAAACATGTTCAGATTTAAATACTGCATTAAATGAGCCTAAATTTTTTGATACAATAGGTTCTTGTCATGATGTAAACGTAAAATGAAATATCCGTTTTAAGCTTTTTACAGAGAGCCTTGCAAGACATGTTTTGACCTGTTTTATTTAGGCAGGTATGGTTTAAGTTAAAATTTAGAAAATGTGTGTGGACGCGTTAAACCGGGTGTAGAAATGAAAAGTGGCGCATAGCGATTTCAATGTTATTTTTTTAATACTGCCATATTTCTTTACATATTCATTTTAGCGCATATTTCACGAGATATGAATAAAATTTAATGTTCTTTTAGAAAAATCGTTAGAGTGCTTTGAAAAATGAAACAAGTAACCTAAATAAAATATTTTTTCTTCAAGCGTATTATAATATTCATATTGTGTTACTGTACACACACTATAGAAGACATTCATTGTCTTACTAGTACAAAAATGTTGTTATTGTTGTACTAGTAAAAAAATGTTAGTTTGTTTGTTCACCGCTAGCGGCGGCATTCGTCACAGCAACACAGATTATATCGAAAATTGTTATTTGATAGTTGTATCGTTTTTGTTTTGTAGTGTTCACAGCCAGCTTTGGCTGAAACTGCAAACACTACAAATAAAAAATTATAAAAAAAATGTCAAAAAAATCTTTGAAACACTTGAAGAAAAAATAGTATATGTCATTCGGAGTAGAACGCCCTTTTTGTGTTTTACCCAGCTTGCCTAGCCTCGGCTAGCGCCTCGGCCGCAACAGCTGGGTTCAACACAAAAAGACCGCTTTCTACTCCTAATAACATAATATACTATATTTTGATATTTGTTGTATAAATTCCGAACAAATTGAGTTTATACCCAAAAGAAATTATACAACAAATAAAAAAAGTTAATTTTATTTAGGTTGTTTAATTTTCCAAAACACTCTAACGATTTTTCTAAAAGAACATTAAATTTTATTTAATTAATATCTCATGAAATATGAGTGATTATGTAAGTAATTTGCCTTATAGGATGCCTTTTAAATTTGTGAATAACTTATATTCTTACCTTTTTTGCGCTAAAATGAATAGGTAAAGAGTTATAGCAGTATTAAAAAAATAACTTTGGAATCTCTATGCGCCACTTTTCATTTCTACACCTGGTATACTATGTATAAGCAAAAATTCAAATGCATTCTTTGAGGTTTTATTAGATTTCGTTTTCGTTTATGAAATAAAATATTTATATTGCTTTTAAAACAATTAAAAAGTGCAATAACACCAACAGGTCTTTAAAAATAAAAAATCTGATGTGGCCAACACATAACCTCTCGCCAAATATTTTACCTGGTTGTACGCATTAAACGAAAAATATTTTTAAATACAAATACATATATTCATGTCTCACTACAAAATAATTCTCACATATATTTGCAAAATCTATGGGATATTTTAAAATAAATTATGTACAATACTTACATTTTCTTTATATTCAATATCCTGAAATTTTCTTTTTCTACTTTCCTTTTCTTTTTCTTTATATTCGTCATTTTTCGCAAATTCCTTTTATATTCTTTTTTACGTATATTCTTTTGCGTTGTTGACTTTTTTTTATTTTCATAATCTTCATAATAATATACAAATATTGTTGACAGAGGCATACAAATATTTTTGATAGTGACATTTATGTGTCAATTACAAACATTTGAATTTCTTGCCTTGTAGTAGTTTGATCTGAGATTTTTTACATCAAATTATTTTATATGCCTTTCTTTATCTCTAAATCTATAGAAGATATAATAATGAATTTATATTTATCTAATAAAGAATTTAACGTTCTTCAATATAAGTATTTACATAAATTTTCGATAAATAATATTTAGACGATTTTTTTCTTGTAACTACTACTTCCGGTTGTCCAATTGTTACCAAAACTGACTGGACTCTTCCCATTATTGTTAGATTGAGGAATCCGTAGTTAAAAATGTCTTAAGTCTCATAGTATTTGAGATATAGTGAATCCAACATCCACACACACACACACACATCCCCACACACACACACACACACACACACACACACACACACACATACGGACATCATCGTAAAAATGTTATAATCGGATACTAGGGACCTTAAAACGTGTTTATTCATAAAAATCTGGATATGCGATTTTTAGCATGATTACAATACCTCTCTTAGCGAGAGGTAAAAAAAGAATAAAAAAATCATGGTTAAGATTGTTCACTCATTCAAAGAATTAAACTTTCTTTTCATGAATAAACATTATCTTAATTCACTTGGTGCATAAATATCTATTAAATAAGAATATTTTAAAATTTAAATCGTCTACTGGAACTATGTAGATATAAATTTGGGGCAACTTATGAAGTGACGAGTTTTAAGAAATTTAGGAAGATGCAGTTCGTTATAAATAGCGCACATTTAGTGTGACAGTGAGAACATGAAGGCAGTTTTTCTTAGCCAACATGTTTTACTGCTGAGTGGTGTATGTAGGCGTTCCGTGAGTTAGATAATGCATTCTGTGAATTATGAATTGGGCGGTTGGATATACGTACTTTAATAACTACAAATTTATATCTTTCGCTTTCACTTAGCATTTATTTATTTAACAGGGAAAGGTGCATTTATAAGGTTAACGTAGGGAAAATTGCAAAATGAAATAAACAAAACTTTGTATACAAAATGTGCTAAATATCATATGAATAAATGTTTCACCGAGAACCCCACAGCTTCTTCAATTCAGTTTATTAAATATACCTAATTAATTAATTATAATTTTTGGTTTCTAGAGCAACTGTCTTGGAAAATAATTTATTAGACATTATGTCAACGCCACGTTGTTTTAATGTTTCACTACTGTTTAATTGTATAATTTATAATTGTGTAAATTATTTATTGTTAAAAGAAAATGAAGTATGGGGCGATGTTTGAGACAAATACTTAAAATATATTTTATATCGATATTCGTACGGCACTGGATGGATAATAAAAATAACAATTTTTTTATTTATAACATTTTTCTCGGTTACTGTTAGTTTAGAAGTAATTTCAAAATGAAAAAATCTGATGTGGCCAGCACATTATCTTCCGTCAGTTTTATGCATTTTGTATACATGTCATACAGAAAGTTCCTTGCAAAAGATTATATTTCTTGTAGATTACCGTAAAGCAGTTGTGTGTATTTTATACAAATTCCATAGAGAAAGTTTCTAGCAAAAGATCCTATATTTCCAGTAAAATTACAATACAAACATACTGTCAATTGCACTTGACAGTGACACATTTCAATCAGAATTTTCTTAGTATAGCAGCTGTTTCCAGAGTTATAGCATAGCTGGCAAATATATGATATTTAATTTCTTGATAATTATTTAACTCTATATCCATTTAATATGAAGTATAAAATGCATTCAAATCGTATAGAGAATAAAATATTCTTTAATATTTATAATAACATTAAATGTGAAAAAATGATATTTAACATTGTTTTTTCAAGAAAAACTATTAAAATCTTCAAATTAGGGTACTTCCGGTTGACCAATTATAACCAAAAGCTAATCAGCTCTTCATATGGATGTAACAAAGAATAATACGAAAAAATTATAATATATAATATAAAAGTTATCGCAGGCGAAAATTTTGACACACACAGACACACACACGACACACACATACATACACACACACATACAGACAGGATCCCTAAAACGTGCTTATTCATCTAAAACTCAACACTGAATTTTTTGACCAAAGACAATACCTTCCTTACCTAAAGGTGACGGAAGGTAAAAATCGACGAAATTCAGATTTTCGCCATTATCTACTAACCTATGAGTGAACATGACACGGATACTTATGGGTCGATTCTGTTCACATCTGTAAGTTTTACAGATCTGTAATCTGTAAAAAAGTGACAAAATCACAACTATTTTTGTTGATTAATATAAAATTACACATAAGAGTGGCAGTTTTCGTTAAGATATTGTTCAATATTCACAGATTTATTGATCTGTAAGACTTGCAGATGATATTTGAAATGTAATATGTTGATCACGCTGATTGTTTTAAAGCAAATTTATTTCACAATAAAAAATACATCTTTGTTTGTTTTTAACGTATTGGAAGTATGTTGTGATTGTAATTCATTGTTTTTGATTCCATTACGGCACTTAGGTGCTAAACTCCAAAAAGCCTATAAAAATATTTTATATTAATTTTATTTATTATAAAAAAGCCCACTCCAGATTACTCGTGCTCGTATTCGTGCTGGGGCTCGTGTTGGTGGCTCGTGATAATGTGTACGGGCGTGCGAGCCGAGATACACACTACGAGCCAGTGGCTCGCCTGGATCCGCTCGTTGTCGGTACATCATGGTACTTCAAAGGAAGCTCATTGAGACTTGTAAATTCTGTGTGGACGGACAAGTTCGTCATCGATTATACGGATTCTCAAAGGTTTAAGTCTCTCGATAAACTGAGCACGAAGTGTATACAAGTTACTTACAAGCCCTACAAGCCAGCGAGCGCGAGCAAGAATTTAAGCACGAATACGAGTAGTCTGGACCGGCCTTAAGTAAATTTATATCATTCTCATAACTAACACTTTGGCTACTATGTACTTATGTGTACCCAGGGCCGGGCCGATGCCTTGTGGCGCCTGAGGCAAGTTTCAAAACGGCGCCTTTTATTTATTTTTTTAAAAAGAACTCATATTGTTATTTATTAACAATAGAAGCAAGAACGAAAATTGTATTGAGCAAAAAAAAAACCTCATCTACTTATTATTTTCATGTGACCCATCCCAATATTTTGAAATACCATATTCAAATTAATATGGCAACCAGGGCCGCTCCGTGGGTACAAGGCGCCTTTGTGTTATGTTATATTTTTGCGCCCCTTCCCCCTAATGATATAAAATTTGCAAATTAAAGTTTAAATTATACTTTTTGTTCTTCAAAAATGCTAGATTTAATATATTGATGAAATTTTCCTAGATTCATTCTTGTAATCAATAGGTTATAATCTAAATCATTTCTTGTAATCAACAATTTTACAACAGATTTCAGGATTTATGTGCATTTGATTCTTCGCAAAATGATAGTAGATATTTAAATATTGGATTCATTGTGGAATCCATTCATGTAATCAATATTCTTGAGTTATAATCAATATATTCATTGTTGTAATCAACATTTTCATATTTATTATTTCAAGATAACAATGCTAGAATAATAACGAACCGATCAGTACGATAGTTATTTTACTTATAACTGGAGCTCTAATGCAAACAAATTAAAATATATATTTTCACTTCTATCACGTTAATTTATAAGTTTTATAGCAATTTTGTCTTTACGAATAAGAGCATTTTATAAAAATTTACTATTATTTACTTTACTGTCTTGAAACAGCGCCCTTCAAAGTCAAACCTGCCCACCCGCACGGAGGGGCCCTGATGGCAACGGGTGTAAGAGAAAAATTATGGCTTAATTAACATGAAATTTCTATGTATTTCAAAATATATTTAATATTTAAATATAAAAAGTCATTGAACATCAAGAATGCAGAAAAAGGAACAAATGTTATAAGTGCATTAAATTATTAAGAAATTTTTCGACTGTTTATTAAAATTGTACATTTTTAGTATATCGTTTTGGCGCCTGTTTCAATCCGGCGCCTGAGGCGATCGCCTCACCTATCGGGCCGGCCCTGTGTGTACCACCATTGTTCACAGTTAGAGCGCGGATTAGTTTTTCACTCCTGTAAGTTCGGAGCACTTGCAGTAGGGCATTCATAGCCAATAGGAAAACAGTTTACATTATTTATATAAATAAAAATAGGCTATAGTTTGTCACATGTTAAACTGTATGTGCTCTGACGTCACATTCTGTTTCAGATCACGTGACTTTTTCAAAATATTACACAAATTTCAATAATTAATTGTAAAATATCTAATGGATATTTCCTGGCTCTTAAGAATAATATCTTTTAAAATTTAGTACTTAGAAGCCATAAAAATTCTTGAAACAATCCTATTCATACTTAATTCAGCCAATGGCATTTGAGAATTTTATGACATGTGTTGATAAGCGAATATACCCTTGACGACGTTGTATAACCGTTTCTGTATATTCGCTGTGTTCAAATGTAATATCGTCATAGTAACCACTAGGAAACACTTCGTTTTATTTATCAACAAACGTCAAAAATTTTATTTTATTTTTATCATCAAATTTAATCATTGTATAATCCAACGAATACCACTTGTGTGTTCAGTATTATTAGGATATATTGTATTGATACACACAAGGTATTATTTTAGAATACCACTCCTCCTTCATAATCCTGATATTCCAAAATAATACGTTTCGTGGCAACACAAAATATTCGATATTACCCGAACATACGTCTGGTATTATATTATGATAATTTAAGTGACATTGATTATGATTTTGAATCGGGTGATTCAATTACCAACAAAAACCAAAGCCAAAAGGAACGTAAAGGAATGTGCAATAAAGAACATTCTACGAATGAGCATGACGTTCCAGGCATATGTAATGAGAAATACACAGATGTTTCTAGGATACGTGACACTGCGATTATTTTCTTTATTATTGAAAATAGAAGAAAATCATTCAAATAAAATTTGTAATAGATCAAGGGAGAAATTCACTTAGTGAAGAATAGTATATTACTAACCGAGGTGGAAAGTGTTATAGTTAACCAAGGCCGAAGCGCCGAGTTTAACTATAGCCCGAGACAATGAAACTTTTCACCGAGGTTTGTATACTATTTTATTCACAATCTGAAATAAAAATTAATATTTGATATTTAAATAATAATAACCTAACATAAACAAACGAATGGTCTGAGATTGTTCATTTGTCACATAAACTGTCACTTTGATTTCTAACCTTAAATACTGATTTCATTCATTACTTGTTTATTCCATATTTTTATCATATAAATTGTAAAGATGCTTTGTTTATATGTAAATAGCCATCATTGATATGCATTGATCTCTCAAAGCGGGGGGCAGCTATTTCCCGCCTCGAGGTTTACACTTTCCAACCCCAGCTATCTTCACGTTATACTTTCCAACCTCTTGGAATATGAGGTTAACAATAACTAACTTCCCAACGTTTTAAAAGTCAGAAATAGTCATATTACTAACCGATTGTGAATAAAAAAATTTAATTAGTGGTTTCAAACTATAACATAAAATGAAGCGTTTTTAAATGGGATAATATATATATATATATATATATATATATATATATATATATATATATATATATATATATATATATATATATATATATATATATAGGCCCATTTGATAGAGTATTTTTTCTGACTTCAACCATGGAATCATTTTATACATAACGAAAATATTGAGATAAATCCAATTGAAATTTGAATAAATTTTATGTTTATAGTAATTTTTCTGTAGGCTATGTATGAAAAACAAAAATTGCTATCTGTCAATTTGAATTATTTATGCCTAGATGCACCGATAACACTTAAATTTCAAGCTAAGCTTAAACAAAAAAATGGAAATCGAATTTTTGACAGCAATATTCAATTACTCAATTGACGTTTCGTTTCGATACGATATTGTCAATTTAAAGAACACTTAAAATTTAAGTGACAACGGTGCAACTGGGAATTAGTACATAATTCCTATTGTTGCTATTTAAAGTTATTAATAAATATGTATGTCTCGTTTTAATTTAAGTTCAATTTTTTTCATACATAGCCTGCTGAAAACAATTATAAAATTCAAATCAAAATTGAATATTTCTCAATATTTTTGTTCTGTAAACGGATATAAAATAAAATGATTACATGGTTGAATTCAGAAAAGAATACTTTATCGAATGGGCCTAATATATATATATATATATATATATATATATATATATATATATATATATATATATATATATATATATATATATATATTATCCCATTTAAAAAATATAATAATAAATTTAAAATCGGCATGAAAATCCTCATTTCCGTACTAATTTGAGTCTTGAAAGTAAGACTTCCATGACTAGTCATAAATATAATTTTCATGACTAGTCATTTTTACTTTCCACTGTCTGTACTAATTTGATTCACTTTTCTAATGCTGCACCACTTTTTGAATCTATCGTACTCCTTTTCGTACCGCTGTTTGGATTTTTTTGGTAGTAAATCTGCCACAGCGGCGTTCGCAGTTTCAGTTATGTCCATCGGTACTTCATCTTCACCCTCAAAATCATGTTCGCATTGCGACATCGTTCTCAAAAGGAAAATTACCGGTAGCAAGAAAGCAAACACAACGCGTCAAATTTTTATAATAATAAAATTTGTCATTTTGTTTACTTGTCATGACAACGTTTTCTAAAATTTGTCACAGCTCTGATGATTTACGAAAACCTAATTTTTTCTATAATTTTAAGCTTCTATAATTGCCGATTTTAAAAAAATAGAATACATCACGCGTTATAAAAAGGTCTTTGCTTGACTCGGAGGCTTTGAAGAAATGCTCGGACGCTGCGCATCCTCGCATTCTTCAAACAAGCCTCCTTGTCTGCAATGAAACAATTTCATGACTTGTAATGTAATATACTATTACGTTACAGTTTGAGAACCACCTTGATCTACTACTACTTTTACTTGATGGATTTTTTCTATTTCCAAAAATAAAGAAAATAATCGAGGTGACTCTTATCCGAGAAACACCTTGTACTCGTATGCAGATGGAATGCTTTTTCGATATGAATTCCAATTTAAACCAAAGGTTTACATAGTTTTCTTTCTTTACAAATTATGTGTAACAAATTAGGGACACACACTTTTTATTCTTTTTTTATAAAAATCTTATATTGACTTTATCCTCAAAATTATCATCTTAATTGCGTAGGCTTCCACAGTCTGAGTCATGAGAAATATTCGTTTTCCGGGAATGGACTGTGTCATATTTTGAGTCAGAGCTCAACGTTTCGCCCGCAATCGTACGGGGCATCTTCAGGAGCAAGGGGGATAGTACTGTCTTAAACAAGGTTACCCGACGTGTCAACCACGCTAGAGGCCGAGTTTAAGCAACAAAGAGGAGACTTAGTTTACAAGGTTATCCGACGTGTAAACCACGCTAGGTTTATTTGGCCTCTAGCGTGGTTTACACGTCGGGTAACCATGTAAACTGAGTCTCCCCCCCTTGTTGCTTAAACTCGGCCTCTAGCGTGGTTGACACGTCGGGTAACCTTGTTTAAGACAGTACTATCCCCCTTGCTCCTGAAGATGCTCCATACGACTGCGGGCGAAACGTTGAGCTCTGACTCAAAATATGACACAGTCCATTCCCGGAAAACGAATATTTCTCATTATCATCTTAGTTTTTGCAAGAAATTTATGAAATACCCTTCTAGTAGCCCAATTGTTAAAAATACATCTTTGTTTGCTTCTTACTTGCTGGAAGTATGTTGTGGTTCTAATTCATTGTTTTTGGTTTTGATTGTATCACGGCATCTGGTTACTAGAATCCATTTTCCCCACCAAAAGCCTATAAAAATATTTTTAAACTTTTATTCTAGTTTTCTTTTTGTATTTGTTTAAACTCACTGGAAAAAAGTGCAGCCAAGGCAAACAGAAAACTAGGACAATCAGGAATGTGAAAAGCAATAATACATCCAACAGACGCTAAACAAGCGAAAATTTCATTTACAATTATCCAAGGAAGAAAATATTTTTCATTTTTCTAAAACACAGTTTCATTTTAACAATAAATTTATTAGGACTACATTATTTATTACTTACATTAACTGTTCCTTTGTATAAAACTGCAGCTGCAGTTAGAAATATGCCTTCAATAAGGATTGAAAGGGGAAAAGTGAGTTGCCAATATAATTCATTCGTTGGAATATAATCGAAAAAGAATACTATATCACGTAAAGCTGATACAAAATGTATGGTAATAAGAATCTAAAATCAATTTAATTATTATGTCTACCCTAACGTATGTTGTAAAAGTTTTAGGAAAAATTTTACCCTACAAATTTTATTACTAAATGTGGTCTAATCTGGTTGTCACTGGACATAATAGGTAAATAAGGGGAGATAAGCCTAATTACACGCGCATTGTTATATAGTTCGAGACGTCACGAGAATGTTCCTGAAGGTGTTAAGAGCCACTATACCGGGTGCGCTCGAAATCCGTTACACAGGCATTTAACATGGGAAAACAGTTTTTCCTAGCGCGTTGCTCCCCAAATTATTTTAGAAAAAAAAATTTTCAAATAAAAGTTGTAGAATATAAAATTCTGCATGTAAACCAGTAAACGAAATTAATTTCGTAAGTTTATTTGATGAAGGTCTAACCTTTCTCTTAACTTTTGTTACATGCTATGTATATATAGATATAAATATGTTAATAATAAGCATACTTACAATTTCAGTTATAGCGATAAATACACAACAGCGTTGCAAGAAATTCATTTTAACTCAATAGTATCATTCACTCGGCAACAAAAGAACTAATGAAAACTTATTGCTTATATGTATATAAAATAATTTTACAAAATTTCCTCCTGTAATAAAAGCATGTTTTTGTTCAAATTTTTCTTGTTTATAATAATCACATTCATATAATATTATCCTCCATTTACAAAAAATAATTGCCCAATCATTGTATAATAAGCATAATATCACTGGTGACCTACGATAGCCCCTATGCGATTTTATCTGAAGTATAGGAAACTATTAAATTACAATTTAAAAAGAAACGCAGAATCCAAACGTACATACGAGTAGCTCGTGCCAAATAGAAATGACCTTCGCGAAAAAGGAATTTAAGTTATAAGTCCGGTAAATGAGTCATTATGACATTTCCGGACGAAGCGACGAAGGAACCGAGTCAGGAATTTCGGAATAAGTGCCATAAAATCATTTAACGGACATATGACGTAAATTACTATTTCGCGCAGGTTATTTCTATTTGACACGAGCTATAATTACTCATTTTCGCTAAAAATGAAAGACAAGAGGTATTGCCAGGTCAAGGTCAAACGCGATTTATTTATATTAATAATTCACACAGAATTTTAATTATATTAATATATTTGCAATTAGTGATGGGTCAATTCATATATTCCGGGGGTCATTACGATCAAAAAATGTTATATGACCTATAGACGAATTCTTCTTTGTTTCAAAGATATCGAAGGAATTTAAAAATAATAATAACAGAAAATTTATTTATCAGTGCGGATAGCTAATTAACACAAAAATACAGCAACTGTTCAAATTGAGAATCGCGATTTTCTAAACATACAGCTATCCTTCGAATCATAGAATGTTGCCAGTTAATTACTGCCAATTGGGGATTCCACTTTTTTACCTTCCGTCACCTTTAGGTAAGGAAGGTATTGTCTGGTCAAAAAATTCGATGATGAGTTTTTGATCAATACGCACGTTTTAGGGTCCCTAGAATACGAATTTACTATTTTTACGATGATGTCTGTATGTGTGTGTGTGTGTGCGTGCGTGCGTGCGTGCGTGCGTGCGTGCGTGCGTGCGTGCGTGCGTGCGTGCGTGCGTGCGTGCGTGCGTGCGTGCGTGCGTGCGTGCGTGCGTGCGTGCGAGCGTGCGAGCGTGCGAGCGTGCGTGCGTGCGAGCGTGCGAGCGTGCGTGCGTGCGTGCGTGCGTGCGTGCGTGCGTGCGTGCGTGCGTGCGTGCGTGCGTGCGTGCGTGTGTGTGTGTGTGTGTGTGTGTGTGTGTGTGTGTGTGTGTGTGTGTGTGTGTGTGTGTGTGTGTGTGTGTGTGTGTGTGTGTGTGTGTGTGTGTGTGTGTGTGTGTGTGTGTGTGTGTGTGTGTGTGTGTGTGTGTGTGTGTGTGTGTGTGTGTGTGTGTGTGTGTGTGTGTGTGTGTGTGTGTGTGTGTGTGTGTGTGTGTGTGTGTGTGTGTGTGTGTGTGTGTGTGTGTGTGTGTGTGTGTGTGTGTGTGTGTGTGTGTGTGTGTGTGTGTGTGTGTGTGTGTGTGTGTGTGTGTGTGTGTGTGTGTGTGTGTGTGTGTGTGTGTGTGTGTGTGTGTGTGTGTGTGTGTGTGTGTGTGTGTGTGTGTGTGTGTGTGTGTGTGTGTGTGTGTGTGTGTGTGTGTGTGTGTGTGTGTGTGTGTGTGTGTGTGTGTGTGTGTGTGTGTGTGTGTGTGTGTGTGTGTGTGTGTGTGTGTGTGTGTGTGTGTGTGTGTGTGTGTGTGTGTGTGTGTGTGTGTGTGTGTGTGTGTGTGTGTGTGTGTGTGTGTGTGTGTGTGTGTGTGTGTGTGTGTGTGTGTGTGTGTGTGTGTGTGTGTGTGTGTGTGTGTGTGTGTGTGTGTGTGTGTGTGTGTGTGTGTGTGTGTGTGTGTGTGTGTGTGTGTGTGTGTGTGTGTGTGTGTGTGTGTGTGTGTGTGTGTGTGTGTGTGTGTGTGTGTGTGTGTGTGTGTGTGTGTGTGTGTGTGTGTGTGTGTGTGTGTGTGTGTGTGTGTGTGTGTGTGTGTGTGTGTGTGTGTGTGTGTGTGTGTGTGTGTGTGTGTGTGTGTGTGTGTGTGTGTGTGTGTGTGTGTGGATGTGTGTGTGTAACAAAATTTTCGTCTGCGATAACTCTAATACTACAGTTACAAAAATTATAATTTTTTTGTATACTTCTTCGTTACATCCATATGAAGAGCTGATTAGATTTTGGTTACAATTGGTCAACCGGAAGTACCATTATTTGAAGATTTTAACAGTTTTTCTTGAAAAAACTATGTTAAATATCATTTTTTCACATTTGATGTTATTATAAATATTAAAGAATATTTTATTCTCTATACGATTTGACTACATTTTATACTTAATATTAAATGGATATAGAGTTAAAAAATTATAAAGAAATTAAATTTCATAAAGTAGCCATAGCTATGGAAACAGCTACTATATTAAGAAAATTCTGATTGAAAGATGTCAGTGTCAAGTGAAATTGAGATAGTGTGTTTGTCTTATAATTTTACGGGAAATATAGGATCTTTTGCTTTCTGTATGGAGTTTGTATAAAATACATACAACTGCTTTAAGGTAATGTACAAGAAATAATAATAATAATAATAATAATAATAATAATAATAATAATAATAATAAATCTTTTATTTCTGCAGATACATTACACTGTATATAGAAAACGTCACAAAATAATAATTTTCTGTATGAAATTTGCATAAAATACATGCAACTGCCGGAAGGTAATGTACAAGAAATAGAATATTTAATTTAGCAAGGAACTTTCTCTATGAAATTTGTACAAATTACATAGAACTGACGGAAGGTAATGTGCTGGCCACATCAGATTTTTTTAAAATAATTTCATCACAAAGTATAAGTAAAACTAAGACTATTGGTGAAATCCGGTGAAAAAATCCTTTTAATAAGCGAGTTATGGTCCCCCGAAGTTTGAAAATATAGATGTGACGTCACGTATATAAGTTTTTATGTAAAACCGTTTTCTTCGTGGATCTAAAATGTTCTTGAAATGTATGTATGGTATTTTTAAATTATATTTATAAAAAACAAATTAATACTGTATCACTGTACACGTCTACATGCTTTATAATTGTAAGTGTATCAAAATTATTAAGTTTAATGAAAGAAATTTATATTCAAATAACAACTATTTGAGAATTGCAGTACTGAACTGGTAACCACGTGTCCGCTAATTGAATTTGTCTACTTCTATTGATAGTAGACTCCACCCCCTGACTCGGTATTCATTATATATTTATAGGTGGTCTTTGAGTCGCCAATTAAAATAATATGTATGGATTTCATATGAGTGACGAGCTGCTAAAACAAAAACCCCCTTATTTCCGAAGTATTTCAATTATATCATTTTATTTATTTATTTTTCTATTTCGGTGTTCTTATGAGTCTATAAAAGCACTGTTTTTGGCGCCTTTCATCTTCTAGAGGTGGTAGACATGCTTTCATAACTGACAGATAACCTCAAAATGGTAAATTGTTTGTGTTGAAATATTACTTCTAATTGTGGATTTTTATCCTTTCACTAGGTCTAGGTGATAGGACTAGAAAGAAAAGAAATTTATAGCTATAGCTGTGTTAGTTAAGAAAGAATAAGTATCTGTGAAGTTAAAATTTCAACTAAAAAAATATGAAACAAGAAACAATGCGCTCAGGTTTACTTTGTCAAAATAATTAAAACGGTAAGTTTTATTTATTACAATTTAAATTTATGGTAATGCAATTTTGAATTGAATGTATTGTTATTCCAGGCAGGTTATGAAATGATGCACGTTACTTGAAAATGTTGACACTGTCTACTCAATTTGTGGCGGCTACTGTAAACAAATATGAAAAGTTGACGTTATAATCCATGATTTCCATTTCCACGTTGTGGCGAACTATCGAATATATACATATATGTTTTGTATTAAAAATTGTAAGAACAGTTCTTGCCGTTATCTGTGCAACTGAGCAGTGAGTGTTGACAAAATGGTGGAAAGTAAAAGTCTAGATCAATAAATTGTTCATTAAAGTATTTCATTATTTAAAGAGTTTTATTTATATATTGTTTTCTCAATAAATAGGCTTGATGGTCCACGTAACGTCCTTCAATCCCATATTCAAGTTTTATTTATGATAACCAACACCAACCACCGATATGTCAAATTAGGATGGTTCATTAATAAACCTTGGAGTTCATTGTATGTATTGGTTTTCCTCTTTCATAATTGTATAATACTTGATACAATGTTTTAATGTAAACAATCAGACAAAATCACAAGAAACACAAACTGTGAAAATGTGAAATTTCAATTTTTAGCGGGAAGCGCTAGCAACATAACTGATAAAAAACACCAACTCATATTTTTGACAAGTCCTTTTTTTGAAAATCTAATTGTAAAATTACCTCAATAGAAAAAATAGTATAAAAAACATGTATCATAAGGCCTGTTGACGCACTTGTCCTTTGTAAAATTCGCCTGGCGGCTCGTTTTCCAAACTTGGACTCGTACGTTAACAGATTGCCTTATGATACTTGTGAACTTGTGTTTTAATGTACTATAATATTCATTATTAAGCATCTACTTTCACTATTTTTTACTAATTTCTCTTAATTCGATTGAGCTGTAATCCCTTATTCATTCTTTAGAGAGTTAGTAGTTTCAACTATACGGTCAGTCAACTCTTCGCGTGTATCTGGTTTACCATTACCATACACACGAGATTTAAGGCCCCCAGAAAAAAAAATCTCGTCCTATCCACCTTTCCGGAAAATTTTCATTAAGAAACACTGTCATTTGTCTCCCAAAATGTGGTGGTACCCCATCTTGCTGGAACCACATGCCACTACGAGCTTCCACAGAAATATCTTCCATTAATTCGGAAAAATCTTATCTCTCTCAAGCAACGAAAAACGTTTGAAAATGTTGTGTGGTGAGGAACAATGCGATCTGGGTATCGCCTGAGGTACTCCGCAGCTGCAGCACGTCCATTTCCATTGCAAAAACCATAAACGAAAATCATACCGGCATATTCTGCATTAGTAAAATGCGGCATAAGGGCTTAAATTAATAAGACAGCATAAAAATAATTCATTTGTTAAACATACGTTCATTCGTCAAGGCTAACTCAATTATCATTTTTTTTAATTCCTTCGATATCTCCGAAACAAAGAGGAATTCACCTATAGGTCATATAACATTTTTTGATCGCAATGACCCCCGAAATATATGGTATAAGTTTGTCGGTCGAGTCGCGGAACATCCTGTATATGTCGGTGCATCAAATTTTGTAATTATAAAGCCCTGATGATAGGGGTAGTACAAGTTCAAAATGGCTAGAAAATACTTGAGCGACGCTAACTTCAGCATTTGGCTGATCATACAATCATAGGCGCCGACTACGTGGGGGCTTCGGGGCTTGAGCCTCCACACGGAAAAATCTGAGCGGGCTCTGCCCACACACGGAAAAATCTGAAGGGGTTCTGCCCAACAAAAAGAACACTTATTTTGAAATATTTTTAATACATCAGTTACTTATACAAAGTATAATCTATACCTATTCTATTTATTTTATAAAATTTCCAACTTGTCATATAAAGTACTGTGTAAGTAACGCGTGCGGACTAGCAAATAGTACTGCCACCATCAGTGTTGCCAGATGTCAAATGCAGTATTGGCGAAAATTAATAATAAAATTATGTTTTAGTAAAAATTACGGTAGATTTTGTAGACTCCTGTGAAATAAATTTATTATGTACCAATTTTAAGAAATAAAATTTGTATTTGGTATTTTTTTGTTACCCCTTTTCAGCCCCCACACGAAAATCCAAAAGTCGGCGCCTATGCATACAATGAGCCGGTTTCACATTTTTTGAAAAGTATTTTAATTGAAGATAATATTAAAAAAAATAATAATTTATTGTTATTTTCGAAACTAATTAAATAAAAAAATTGGCGCCACATATAGTCATGAAAAACATCCCCCCGCTCCTGTAACGTCGTAACACTTACAGTACGTCATTCATAGCCAATAGGAAAACAGTTTACATTATTTATATAAATAAAAATAGGCTATAATTTGTCACATGTTAAACTGTATGTGCTCTGACGTCACATTCTGTTTCAGATCACGTGACTTTTTCAAAATATTACACAAATTTCAATAATTAATTGTAAAATATCTAATGGATATTTCGTGATAATTTCAAATTTGAGGCTCGTTAAAGAACAATATTATTTTAAATTTAGTACTTAGAAGTCATAAAAATATAACAACCCTATTCATACTTAATTCAGCCAAAGGCATTTGAGAATTTTACTTAGATACCATGTATTGATAAGCGAATATACCCTTGAGGACGTGGTATAACCGTTTTTGTATATTCGCTGGGTCCAAATGTAATATCGTCACAGTAACCACTACTAAACATTTTGTTTTATTTATCAACAAACGTCAAAAATTTTATTTTTGGCATCAAATTTATTCATTGTATAATCCAACGAATACCACTTGTGTGTTCAGTATTATTAGAATATATTGTGTTGATACACTCAAGGTATTATTTTAGAATACCAGTCCTCCTTCGGAGTCGTGATATTCCAAAATAATACGTTTCGTGAGAACACAATATATTCGATAATACCTGAACACACGTGTGGTATTATATTATGATAATTTCAGTTACATTGATTATGGTTTTGAATCGAGATCTCGCAAAAGTTTCTGGGCGTGTGATACACATGATTTTTTGTACCATAAATTCTTCGTATATTTCTCTACAGTTTATTTTATGTTACATAACCTAAAAAAATGAACACATATTTTTATCGGTTTAGCATTACAAGTTTAATTATAATTACTTACATTTGAGCTTCAAATGCGTAATTATTTTATATCTATTGAAAATATAACATACAAACATTAGTTATATATATTTTATATACTTTCGCATATTTTTAATGACAGATAGCGGAAACTCAATTGTATCACGTGAAGTTAGTTCTAGTTTCTAGTTACAAAACAAACTAGTCCTAAAGTTGGAACTTACAATTAATCTATACGAGATGTCAGTAATGACAGCATATAATTATTTTTAAGACAAAATTTAATCCTTTCAGTTAGGTACAACAATTAAAGATTTAGCTCTAAAATTTGTAAACATTTTGCTAATTATTGTGTTGAAAATAAAAAAATTGACATATCGCCAGAACAGTAATGCCAACTCCTTTTGCCGGCCTAGGTCAGCAACAGAGCATTTCTGGACGATTTTGAGTTCTATAATACTAGTCAAAATGGACGGAGGTACGAAAAAATTGCTATCTGTCAATTTGAATTATTTAGTACATAATTCCTATTGTTAAGTTCAATTTTTTTCATACATAGCCTACTGAAAATAACTATAAAATCAAATTTCAATTGATTATTTCTCAATATTTATTATCCCATTTAATAAAAATATAACTTTATGTTACAGTTTGAGAACCACTGGTTAAAATTTTCTTTCTTCAATACGTGAATGTCCCCCTTGATCTACTACTACTTTTACTTGAGGGATTTTCTTCTATTTCCAATAATAAAGAAAATAATCGAGGTGACTCTTATCCGAGAAACACCTGTATGTATATGGAATGCTTTTTCGATATGAATTCCAATTTAAACCAAAGGTATTACATACTTTTCTTTCTTTCTTATGTGTAACAAATTAGGACACACGCTTTTTATTCTTTTTTTTTTATAAAAATCTTATATTAACTTTATCCTCAAAATTATCATCTTAGTTTTTGCAAGAAATTTATGAAATACCCTTCTAGTAGCCCAAGTGTTAAAAATACATCTTTGTTTGCTTCTTACTTGCTGGAAGTATGTTGTGGTTCTAATTTATTGTTTTTGGTTTTGATTGTATCACGGCATCTGGTTACTAGAATCCATTTTCCCCACCAAAAGCCTATAAAAATATTTTTAAACTTTTATTCTAGTTTTCTTTTTGTATTTGTTTAAACTCACTGGAAAAAAGTGCAGCCAAGGCAAACAGATAATTAGGACAATCAGGAATGATAAAAGCACCCATACATCCAAAAGTCGCTAAACTAGCGAAAATTCCATTTACATTTATCCAAGGAAGAAAATATTTTTCATTTTTCTAAAACACAGTATCATTTTAATAATAAATTTATTAGGACTACATTATTTATTACTTACATTCATTGTTCCTTTGTATAAAATTACAGCTGCAGTTAGAAATATGCCTTCAATAAGGATTGAAAGGGGAAAAGTGAGTTGCCAATATAATTCATTCGTTGGAATATAATCGAAAAATAATATTATATCACGTAAAGTAGACACAAAATGTATGGTAATAGGAATCTAAAATCAATTTAATTATTGTTTTTACCCTAACGTATGTTGTAAAAGTTTTGGGAAAAAATTTACGCTCCAAATTTTATTACGTAATGAGGTTAAATCTGGTTGTCACTGGACATAATAGATAAATAAAGGGAGATAAGCCTAATTACACGCGCATTGTTATATAGTTCGAGACGTCACGAGAATGTTCCAGAAGGTGTTAAGAGCCACTATACCGGGTGCGCTCGAAATCCGTTACACAGGCATTTAACATGGGAAAACAGTTTTTCCTAGCGCGTTGCTCCCCAAATTATTTTAGAAAAAAATAATCTTCAAATAAAAGTTGTAGAATATAAAATATTGCATGTAAATCAGTAAACGAAATTAATTTCGTAAGTTTATTTGATGAAGGTCTAACTTTTCTCTTAACTTTTGTTACATGCTATGTATATAGATATAAATATGTTAATAATAAGCATACTTACAATTTCAGTTATAGCGATAAATACACAACAGCGTTGCAAGAAATTCATTTTAACTCAATAGTATCATTCACTCGGCAACAAAAGAACTAATGAAAACTTATTGCTTATATGTATAAAAAATAATTTTACAAAATTTCCTCCTCTAATAAAAGCATGTTTTTGTTCAAATTTTCCTTGTTTGTAATCACATTCATATAATATTATCTTCCATTTACAAAAAATAATTGCCCAATCATTTCATAATAAGCATAATATCGCTGGTGACCTACGATAGCCCCTATGCGATTTTATCATAGGAAACTTTTAAATTACAATTAAAAAAGAAAAGCAGAACCTACATACGAGTAGCTCGTGCCAAATAGAAATGACCTGCGCGAAGAAGTAATTTACATTACAACTGACGAAGGAGCAGAGTCAGGAATTTCAAAATAAGTGCCATAAAATCATTTAACGGACTTATGACGTAAATTACTATTTCGCGCAGCTCATTTATATTTGACAGGAGTTATAATGGGCACATCCAAGTCTTCGGCTTTTAAAAAATTACATGTCGTATATGAATTTTGAATATAAATAAATGAAAACGAAATAAAAATTGAATATATTTTGTATTTTTACACCTATAATAATGTAATCAAAGTTTTTAGCGTAAAATGGTCGCCATGTTGTGACGTCAGCGTCATTACAGTAGTCCAGTTTATCTGCGAAAATGTCACTATAAGGTTGACCAAGCATATTTTGCTCAAAAATTCGAGATTGGCTTTATACATACTTTAACGAACACATATTTAATACATCCGAGTAATTTTTTATGAAGATCAAATGAAAATTTACTTATTAAACAAATTTATATTATAATTTATGTTTTAATTATTGTAATCTCAATACTTGTCAGTGTTGTAATCATTTAGTAAATAGTGATGTATATGTTGGATTACTTTTTATTATGAACTATGCTTTGATTATTGTAATCAATACTGTCTTTGTTGTATTTAATTATAAATAGAAAATAGTTTAAATACTATTTTAATTATAATAATGGCACTTGGTAATGGTAAGTATGAAAACTTCAATATTATGTTAAAGAAATTCTTAAAGTCACAATAATTAAAGCGAAATATTAAATTGATTATGAAAAGTAGCAAAAATTATTAATCTTACTTACCTGATTTTTATTTATGTATAATATGTACTATCGAAGTTTTACATAAATTATCATTTAACACTGCTCCTATACCTGTTCATGTAAGTAAATCAAACAATATATATATATATATTTTGAAATGATATAATAACTATCTGGCTTACTTTATTACCATTAGCTCTAAGGATTATTGATCACAGTTTGAAATGGATACGTATTTTTATTCATGCAACATTTATTGTATATTGCCATATTAATGGTAACGTATGTCGGTTCTCTCTACTTATGACGGAGTGACACTAACGTCAAAACTTTCGCGCCAAAACTTTAATAATTATTTTAGGCGTTATTAAGCGTAATTTCAAGAAAATAAAAAATACGGAATTTCTATTTTTAAATTCTACGTCACTTATAAAAAATTCAAAAAAAGTTGGACCCATTACTCATTTTAAAAAATGAAAGACGCGATTTATTTATATTAATAATTCACACAGAATTTTAATTATATTAATATATTTGTAATATATATAGATATATATATATATATATATATATATATATATATATATATATATATATATATATATATATATATATATATATATATATATATATATACAGAGAATTTATTTTAAAATGCAACATATGATTCATCACTTCCATGGTTACTATACTGTCAAAAAATGACAGCAATGTAATATTTGTCTATTTTAAAATGCAACATTATAAAAAGTACTGCAGCACAGGAGATACCTTCAGAACACATCACAAATGGTGCCAATTCTTTCTACGACCGATTAGAATATTGCCCCAGTGTAAATGGTATTTTTGAACAATTATTACATTAAAATTATGAATTTTGGAAGCTAAAGTTTGTTAAGATGTGCTACATTAAAGATTTTATTTTTTGTTAGTCATATATAGGCTAATTTATTGGAAATTAATATTGATAATACATAACTACAAATTTTGTATGTTGCATTTTAAAATGGACAAAAATTACATTGCTGTCATTTTTTGACAGAGATAGTGTGTAACCATGGAAGTGATCGACCATATGTTGCATGTTAAAATAAATTCCCTGTATGTAAATCTCGCAGATAGTTTTAAGTTCTAATTAAATAAAAATCTAATTTTTATGGAATTTGTATGTGTGATCCTCCATTCTAACTCAAACACTATAATTCAGAAAATTTTGAAACCTTGTATTTCTACCTTATTCTAATATGGGAAGAAGCCATTAGATTTTGGTGTATATCAGATAACCGGAAATAGTACTTTACTTGAAGCTCAAAATAGTTTTTCTTCCTAAAATACCTTCAAATTTTATTTTTTCAAGATTTATGCTATTATAAAAATTAAAGATTATTAAATTTTCTACAGATCTGCATAAATACTTTTTGTATATATTTTATGGATAAATGTATAAAATTATCTATAATTTTAATCCTCGAGCCTCCGCTTTGACAAGCATAACTTGGTTACACAGTTCATATTTCAAATGTATGTAACTGACAGATAAATGCCACTTTCAAAGAACTAATCATTTCAAATTAATAATAGTAACGTTTTAAAAAGAAAATAGTACATACAACCATAGTTACATGGAATGGATCTTAATACAGTTTCCAGCATAACTAAATATTAAGTATGTATATTTAAAGTAATAAAAATTAAGTAGCGGGAGGTTTGGTGTTGGCCACAACAGATTTTTATACTTTCATATTTCGACATGATTTCTATGTTTTTCTGTTATTTGTGTTATTTACTTTATTAATTTATCGTATATAAAATATTCATGAGAATTAAAACATGTACTATTCCGTATATGAGTATGTTACTGATTATGAAGAATACGCCATGTCATACGATGAATAAATAAATAAATAATGTAGTATGCTGTGAGGTGAGGCCTGGTAAACGCCCGCATGGTACAAATATGTCTTCATCATTACCGAAATCTGTGTATAAAGTAGATTGGCATACCCATAAATGGGTAATATGCCACGATGATATAATTATTTTTTTGTGCAACCGGACGCGAAATAAGCATTTCGCAGCCGCAATACAGACCGCGAAATTCAATTTCGCGGCCGTTGTCATGGTAGCGGCCGCGAAATTAGGTAAACAACTACTTTGACACTTGAGAATTGCATAGTTTTGTTTATCAAATGTTAATCCCATAGCCACCTTGAAACCTAACTTTCTCTTTACATTAAAACTGTTTAAAATTAATAAAATTTGTAATTACATATTTTTTACGGTTGCACAAAAAATATTGTGTACACCTTGTCCGCGAAATCCTTTAGCGCCCTCGAGATTGTCTTGCCTCGGCCGCAAGCGGCCTTGGCGACAATTTTATCTCTCGGTACGCTAAAGAGTGATTTCGCGGCCTTGATATACAAATAACTATTGTTTAGTATGCAAATATAATAAAAAATTGATGTTTTGACTGCACAGCAGTAGCACTAATACTCGTACGCAGGCTGATTCATAACGGGTGTGCAAAGAGTTATTAATAAAAATAGGTTTGTTCGCACAAAAGTCAGAAACCGCCACAAACCATTCTGAGCATGCGCATATGTTTAAAAGTGTTCGCAAAAGAGAAATTTGAAATCTACGATTAAAAATCATTTGTTCGTTCAGCAAAATATCCCTAGTCAGTTTCCAACCGTCAGAATAGTCAGCGAATTCTTAAGAAATTTTTAATTCTTGCATGCGTATTAGATTATTAGCGAATATTGTTGTTCCTTCGTCCACTAGTACCCAAAGCAAGAGAAAAATGTTTTTATTTATTATAAATTATTTCAAACCACTAAATATAAGCCATATTGTCATGTAGATTCTCGAACGTGATATTTAAGAAAACCAGAAATAAACGTTGGAAATAAATTTTAAAGAATAAAGTAAGGTTATAATTTCATTCTGTGACAATAACAAATAACGGCTACAAAAATCTACATAAGATAAAACCCTTTCCAGATGGTGGTAATAACAATAACCTTTCATTCTGCTCGCAGAACACAAAAATTTCCAATCAGTTTGAAACCAAATTCAAACTACGGACGCTTACTGAAAATTAGCAATAGTTGCTTATTTTGTTGTGCGAACAAACCTGTGTTTGGTGACTTGCACCTATTCCATTTTTTACACAAAATAATTCCACCATTTTTTAAATATAATTCAAACTAACGCATGCGCACTGCGTCGAAAGTACAGTCTGAAGTTAGCATGGGACAGAGCTGAAGATCGAGTCTGAAGTGAGAAAGGGACAAAACATATGACAGGTCACGTGATCTTCCGTGCCCTATATCAAACTGTTTTCTTCGTGGACCTAAATGTTCTTGAAATATATGCTATTTATAAATTATATTTATAAAAAATAAATGAATATTATTATACTATACAAGTCTACACGATTTATAATTAGAAGTGTATTTAAATTATTAAGTTTAATGCAAAATATTTATATTCAAATAAAAACTGTTTGAGAATTGCAGTACTGGACTAATAGCTACGCCTCCGCTATTTGAATTTCTCTACTTCCATTGGTAGTAGGCTCCTCCCCCTAACTGGGTATTCGTTATATATTTATAGGCCGTCTTTGAGTCGCCAATTAAAATAATATACAGGATGTCCCAGATTTAAACGGCATAACTTAAACCATGGATTAAACACGTAAAAATAAGGTGACAAGTTCATTTGAGCAAATGTCCGTAGATGCTTTGTTTCAGAGATATTCACGTTTTTCTTATTGGAGCAGCGCTACTCTAAATAATGAACTTCATAACGAATTATCAAATATTATCTTATTAAGTTGTGATATAATAATTAAATTAATTATAAATAATTTGGTTGTTATCTAAATGAAAGAAGAACTGAAATGATTTTAGAACATTTTGATGAAAATCCTTCAACAAGTGTTCGACGTGCTTCAGCAGTATTACATTTAAGACGAATGGAAGTGTGGAGAACTTTGAAATCAGATGGACGTTATCCGTACCATATTCAAAAAGTACAACAGTTATTACCGCAAGATTTGAGGCGAAGGAGAGAGTTTTGTGATTGGTATTTACATAAAGTAAATAATGAACCTCAGTTCCCTTCCTACATTTTGTGGACTGACGAAGCTACATTTATACGGCGTGGAATTTTAAATCAACGAAATTCTCATCTTTGGTTACATGATAATCCTCATGCAATTAAAGAGAATAATTTCCAATATGAATTTCAATGTAATGTTTGGTTAGGTATTATTGGAAATACTTTAGAGTTGAAATCATTGATAATTTTCATATTTTCACTGACATCCAATACAAATAAACTAAATTTTGTAGTGAAATTAGATAATTTATAATGAATGTAATTATTATGTCACAAGTTAATAAGATAATATTTCATATTTCATTATGAAGTTGATTATTTAAAGTAGCGTTGCGCTAATGAGAAAAACATGAATATCTCTGAAACTAAGCATCTACGGACATTTGCTCAAATGAACTTGTCACCTTATTTTGACGTGTTTAATCCATGGTTTAAGTTATGCCGTTTAAATCTGGGACAACCTGTATATGGAATTCATATGAGTGACAAGCTGCTATAATAAAACCCCCTTATTTCCGAAGTATTTCAATTATATCGTTTTATTAATATTCATATTATTAAGCATATACTTTCAATATTTTTGCCTAATTTCTCTTAAATCAATTGCGCTATAGTCCCCTATTTATATTTTAATTTTGGCAAACTCGTTATGAATCTTCTTCCCTGTATTTCAGCTATACCTCCATTCGTTTCACCTAAGATCTGTTCTGTAGAGTAGCTATAATTCACTTTCGCCATTGACATGACACGGGCCATTCGGTGATCAGTGCTAGGTATCTCGGGTCCGGCTAGGCCGATCAACTATCAATCACCAGGGCGAGAACAATATCATGCCTCAATAGTCAGATGCAGCTGATAGCTACAGCCATCCAACTGCCACCCCAGTACTCCAAACGTTGTTTTATTCCAATTTACTTCATGTTTCAATAAACGTAAAACACTTTCACTATTTAATTAAATGGTACAATTTTCACTGGTTAATTGTTTTTATAAATAAAATTTAGATTGTAGTAAGCTTAGTTTGAACGGTTTTCAACGAACTTTTCGAGGTCGGTCAAATGCAATCTGTTCTTCGAAGTGTAAATATAATTCATTTGTTTCCGTTGTACGAATAAATACTACTTTTTATGATTTTATTTTTGGTTGTTTTTATTGCAACTGTTACACTTTATATAATTTATTAACGTTGTTAATTACATATTAAACGAAATCGTGATGTATTTTAAGTTATGAAGTAGAAAAGTCACTCGTAAAAATTTTGTTGGAAAGTAATTTTGGCTATCAGTATCAAATTGTAAGGAAATGATGTAAATTACATTTCTTTATTGTTTCTTAGACGTTTCGGCAGACGAAGCTGCCATCATCAGCAATTAAAATACAATGTGTTTGTTTATTACAAAAAAAATTTTGAACCATACTTGACTAGTTCTATTCTACATTGAATGGAACTAGTCAAGTATGGTTAAATTTTTTTTGTAATAAACACAATGGCTCGTACCATGATCACGGTTTTAACTAAAACGCTGTATTAAGAAATGTCAAATTTCATTATTTAATAATATTAAATAATATAAAATTTATCAAAATATAGTTTGTATTTTAAATCGTCGTTCTTTAAACATAAGGCAAAAATTAAATATTGAAATTTGAATTTGACATTTCTTAAAACTGTTTTAGTTAAAAGCGTGATCGTGGTACGGGCCAATGTATTTTAAATGCTGGTGATTGAAGCTTCGTTTGCCGAAACGTACAAAAAACAATAAAGAAATGCAATTTACACGTCATTTCCTTACAATTTGATCCTGATAGCCAAAATTACTTTTCCACAAAATTAAAATAAGGATCTTTAAAAAATCAAAATTCACTCGTAAAAAGGTAGGAATATTGTCATTTTTTTTCTAGCCTTATAAATTCTTAGAATGTCAAACCGTAATGTGAAAGTATGGTATGTTTATTTAAGAACATTTTTACAAAATGTGTCAGTATTATTTTCGGTATTTGGAACTACCTATTCCACTAATAATTTACACAGATGCTAAGATAATAATAATTACGAGGATTATTTTAAGAGGCCCATAAAAATGTAATATTGCAAGAATATTTATTCAGTCCTTTAAAATATTTTTTCTAATTCGGTGTTCTTATGTTTCTATAAAAGCACTGTTTTTCACTGAAAACACGACGTTTAGAAAATCTATAAACGTACTGTTTTTGGCGCCTTTTGTATTGTAGAGGTGGTAGTCATGCTTTCATAACTGACAGATAACCTCAAAATGGTAAATTGTTTGTGTTAAAATATTTTTTCTAATTGAGGATTTTTATCTTTTCTCTAGGTGATAGGACTAGAAAGAAAAGAAATTTATAGCTATAGCTGTGTTAGTTAAGAAAGAATAAGAATCTGTGAAGTTAAAATTTCAACTAAAAAATTATGAAACAAGAAACAATGCGCTCAGGTTTACTTTGTCAAAATAATTAAAACGGTAAGTTTTATTTATTACAATTTACATTTATGGTAATGCAATTTTGAATTGAATGTATTGTTATTCCATGCAGGTTATGAAATGTATGATGCACGTTACTTGAAAATGTTGACACTGTCTACTCAATTTGTGGCGGCTACTAGCAAACAAATATGAAAAGTTGATGTTTTAATCCATGATTTCCAGTTCCACGTTGTGGCGAACTATTGAATCCATATATGTTTTGTATTAAAAAGTGTAAGAACAGCTGTTGCCGTTATCTGTGCAACTGAGCAGTGAGTGTTGACAAAATAGTGGAAAGTAATTAATAAATAATAAATTGTTCATTAAAGTATTTCATTATTTAAAGAGTTTTATTTATATGTTGTTTTCTCAATAAAAAGGCTCGATGGTCCACATAACGTCCTTCAATCACATATTCAAGTTTTATTTACGATAGTAACCAGCACGAACCACCGATATCTCATATCAGGATGGTTCATTAATAAACCTTGGAGTTCATTGTATGTATTGGTTTTCCTATTTCATAATTGTATAATGCTTGATACAATGTTTTAATGTAAACAATCAGACAAAATCACAAGATACACAAACTGTCAAAATGTGAAATTTCAATTTTTAGCGGGAAGCGCTACCAACATAACTGATAAAAAAAACCCAACTCATACTTTTGACAAGTCCTTTTTTTAAAAAATCTAATTGTAAAATTACCTCAATAGAAAAAATAGTATAAAAAACATGTATCATAAGGCCTGTTGACGCACTCGTCCTTTGTAAAACTCGCCTGGCGGCTCGTTTTCCAAACTTGGACTCGTACGTTAACAGATTGCCTTATGATACTTGTGTTTTAATGTACTATTCATTTTATTTGTAGTTATAAAAATTTTATATTTCACAGTAGGTGTTTTTTTAGTAATTTACATTGCAAGACCTTTATTCAATATACGGGTGTGCGCGGTACTTAACGAGCGAGTGCAGCGAACTTGTTATCCGAGAAAATTTCGGGAAATGGTTGAGCATTGTACAATGTTTTAATTTAAGATATACTGAATAGTAAATAATTTGAAATAAAAAAATATTTGTAACCTACAACACAATATATTAAACGATTTGATCGGAATAGTCTTTGGAAACATATGGCGAAACGAAATAATGAATAAATAAATCTGTATACATGTTTCTATGGTTTTAACAGCCCGTATTTTTTTTACCACTAGAGACAGAGCTCTGTAATAAGACGTTTACGAGTCAGTATAACGTAAAAAATATACCTATACGAATTATATTGTTTCTTTATGCGTGAAGTATATCTTGTATTTGCATAATTTTAATATCAAGAATGTTCAACTTTTTTACAATGAACATAAAACTAGTTCCATCTTTGGTTTTCATTCGAACCACAACTGAAATATTATGACATTATTTATACCATTACTAAAGCATTGGGATTGGATCAAGATCATAGGACTTTTTCATTTAAAAATAATATTGTTCATTACTCTCTTGAAAATAGATGTTTCAATTAAAATATTAACATAATTTAGTGTTTATTTTAAATATGATAAAGAATAATTATGTGATTTTCCTACCTTATTTGCTGTTGTAGTCTGGTTTACTAGGTTTAGCCGAACATTTTGTCGATTTATAAGTCCAGACCACCACAAAACCCTGTAAAAATAAAACAAAAATATGTTAAACAATAATAATTTAGATTTAAGTTTTGTTCAACTGTTTATGAATGATTTGTATATACCTCAGTCATATGTTTCTGTCACCCACGTCACTTATTTGAACATTACCCAAAACATTAACATTTTTCTTATATGCATTTAATATCACTAGAAAGAGAATTAAATTCTAAACTCGATGCATTATAATGGGCAATATATTTTCCTATACTTACAATGAATTTTTCATAAAATCACGGCACGAACAACGACATTCGTTAAAAACAAAATAATAACTGAGTTTCTGGACTGGCCAGAGCCCGCTGTGAAACTTCATTACGAAATGCTGGATTCAACAAGCCTACTACGATAAAAGAAATTTATTTTCTACATATAATTTTATTATTGATTATTGGCAATGGTTTTAAAGATTATAAACAAAAGGAATGGGAAAATGTTATTAAAAATTGATCTAAATATATTGACATAAATATTCTGTAATGTTTTACTCTATAATATCAATTTTTAAAATTTTATATTGTTTTGATAAAACTCGTTTATTAATACTCGTAAAATATATATATTTTTAAATTGATATAGTTTCTTGTCTTAGAAAATTAATCAGTTCTTTGCACCAATAAAATTCTGGCGTTTATACAATATACATATAAGGCCATTAGTATTTTTTTTTGTTAAATAATTATATTATTAATGTTATTTACATTGCAAGTTGTACTTATAAGGAAACTTTTTTGATCGAGAATACCGAGGCCTGTAAACTCTCAAATTAGGATTATTAATAGTATATTCCGTAACTTAACCGCGGTAATCAAGGTTCTGGTTATGCGTTCCGTAATGTAACCGAAACATAATTCCTGGATCGCGATTCAATTTCGGAATGTGGTTCCACGCCGACCACAAATTTTTTGTGGTTGTTGTGGTCATATTCTTATTTCTTATTATATAATAAATAATATTGTATAAACATATAATTACTATATAATATATACTGATATGTATAATACTTACGTTAGTATAAGGATAGACCAAAGTTATGATGTCACTTATTTCTAATGAGGCGGTGGTTCCCTGCTTTACCGACCCAAATTAACCAAGATGTTCCGAATCATAACCACTTTTCATTGACCATAACCGGACCACTTGAACCATAACCACGGCCGTGGTTAAGTTACGGAATATACTATTAATGTTTTCTATTTATTTGTTGACATTACCTGTCAAATTTGAACTTTGACAAGTATTTCTAGACATCCAAAAACGTTAATAGTGTTTCTTGAGAATCTAAAATCATTTGGGGACATAAAATAAAGGTTGAAAGTATAAATATGAATTATCAATGTATAATATTATTTAAATTTATTTTCACGAAAATCAAATAATCCACTTTTTGACGTTCTTGAAGTTTTATTTATGTCCAGTTGCACCAACAAGATTTAAATTTTAAGTTTCGTTTTAACCACAAAAATGCAATTCTAAATTTTGACTGAAATTACGTAATAATTTAAGATTTAAAGAACGTTGAAAATTCAAGTTACGTTGATGGTTAGCAATATTTAGCAACGAGGATTTGATCATGTTTCACTTATACATTTACACGTTGGCAACTCAGTTGCTAAGGTAATAAAGTTTATTTACGAAGTTAGTAATACAAAAAAAAAAAAACTCTTTACGTTGAAGTACCTTTTCTTAATTCGTTAATTTGATATAACCAGCGCATACTCTGATCGCATAGCTTTCGTATTCTTTTGCTCTCTCAATTCTCTTGCTGTAAACCATGTCTTCCTGCTGTGGCCCTGCCGCGCTGCATTAAATGAACACGCGATTAGAGCCGACGCAGGAAATAAAACAGAACAAAGAAATTTCTGAGAAATATATTTTTGTTTTCGCTGCTATAAAGATAGTGTTTTTTTTTTCATTGTGTGAAAAACTTTATTTGAGTGGATTATGTGTAAATGTAATGAAATAGGAAAAAAATATTGTTATTTTAATTAACTGTTTTTATAATAATACTCTCACCCAGGGTTATGCTAGAATGGGCTTCTTGCATACAAGACGAATATAAAAAATATTATATTTTTGAAGTTTATTTTACTCAACTACATGATTTACATTATAATTTTTTCAAATAAATTGTGTTATTATTTATTAAATTTAACATAAATATATAAATCTTGTATCCGTCCTCTCTTGATGACAACACAATCACTAGCATTTGATTCGTTAATGCGAATGAGAAAGATGAAGGGAAAGCAGGCGTAGGCTCTGAACAAAGAAGTCAAATTAAAAATATTTAATTAAATGTTAATTTGACATGAGATATTGTCAAAAATGTTGTCTAAAGAAATCAAAGCTTTTCTTCTTGGATCTTACTTAGGAAATGGAAATAAATTAAAAAACGACGAAAGTCAATATACAGTATCCTTCATTATTGTCTTTTCTCCTTAAAATTACGTTTCAAAATCAATTTTGACATCATGACTTTTGAATAAAATAATGATCAGGCATACGTTTTTCTGTTTATAGCCTACTCCGAGTTAGTAATTTTATTGAACACACTGTACTACAGTTTACTATATTTTAATAATTTTATTTAAAAATATATTTACATTATTTTTCATTGCTATTATAATGCTAATTATAAATACGATATTTTAAAATTTATTGTCATATTTTTTAATTTTATTACGCGACATTTTTATGTTGGCACTATGTAATAAACTGTAAATTTTTAATTTTTGTTCCATGTTGTATTTGTTGCGAATTTACCATAGGTAGGTTCCTAGAATCAACCTTTTCAGAGCCTCTTTCCATCTTTCGAGTATAATAAAGTTTCAAAATACATGTAATACCTCAAGCAACAAACGTCAAATAAACCGCCAGTGCTGCCAGCTGGGAAGAACACACTATCTCCGTCTATGTCGTCGCAAACTACGGACGTATGTCATCTGTGATTGTGATGTCATAAAATGAAAATATTTATTTTTTAGTCGTAAGTGGCCAAATCTTGAAAAAAGGAAAAAATCTGATGTGGCCAGCACATTACCTTCCGTCAGTTCTATGTATTTTGTATAAATGTCATACAGAAATTTCCTTGAAAAGGATTATATTTCTTGTACATTACCTTAAGGCAGTTGTATGTATTTTATACAAATTCCAAACAGAAAGTTTCTAACAAAAGATCCTATATTTCCAGTGCAATTATAACATAAACATACTGTCAACTGCACTTGACACTGACACCTTTGAATCAGAATTTTCTATTTTCTTAATGTAGCAGCTGTTTCCAGAGTTATAGCAAAGCTGACTAATATACATGATATTTAATATCTTTATAATTTTTTAACTCTATGTCCATTTAATATGAAGTATAAAATGCATTCAAATTGTATAGAGAATAAATAATTCTTTAATATTTATAATAACATTAAATGTGAAAAAATGATATTTAACATCGTTTTTTCAAGAAAAACTGTTAAAATCTTCAAATGAGGGTACTTCCGGTTGACCAATTATAACCAAAATCTAATCAGCTCTTCACATGGCTGTAACGAAGAGGAATACGAAAGAATTATAATTTTTGGAATTGTAGTATTAGAGTTATCGCATTAGAAAATTTTGTCACACACAGACACACACACACACACACACACACATACATACACACACACACACACATACAGACATCATCGTAAAAATAATAAAATCGTATTCTAGGGACCCTAAAACGTGCTTATTCATCAAAAACTCACCACCGAATTTTTTGACCAAAGACAATACCTTCCTTACCTAAAGGTGACGGAAGGTAAAAAAAAAATGGACGGACTTTTAATTTAGATACGAGTAGCCTATTATTGAGAATAAGAAAATCAAGTACACTGAGAAAAATGGAAGTTTTGAATGAAATAGATTCACTATTTTCAATTTTTCTATTTAGAGTCAAAATAATATATTTTGATTAAAAAACTATAGTTTTGAAATAAAATTTTGAGCAATTTTGTTAAAAAATATTTTTAGTTTTAAATTTATATTTTGTTTCAATATATCAACACTTTGAATCAAATGCCTTTTTCATTTGAATTCGCTCATTTGAAACAAAAGAAAAATTAAATATTGAATTAAAACTGTATATTTTTTTACAAAAATAAAATAGTTTTAATTTAAAACTTATATACATTCGTTGAACTTGTGAACATGCTTAGTACAAAATATAAACTTATCCTTATAAAATTTTTCTTACTCAACTCAAAACTAAATGTTTTCTATAAATACAAATACTTCTGCTTACAACATTGTTCTTATTTGAGGTAAAACCAAACATTTTCAATGAAAATATAAACTTCTTATAAAATTAGTCTTACTCAAAATAAAACTAAACGTTTTCGGTGAAAACCTAAACTTCTTTTTACAAAATATTTCATATTCAATACAAAACTTAACGTTTTACATGGAGATAGTCTCAGTTTGAATGAACAGTACAAACAATACAGATTTGAACCGCATCATCTATGCACAATACACGCTATACAACCACCAACGCAACATGTTCGCAAAAAAATCTAATTTTGTTGAAAAGTGTATAGTTGTATGCACAATTGATATAAATATAAATATAAATTCAAATAATTTATAAAAGTATTTATTGAATTTTAAATAATAATAATAATAATACCATTTTTGTTCTTTCAGTAGTGTTTTTCGACATGGATGTTAATGAGCTCCTAACCTCGTCGGCATTTTCACAACTAATTCCAATTTTCACTGGTACAGAACATGAAATAGATGAAAATTGTTTACTTGAAATGAGTGATGACATGGTTAAAGAAATAATTCCAAAAAATGACCCAAGAGCAAAATTTTTTAAGAAATTTGAACACGTACAAAATATTTGCATGTAAGTGTTTTTATGGTTTTTACTTCGGAACTTATATACTTATATTCAAATTAGTTGCAGGATATTAATCTTAGAATCTGCAGATATAACAACACCGACCGAAAGTGATTACAATTCAACCAGCACATCTGGTGCAATGGTCAAATTCCGACATTGACATTTAATTAAATTATTTATTGTATACCTGTATATATCCTATAAATAAATATAAGCAATTTATATAAAAAAATATTTTTTTCTGAGAAAATACGTATTATATAATTAAAACTTAAAAGTTTTTCTTCAAAACAATATTGTTTTCATTCAAAATATAGTATGCGTGTTTTGACTTTTACATGAAAATGAACACAGTTTTCATTTAAAAGTATTACGATTCCTATGAAAAAATATTTCATTTATATGAAAACTTAATTCGTGTTTATTGAACATTAAAAATTTCAATACAAAACGCTTTGTTTCAATAAACATTTGATTTCAAATATGATGTATTTTGTATAAAGAACTTACTAATTTTCAACCAAACTGTATCCTTTTTAGTCAAATAAATAAATTGTTTACATTAAAATATTTTCCGTTTTCGTTGAAGTAGTTTACGGTTTCAACTAAAACTTGGTGTTTAAAACTTTAAATTTCTTTCCAGAAAACGGGATTGTTTTCGCCATATACAAAACGAAAAATATTTTGAATCAATGTTATTCTTTTTGAATCAGAACTCTACTTCTCTCAGTGTATGCCGTGGAAAATAAAAATTGCACTATCGTTTTCAAACTAGAAACAGTTACTTATCTGTCATTTAAATTAAATTGAGAATGTTAAAATAGTTAGAACTTAGTTAATAATTTTTTAAAGGTATTGTTGTGAGTTAAAATATGAAATTAACCTAAAAGTATTTGGAAATGTTAAACTTTTGCCTATTTTTTGGACATAGGTAATAAAATTTATTCTTAATCATGATTATTTTAAAATTATTCATTTATCCATTCTAAAATAAAATTGGTTGAGAGATTTTAAGAATTGGAAGGAAAGATCGGTGAAATGTACCTATTATTATTGAAGTGTATTTATTAGAAAAATCAGGTAGGGCGTGGATACAAAATTTGAACTATTATTTAGTTATTTATTTGTCGTTGAAATTCAGTTGCAAAAATTATGTTAGAACTTTTAATTATTTTGTACTGTTGTAAGAGAAAATATGGAATTCGCCAGAGAGCATTTTTTTTTCTTGTTTTTGGTAAGAAGAAATATAAAAGTAATACACTCACCTTACTCATCTGATTTACCAAATGAAACTTTTGTACATATTGTAGACTGAAAAAAATGTTACTGTGTAGTTTTCGGCTGAAGAAGTTGATATTTGAATTCATGATTATGAAAAGCATTAAAAAAAATTGGTTTGTATCTTTTATGAAGTGGAATGAAAGAATGGTGAAGTAAACTATCGTTAAAGGGGACCACTCTGAACATGTTTAAAATAAAATTATAAAAAATATTAAATAAGTCTCATATTTATAATTCTAGCGTAATGAGGTGTTGCACGGTTTTTTTTTCTTTGCTTTAATCAAAAGAATAAAAAAAAATATTTAGCCCCTATTTTTTATTTTTTTCGTATTATTCTTTATTCATGAGAAAATTGTCTTTGAAATTATAATGTTTGAATTTCCGCGTCCCCTTTCGCCTGATGACGTCAGAATAAACCTAACCAATGAGGGTGTAGCTTACATTTGCCTCCGACGGAATTTAAACGAGTGACAGTCATGACATCTGTCATCTACTACTGATTTTTGTATTTGGAAATAATCAAACATGGTTGTAAAAAAGTGTTTTGTGCAGTGTGCCCAAATAGAACTGATAATAGGGAAACATAAAACATAGTGAATATATTTATTTTTTTAGCTGGAAAATGATGCACTCAGGCTACAGTTTCTTATACCGGCTAATCTTTGCACTATTGGACCATAAGAGAGATTGATAAATCCTGGATAAAATATTATTAGACGGTATTGCTTAAGACCACTAGTGACGATAATGTTAATCTCCAACTAAAGAGGATCTATTCGAAACAATGTGTCGCTGGAATATGTTATGTTTTAATAATATTGTATTCTGTATGTTCCTGACACGAAATAAATCCAAAAGTCAAAATAGAAAATAAAGTGTGTGTGTCATAAAGTATCAGGTGTCAACTAAAATGGAAAAAAGAAAAATTACTCAGAAATAGACAAAGAAAACATGTTGGAGATAATAAATGTAAAAATAATATATGGGATTAAATTTATAATGAATTAAATTAAATTAATGTTGACATGTGTCAAATTTATTTTACACAATAAAATTTACTTCTTCGAACATCGGTGGAGTAATTTATTCTGTAGATTTACTTAGCTAGTATTTTTATTCTTGTTTTGACGAAAATCTCTGGAATAAACTATTTTACTTCAGGAGTAAATTATACTTTACTAGTGCTTTACTTATCCATCTTTTATAATACTGGGCATGAAACTATGAAATATAAAGCTATAATATAATAATAAATAACTAAGAACTACGCTAAAGAACCAAAAATCACTCTGCACTATAAGTCAGACCTTATGTCACACAGTTGTCATTAAAGCAATCATTGACGTTGATGTATGATACATTTGTTTTTTTTTTATCATCTTTCCAGTTTTGTCATTGGTGTAATTTGGCGCCAATTCAAAATGTAAATTTTTAAACTACTACTGTGCTTAATATATACAGAAATTTGAACAGAAAATCATATTTAATCACACTGCAGAACGTACTTATTCGAATTTCAGAAGAAAAAAGATATGTTAATTTATTTTGCAACACCTCATTCTCGTATAGGTATATTGATTTTTATAAATCAGCTGGTACCCATATTTTCAGACGGTATTGCAGGTTTAATACAAATTTGGTGCTGTATATAATTTTCTTAATCGTTGGTTATCGACAACATTGTTCAACGGTAATGTAAATCTGATTAACAATGTAACTGAAACTAATCTGTGCATGTAATTAATTGAAAATTCTTTATAGATAACCGCTAATAAGCTAATTGAAAATCTTTTGTGTGCATGTATTGAGACTTTGCAAATTATCTGTTTATTTCTCGCTCTATTAATTGTTAAACAAATGCGTAACTTAGTGCCCGCTGTATCTGTTCGTACTTTGCATTAAACATTGTGCTGAACAAACGATTAATATACACCACTGATTCATAAACGATTAGAATGTATGATTACATTCACGAGAAACACAATGCTAACTGCTTACTCGACGATTTGCACCCTGATCGGATTAGTTTAAATTTTAATATTAGTTTACTAATATTTTATTCGGCAAATCAATAAACGTTTTTTATGTACCTTTCGAGTAATTAAAACTATGTTAAAAACTCTCCCTAATTTGTAAATCATAAAAAATCTACACATATTATTTATTATTTATATAAAATAAGTAAAATATATGCTCTGTATTCAACAAACGCATATTTTTATTTAAAAAATATTATATTCACATAATAAATAAATATGTAAAGAAACAATATCTTTATGGTCCGCAATTAAAAGTCGAGGTTCAGTCTAGGGTAGTGGCGACTCATGGGTTGAAGATTTGGTGGGTCACATTTATACTTTATAATGTTCCGTTTAAGCCATTCAGTTGATGGAGCTGGCAACAGCGCAAACTTGAAGTAGTCGAAATTACATTGGGTAAACTTGTATTTTGTCCCTAATTTCAGCCAATCAGAGAGGTCAAATCTATTCCCTATGCTCTGCAATACTGAATGGCTTAAATGGAACAAGGTATATTTAAATAGTTTCAAATGTTGTCTATGTCTTTTTCCGTATATACTCTGCAAAATTATTTATTTGAGATATTTTCACTTAATATCTTCTCTATGCTTAGCGTAGCTAACGCCGCTACTAGACTGATGCCTTGGTGAGAGCTGGGCAAAATCACTATTGATAGGAATTAATTTTAATTAATTAATTTTTTTTAATTATCTGGGGAACCGGGTTCGATCCCGACCGACGCCAAATATTTCCAATTTTAAATGGCACAAAATTGACCCCTGTGGTGCACTCTCCACGCCAGCAATGAGTGCCCGTGAGGTGACGCCTGGTAAGCGCCCGCACTGTGCAAATATTTCATCATTACCGCATCTGTGTACAAAGCAGATTGGCACACCCCCAGCAATGGGTAATAAGCCGTGATGATATATTTATTTATTTATTTATTTAATTTTCAATTCACAAATAAATGAATTTTTTTGTTCGGATAATTCACAATTCCAATTAATTTTTGCAGTGACTTTATTCACATATTAAAATGAATTGTAATTTAGGTAAGTAAAATACAAATTACAAGCCTTCTTGTGAATTGGGGCTTTTGATTTAAATCACACTTATAATTAAATAAGCAATAAGAATAATATTTTTTTTTTTAGTTAATTTTCTGTATTCTTATTAAATACCCGACGTTTCGCCAGCATGCACTGCTACCTGCTTCAGGGAAAATGCGTAAATAAATAATAACAAAACATTAGCAAAAATCTGATGTGGCCAACACCAAACCTCCCGCTATTTAATTTTTATTAATTTAAATATACATACTTACATATGTAGTTATTGCGGAAACTGTGTTCAGACCAATTCCATATAACTATGGTTCTATTTACTATTTTCATTTTAAAACGTTACTATTATTAATTTGAAATGATTAGTTCTAGTGATGCACGCGAGGCGAGACGAGACGAGAAATATAAAATATCGATCTCGTCTCGTTTTCGGGTCTGTAATCTCGATCTCGCTCTCGTTCTCGCACGAGAGTCTCGCTATAAAAATAAGCGCATGCGCACTACGTATTTACGTAACTGTAAGAGACAATTTCCGTCTTCCATGTATTTGCAATCGTATAACCATTGATTATAATATACTAGCGTATAGTATAGAAAATCAATGGTAACTATAATAAAGAGACGAAACACTAATTTCTGGTAACCTAATTATTTCAATACGAACATAATGTTTATTTATTTACGGTCACCACAAAATGTGATGTTAGTAAATAATTTAATTTACCTCTAAAATATCCAATTTATCATCAAATTGTGATCTCTAAACTATTTCAATACGAACATCTGTTAACACATTCTGTCTGTCATCAGTAAAACGAATTAAACATTAAAATATTATTTTTTTGTAACTAAAAGTACCTACACCTATTTAAAATTAAGTCATAAAAAACCGCTACACTGATAACCCGCCGGCAACCAATCACTCCGCTTCTCTCCCTGTTGGCTCCCATCGACGCTTAATATAACATCCTTTACTTTTCAGGGGCGACAATAGTTTTATTAACCGTGTTTTTAACTGGGGTAAATTAGGGGATGAAATATTAGAGAAAAGTAGTTCTATTGGATGCAATACCGATTTTGTCTTTATTTTTGCATTTCCTCGCTCTGGGAACGATACTAATCGAATCGACTCTAGATAGACTCAAAAATATACTGAATTCATATAATTTTCTCATTTACTTGTTCTATGCATGAATTAGCGTTGACTCCACTCCTCGTACGGTGCATTTTTCATTGAATTTATGAATCAAAGCTGTAAAGTTACAAATACGTTTTATTGCGAGATTCTCGCGAGATCTCGCGCTTCTCGCAGTTGTTATATCGATCTCGCCTCGAATTTTAAATTGCAATCTCGCTCTCGTTCTCGTCTCGCATAATGCAACGAGACGAGACGAGATGCGAGAGTACTGTCGCCTCGTCGTGCATCACTAATTAGTTGTTTGACAGTTACATTTATCTGTCAATTACATACATTTGAGATATGAACTGTGTAACCAAGGAGTTTTGCTTGTGTAAAGCGTAGACTTCGGGATTAAAATTATAGATAATTTTATAAACTTATCCATAAAATATATAGAAAAAGTATTTATGTAAATCTGTAGAAAATTTAATAATCTTTAATTTTTATAATAATACAAATCTTGAAAAAATAATATTTGAAGGTATTTTTCGAAGAAAATCTATTTTTAGCTTCAAGTGCCATTTCCGCTTATCTGATATACACCAAAATCTATTGGATGCCTGTGAATGATGAAATATTTTAAATGCACCCTTGTCTTGTTATTCTGCTATCTTACTTATCTTGCAGATACCGTAGTCACCCATCTATTTTGAGCAATATATGCTAATGTAGTTCTAGGATATCCTAATCCAGTATTTGAATGGGTACTTGCAAAAGTCTCATACCTGAATATGAAAAGAAACCGCATCTATAAAATAATTTAAATATCAACTTTCATTCTTTACTCATACGTATACCAAGACAGGGATTTTAACATTTCTTTCCATCAATATTTTTTCTTGTTAAAATACATTTATAACTTAAAAGATGCCAAGTACAAATAGACATATTCGTATACCTACTAAAACATTCGCTGTAATTTTTTACCTCCCGCTACCCTTGGTAAGGGAGGTATAGGGATCGTGCTAAAAATCGCATATCGAGATTTTGGTAAAAGACCACGTTTTAAGGTCCCTAGAATCTAATTTTAACATTTTCACGATGATGTCTCTGTGTATGTATGTGTGGATCCTCCACTCTAACTCAAATACTATCATTCAGAAAATTTTGAAACCTTGTAATTAATTTTTTTTCTGTATTGGAAAGAGCCCATTAGATTTTGGTGAAAATCGGATAACCGGAAATTGCACTTTACTAGAAGCTCAAAATAGTTTTTCTTCGAAAAATACCTTTAAATGTTATTTTTTAGAGATTAATGTTATTTTAAAAATTAAAGATTATTAAATTTTCTATAGATTTGCATTAATACTTTTTCTATATATTTTATGGATAAATTAATAAAATTATTTATAATTTAAATCCCAGAGCTTGAAACAAACAAAACGCAGTTATTCAAATGTATGTAACTGACAGATAAATGTCACTATCTAATCATTTCAAAATAATATTAGTAACGTTTTAAAAAGAAAAAAAGTAAATAGAACAATAGAAAAGGAATTCCCAGCATAAGTAAATATATAGGTATGTATTCAGATTAATAAAAATTAACGATTCACAAAAATGTTTAAGCTAATTCTCATTTTTGGACTAGTAAATTCTATTCTATCCCGGTATTTACAATATAACCTTCATTTTATTATAGTTCCGATGGCTCATTGGTTAGAGCAACGCCTCATGTCGTAAGTGCCCTCGGGGCTCTGGATTCGAATCCCACTAAGCACTAAGGCATGGATGTGCGTGAATGTGAATCCACTCTGTAATTGGGATTTAATCCTGTTGAGGGGTTTAAAAAAAATGTAGTTACTTGGATTAGATTAGACTATATTTTAAGAAATAAACTGTCCACATTATAGAGTAAAATTTGCTAATCCAAAAATAAGGACTAGCTTAATCTTTTTTGTGACTCGGACGGTAAATGGCGGGAGGTATTGTGTTGGCCACACCAGATTTTTTTATTAAAGTTGAAGTGTTAGCCTAAGCAAGCGTTATAACGAAACACAGAAGTTTGAAAATTCTATTCCTCACATAACATAATTACTTTGCCTCTGTATTTCCTGTATCCACTAAACTCCAATCAATGCGCTGGGCAACAAACGAGATAAAACAAAAAGAAAATGGCTAGGTTGTTGAAAAAGTGGTCGTAAGCTCGAGCTTTTCCAGCTCACATAGTTTGTAGTAAGGAGGACGCGTCGGCGTCGCGGAGGTACCGTACCAGCCACGAACAACCAGAACACGGATTTAGAGGCCACTTGTTCCAAGTGCTCCCTTGAGCATCGTGTTTCAATCAAACTTGGACGCCAACTTAAGCGTAGCACAAGATGAAAGATATATCCCTGTCTGATACGAACAACAATAACAATAAGATAAATTTTCGGCCACAATGAATCATCTGATTGTTGGTTATTAAGTACAATTAAGATAATGAAATCCTCTACTGACTGCATTATTAATTTTTTATTAGTAATTCGGGGCCAAAACAAAGCCGGAAACTAAAGCGGGGGCTAAATCTCCATGTTTGGATTCAACATGACGTCGGATATTATTTTCTTTTAGAACAGCGATTGATTCGCGGCAAACCAAACAAAGTACTTTACAGTATAAACAACTACTTATGTGTCCACTCAGTATTAAATACTCTGCGTTTTGAGATAATTTTTCACTCATTCCTGGTCTCCCTGAATAGGGTGTAAATGAAATAAATAAATAAATAAATAAATAAATAAATAAATAAATAAATATATTATCACGGCTTATTACCCATTGCTGGGTGTGCCAATCTGCTTTGTACACAGAATTCGGTAATGATGACATATTTGTACCGTGTGGGCGTTTACCAGGCGTCACCTCACGGGCACTCATTGCTGGCGTGGAGAGTGCACCACAGGGGTCAATTTTGTGCCATTTAAAATTGGAAATATTTGGCGTCGGTCGGGATCGAACCCGGTTCCCCAGATTCGCGACCTGACACTCAGGCACGCGGCCACGAGACCCCATGAAAATGAAATAAGTGCATTAAATTCAACCAGTAATGTAACTCGATGAGAGCAACAATATTTCTTAATAACTTTTAGATTTTGAGTTAAAATTCTTTAAAGATTTGCTGCATATTTTGTTACCCGCCCATGGAGAACAAATGGCTGGTGCCGTATTCAAGTGGGATACAAACAGCTCAAAAATTGTCGGTTATCGGTTACACTTACAGTCATAGTAATTAATAAACGAATCAAGGGAAATAACATTATTATTAATTTATACGTAATAGTACAATTTTTAAAATAAATAAATTTAAATTTTGGGTAACAAAATTATAAAGTTGTGTATTAAAACAGGCTTTTAATCACCTGTGAATAGTGGAAGACAAGGAGGGACGGGAAGAGCAAAAGCATAGTTATTAGGTTATGAGATGATTATTTATCGTCGACAAATCATAATAGTTTAAATATTTTATTCAAAAAATGTAAGTACAAACTTTTGTCCATTTAAAAGAGGTACATGAGTACCAATAATTAGACGTCCATTTATTGTTTCCCAAACATTTTTTAATGAAAATTTTTACAGCATTTTCGTCTGTCGAGATGTGTATTGTGCATAATAAATACACCTTCCCAAGTAAATTCAGTCTCATTAATGAACATTATGAGCCATTTCCAAAATTGAAGTCTGTTATGTGCTGAAAGCATAGAACTTTTTGCACATGTTATGGATATAACTGTTGCTTTTTTTTTTAAATTGTCATATGTGACACTCCGTATTGTGATGTGATAAAGTTGTACAAGATTAACAAATGTGCGAATATTAATAACAGAATGTTTTGGTGATGATTTGGAAACGTCCCGTGTAAATGCGTTGGCAACTCCATGACTCTGTCTTTATATCAACCGTGATGTCAAGTAAAATGTAGTACAGATACGAGTAAAAAAATAAATAAATAAACCATAGGTAAGTAATTACAATGCCTGTATACTCGCATTTTGACAGAATTTTACCTTATAAACAAGTTTATTACTAATGTCAAAATTTAATTGCAACAATTGACAGGACTGTCAATTGCTAAAACAAAATTTTTCATAGCTATTGCTACTGCATTCAATTATCACAAAAATATTTGGAACGACTAAAAAAATATTAGATTTCGAAAAAAAGTTATTAAGAAATATTGTTGCTCTCGATGAGTTATATTACTGGTTAAATTTAATGCACTTATTTCATTTACACCCTGTATAAAACTGGCATTTTACCGCGCACGCACATGTAAAAAGAACAGAAAAGTACATTGGTATGTCCCTCTCAATACATTTGAATTTGAACTTTTAAGCAAGGATATTTATTTTATGCAGTATCAAAAATATGTTACCAGTGTCAATTCTACAATGGTACAACCTCGGATACAACAAAACACAGATATGTATGCCTCAAGAAGTTGAAATTCTTATGGTAAAAGACTATACCTGTAAAACTAAAATATACTGCTGATGCCCTATCTCTCACTTAACAAGAGTATGCTACAAACATTATTATCTATCCTTGTCAGTTAGTGTAAGAATTTCCCTCCCGCTAATTCCTCTTTCCCATTTTACGCCAATAAAATCAAAGCAATCCGGCGCTTGCGCAGTTATTCTTACTAGGGTACCTTTATAACCAGGGTATGGCCATGGTCCAAGATCACCGCCATTGTCGGTAATTCATTTTCCTATTTATTTGTAATAAATGTGATTTTATATTATAAAAGAATATTAAATTATCACACTGAATTTATAAAGGTAATAAAAAATAATTAATTTAAGAGATACACAATTATTATTAAGACATACATTTAGAGGTTATGTAGAATATGTGATATGGGTTGTTATTATTACATCTAATTTAATATCTGTAGTTTTTATTTACATAATAATTGTATATTCTAAACTTACCTTATAAAAATTTAAATTATTGTGCTTAAGATTGGTAATTTTTAGTTGTTTTCAATATGTCAGTAATCGTGGTGGGTATCTTAACAAACTACACAAGTAAATAAAATAAAAATATTACTTACACTTTAAATACATATTAAAATGATAATTAAATGTGTTTTTCATTAAAATAAAACAAGTAGCCACGAAAATACATAATAATTTACGCAAGAACACAAATAACAGACGGGCCGGTAATGGCGGACGAAACGTCTTATAGACAAGTGCAGCTATAGGCAGATATATAATATGTCTGCACTAGTACAATGTCAGTCTCACAAATTTCACTCCCGCCAACAGAATATTTTATTTTATAGGTATATTGGTAAAAGATAAACACCAGTAAAAGGTTAAATTCAAATATTGTGAGACGAGTATCCACAGAACACACAAGTGAACATAAGTCCAGAGCTGCCATCTACGGTTAACTTTCACAAACACTCCCATTAGTATGAACGAAGTCAAACAATTTAATTTTAAATAATATTATCTAGATTTATTTTTCATAATAACAAAAAATATGAATTTAATCATTCTTCAAATTTCGTCCCAGATAATTACGTTCCGAGGGACATAAGGAGAGACAACGGCCGCGTGCGCCTGACCTAGAACCTAGATGATAAGCTCATAGGCTCGTACCACGAGCACGGTTTTAACTAAAACGCTGTTCTAAGAAATGTCAAATTCAAATTTCAATATTTAATTTCGCCCTTATGTTTAAAGAACGATTTTTTTAAAAAAATATTCGATTGAATACAAACTATGTTCTGCTTTAAAATAATATTTTGATAAATTTGATACTATTTATTATTATTATTAAATAATGAAATTTGACATTTCTTAAAACAACGTTTTAGTTAAAACCGTGCTCGTGGTACGAGCCATTGTGTTCGCTAACAATTGGAGTCATGTAAATTGATTTAATTCAGCACTTCTAAAATATATAAATATGCTTAAAGCGCGTTTGAGACAATCATAATTTTGTAATTCTGTTAAATAGATATAAATTTATAATGAAATTTGTGATGGAATAGAATATTTTATTTGGAAAAACATTCATTTTCAATGCAACAATTCGATAACGATTTATGACAGTGTCACACAGGCTTAAAACAACTTTTATCATCAATCATTTGAAATATGCATATATAAGGAGCAACATAATAAAAAATATTGAAAAAACTACGTATATTATTGTACTTATAATTTTTATTGACAATGGTAGCCTATGTCATTCAACATATCTTTCATCTTTATACAAATTCACGTCATATCTGTCTCGCGTAGTATCATGAATTCAATTATATATTAGTTCTACTTTCTTTTTTCATTATTTTATTTTCTGCATTTATTTAATTGAAGATGGATTCTTGATTTCCAGAAAGCTATACGGCGATAGTAGCAGGATTGAAAGTAGTAAGAATTTGGAATAAAGTAGATGTCTGACGTAGATGTTCAGGGAATTAAAAAATTCGAATATTTTGAAAACTATTAATTTTTTAAACTCAAATAGTCTCTTTCATACTGCTTTAAGATCTAGTTCTAATATAAATGATCAATTTTCTAATTTGACACTATGATGGAGGACCCGAGTAAAATATCCACTATCATTGGACCTAAAAATGAAATTTATATCTTTCAATTATATAACACATATACAGGGTGAACACGATAATTTTATGGGGAGCTTTATACATTGAATTTTCGAGCATAAAATTTATATCTTTGCGGTAAGCGAATAAACTTCTTGCATTGTGCCAATAATAGGAAATACCTTTTAAAAAATAATACCTTTGTTTAGCGCAAAAATTGTAAAATATTTCACAACACCACAGAATAGTAGATTTGACAGTAAAAAGTATGAGGAAAACAAAACAATAAATCGAGAGAAACGATTACCGTGAGATGAGGCGGAGTTCCGGAGTTCCTGCGATGTGCTCAATTTTTATGATTCTTTTTGGTTTTGCAGGACTCATAGCCATAGCGACGACTGATTGTTTTTTGCTGAATAGCAAAACTAAAATGGATGAGTGGAACCACACATTGTGTGCGAAGTATTTCGTTTTTCTTTCGATCTCTTTTTAAGATTCCAATATATTAACAAGTTTGATATAAAGAATAGTATTTCAAGTGATAAAGATCGACAATGTTGTCATTTTATTAGAGGAGTTTTTCTTTTGAAATTGTTCATTGACAAACAGAAATGTATTATGTATTTATTTTTCTATTCCAAGTCCTTCATGAAATAAGACTTGTTTGAATTTATGATGCCACGCCATATAGAAAATTCTTGCGTTTATATAAAAGTAAAAGAATTGTTAAAAGACATTAGCCCGTTTTATATTAGGCATTTGTTTCGCTACTTCGCGTCTCCCGTTACTGCCGCCTTCATACAAGGTATATGGTTGCCGCAGTAAACCGTAGACGCAAGGTAGCGAAACGAACAAACCTATTATAGAGTTATGAAGGGCATGCTCTTTAAAAGCGCTTTTATTATAAAAGTGCGCTAGTAATATGGGCTATTGTTTACTTGTGGAAATCAAAACTAGGACTATAATTTACGTATGCTCTGTTCCATTTAAGCCATTCAGTAGATGGCACTGGCAACAGCGCAAATCTGAAGCAGCCGAAATTACATTGGGTAAAATTGTCCCTTGTCTCTAATTTCAGCCAATCAGAGAGGTCAAAACTGTTCCCTATGCTCCGCAATACTGAATGGCTTAAATGGAACAAGGCATACTTTGTAGTTTTTACTATTTTTACCATCCGTCACCTTTAGATAAGGAAGGTAATGGCACGTATTCGGAGCGCACTTTTATAATAAAAGCGCTTTTTGGATCACGCTTTTACATTATATTCTTATGAGGAGTTTGCTCCATAAAAGCGCTTTTATTATAAAAGTGCGCTCGGAATACAGGCCATTGCCTTTGGTCAAAAAATTCAGTGGTGAGTTTTTATGAATACGCACGTTTTTACTATTTTTATGATGATGTCTGTATGTGTGTGTGCATATATGTGTGTGACGATTTTTTTTCCGTCAATAACTCCAAAACTATGATAATTTTAAAAATTGTAATTCTTTTGTATTCCTCTTCGTTACATGCATATGAACAGCTGATTAGATTTTAGTTATAAATGAACAGCCGGAAGTACTCTCATTTGCAGTTGAGGAGTCAAAGATGAGTTACCTCCTCAACCTGCGCAGGATGTGTTTTCATCTTATAAATATCAAATAAATCTTTTTATATATTGTAACTCATTCAAAATTTTTACAAAATGTAATTAACATCGTCTGGCTTTAACCAGGGCCGAAACGTCGTCAAAAATTGTATCCACAGCAATAAATTACTAAAAACTACGCATGAAGCTTTAATCCAAAAAAATTCCTATAAAACAAACTTCACAGTTTCAGAAACAATTCATCAAATTTTTACATTTTATGTTATTATAAATATTAATAGTATATTAAAGAACGTGTTTTATAAGACATGTTTTTTTCGCACGCAATTTAGAAAACGAGCGTTAGCGAGTTTTCTAATTGACATGTGCGAAAGAAATTCTTATAAAATGAGTTCTTTATACTATTTTTTATATTTTGCGCCTTCTACAATAACATTTACTTACTCAATTTGTGATTATATTTGTAACCATTTGTACATTTTCATGTAAATAATCTTCCGTAAATAATAAAAAAAAAAATAATTTCGACATTATATTATTAAAATGAATTGTCAATTAACTAAAAATAAATTAGGCAAAAATGGGTTAAAGAAACGTCATCTAGTACCAACCGTCTAAAACAAAAAATTGCGTATCGAAATAAAGGTCATTACGATACGCATTTGCGTATCGCAATGACTTCATTACGAACGCAAAATATAAAAAGAATATTTTATTCTCTGTACTTTTTCCTTTATATTCAATAGATATAAAGTTAAAAAATTAGTATGTTCGTATTATAATTTTACTGGAATTATAGAAACATTTTCATGAAAGTTTCTGTATGGTATTTGTACAAAATACAAGGTAATGTGCTGGCTACATTAGACTTTTTTATTAAATTAGTTATATACGAGGCTTATTTTTAATTATTGATCAGAACAGTTATTTTATTTGTAAATTTTTATAAATTGTGAAAATGATCAATTCATATGAGTCCAATTATTTAGCAAACTCTGCTTTGACAACAAAGTAAGTCAATTAAAAACACTATTTTGGCTTAACGAATAACAATTATTATAACTTTCTAGAACAGATGGCTTTCAATGTAGTTGAGGTTTAAATAAAAAATCACGAATCACCTCAATTACAGATAGGACAGTTAATGTATTTTTTGAAATACAAAATAGTGACGTCTGCAGATTGCTTCCATAAACTAACGCACACTGTCATGGCTTGGTCGGCTTGGTAGTTTGTGACATAGGAGACATGCCATGTAAAGATAAATTGAAATTTTGAATTTTTAAATTAAAAGACATAAGAAAAAATATAAGTATATACATATATTTTAAATAATCACAATACAATAACTATAAATTCATTTCTAAATAAATTTCAAATTACTTGTCAGAGACATAGACTTCTATTTTAATATTTGTTTATATGTAAGATAAAAGGATATTGGAAATGGTACGACATTTCATCATTAAATATAAAAGTAAACGTCTATTTGCTTCTTTGCACTGCACTTCATATCAAACAGCACAACGAATGTTCATCAACTTATTGAATTTTAGTTCATAATACGTCAAAAAATAAACACAGTTAATACACTTTAAAACTGGAGAAATCACGAAAAAAATCACTACTGGCACTATATCTAAAACTATAAACTATTACAAATTAAAGATGTTAAAGCGTACTTTCAATGACATGTGTAATGACTTATTGACATATGTGACTTTACATTTTCTTAAAATTTAAGCATTGTCGCGCCTCACAGTTTGCTTCCTGGAACTATGATAGTGTTTTGGCACATTCATTTAGCTGTCCGGTGCCTGTAAAAAATTAATGAAGATATCCTTAAATTACTGGTTAAATTTAATATTTAGTAGTCGTTAAATTCCTTGTGTTGCATCTTACACATTATACATTAAATCCATTGTCTCAATCTGTTCCCAATTAACAATAACCCTTCTCTCATATCGATTTGACGTCGTCGCATCGCATCTCTTGACAAACTGAGCTGTGCTGTACAGAGGCTATTGATTGTACATGGACGTGAAGTTGAGTGTGTAATCCGAGTGAGTGTCATTAGAGTGTTTGAGTCCGGTTAATCGGCGCAGTTTTATCCTCATATGATGCCACGGGGAGGCATTACCGCTTAGGGTAGGATAATAGGGGAATCGGTTCAGCTGACCGCGGGTTGTAGAACATCATCTGTTTGTAACAACACATAGGGGATGTAAGATGGCAAGAAAAGATGGGAGGAAAGAGATGAACGTGGTTTTAAGATGGTTTTCTTGTAGACAAAGGTGTGATAAAAAGCGAGGGTAAGTGCAATAACAGATAAATAACTTTTTATAAACTTTTATAAATTTTATTTGCAATAATCATATTTTTAACTCTGTTTATCTATTTAAGTTATAAATGTCAAAATTCAATTTAGATATTCTTATCGTATTATGATAGTCACGACATTTATTTGTTTATTATTAAGTCTAGAAATTATTATGTATACGTGCGTGACTTTGAATGCCCTAGCCTATGCACTCTGTACCCGTAATATAATCCTGTCCTGAAGATAGCGCTTTGTTTTTAGTTAGTCGACATTAGTTACTCATGGAGTAAACATGAAAAGAGTTTAGATTAGTTCGTCGCGTCGTGCAGACGTGTTTTGTTTTGAACATGTAGTGTCTTTTAGTTTTGAGCGCATGCTAAACGCCGCCCGTTGGGTTACGGAACGTGTTAGGCTTAGTTGTATTAGTTAATAATGTAATCAATTGTAAATATAACAGTAGTAAGTATTCAGTAAACATAAAGTAATGTCCATGTACGTAGTGTTCATCAAGTGTAAAGTGTATGTGTCTTCTTCCTTAACACCAGTCAGTTAGAGTGTCATCGTTGGAGTAAGAGACAGTAAGAAGCAGCAGTAATTAGTATTAGCATCATCATCATCTTCATAGCAGACTCCCCTCGTGTTAGATCGAAATCTTAGAAAATTAGATGTTTAAAAGTATTATGGACAAATTCAATAATTTTCTTATTATTTTTACCGCATATCTAGATTTTAATGAATAAGCACGTTTTAAGGTCCCTAGAATCCGATTATAACATTTTTACGATGATGTCCGTGTGTGTGTGTGTGTGTGTGTGTGTGTGTGTGTGTGTGTGTGTGTGTGTGTGTGTGTGTCTGTGTGTGTGTCTCTGTGTGTGTGTGTGTGTGTGTGTGTGTGTCTCTGTGTGTGTCTCTCTCTCTCTCTGTGTGTGTGTGTGTGTGTGTGTGTGTGTGTGTGTGTGTGTGTGTGTGTGTGTGTGGATGTGTGTGTGTGTGTGTGTGTGTGTGTGAGTGTGTGTGTGTGAGTGTGTGTGTGTGGATGTGTGTGTGTGTGTGTGTTTGTGTGTGTTTGTGTGTGTGTGTGTGTGTGTGTGTGTGTGTGTGTGGATGTGTGTGTGGATGTGTGTGTGGATGTGTGTGTGGATGTGTGTGTGGATGTGTGTGTGGATGTGTGTGTGGATGTGTGTGTGTGTGTGTGTGTGTGTGTGTGTGTGTGTGTGTGTGTGTGTGTATGTTGGATTCACTATATCTCAAATACTATAAGACTTAAGACAGTTTTAACTACGGATTCCTCAATCTAACAATAATGAGAAGAGTCGAGTCAGTTTTGGTAACAATTGGACAACCGGAAGTAGTAGTTACAAGAAAAAAATCATCTAAATATTATTTATCGAAAATTTATGTAAATACTTATATTAAAGAACGTTAAATTCTTTATTCGATAAATATAAATTCATTATTATATCTTCTATAGATTTAGAGATAAAGAAAGGCATATAAAATAATCTGATGTAAAAAATCTCAGATCAAACTACTACATGGGAAGAAATTCAAATGTTTGTAATTGACACATAAATGTCACTGTCAAAAATATATGTATGCCTCTGTCAAAAATATTTGTAGAATATTATGAAGATTATGAAAATAAAAAAAGTCAACAACGCAAAAGAATATATGTAAAAAAGAATATAAAATGAATATGCGAAAAAATGACGAATATAAAGAAAAAGAAAAGGAAAGTAGAAAAAGAAAATTTCAGGATAATTAATATAAAGAAAATGTATGTATTGTACATAATTTATTTTAAAATATCCCATAGATTTTGCAAATATATGTGAGAATTATTTTGTAGTGAGACATGAATATATGTATTTGTATTTAAAAATATTTTTCGTTTTATGCGTACAACCAGGTAAAATATCTGGCGAGAGGTTATGTGTTGGCCACATCAGATTTTTTAGGGAAAAGGGAAGATGGAAACCATTGACTAAAAAATACAGCAAGGACTAATATTAATAATTCCAAGCAATTATTTAAAATTCACAAATTCATCGATAATTCGATATTCGATGTCACGACAAATGAAAGTTGTTATGAATAATTATTAAAGAACAGAAGAGATGAGGCCTTTAGGTTCCATACATTTTATTTCCCCCAGCTGCCTTTGGTAGCTGTTCTTATTTTGGGCATGTTGCCTCTTCTCTGATAATGATAAAAAATTAAGAATAATATAAATACACTCAAGCATTTGAAGTTTTTATTGCTGATAATGGGTTGGATGGTCTCACCCGAATCGTCCAAATTGTACACGTAATGACGACGGAAATTTCTGGAAATAAAATGTATGGAACCTCTTTAGGTTAGGCCTTATCTCCTCTTTTTTTATCCAATCAACGGTTCCCGCCAACAAATTTACTAAATAATTATTAAAGTATTAAAAATGTAACATTGTTTTTGTGTGTAATTTAAGTTTCTTTCATAAATTGTTTTTCTGGTTAATTTTTTATAAAATAAATATAAGATTTGAAAGCCCTACCTTCAACCTTATTAATAGGACCAATCATCATATAGACCAGAAAAGTGTAACGGTCAAATTTAGGCGCCAAATTCAAACCCAGCTGAGAACATAATTTTAATCGCAGTGTATTTCTTACCAAGGAAATTTGACCTCAACTTTAAAGGCCGAGAAATCGCATAAAAGTAAATCTGTTATGCAAAACATTATATGTACCAACTAGAATGATCCTTTATCTCCAGATTCGTACAATAATATTCAAATGAACTGTGCACAGTTTATAATTGTTTTAAAAAAATGCAACACTACAAAATTCAATGAACGTATATCTCGATTGGTCCTACAACTTCGGTACGCAGCCAATCGCAGCATAGCTTGTATTGCACTTCACCTATTTACGGGCGGGTGAGGGACTATTCACGACATACGGAATTTTAACTTACACGTAACATTTTATTTTCTAATAATTTTATTACTCTACCTTTTCAAGTATTTTAAACAGTTGCAATCTATTACTGAATAAACATACTATCAAGTCGTTAAAAAGAGTTGCTTAATTTCTTTTAATTTTTTCTTTTGCTGTAAAATCACTCTTCCATATGAAACCTATACTAGGGAATTCAAACTATGAACTGGCGCCAAAAGCAAATTCTAACCTTACTTTTCTGGTCTATTGATAACCTTCTAGCTTGGTGCTCATCCTCACGTCTTTTCTTTAATGTCTCAAAGTGTAAAGTTATGTCTTACTCAATGAACAACTATTTCGTCTTACTAGATTGTGGTGACCTTAGCCTTGATAGAGTTAATACTCATAAGGACTTGGGAGTTAAATTTGATCCCAGACTATATTTCGGTCCTCATTATGATTATTTAGTGAATACATCCTATAAAACATTAGGTTTCATTATTAGAGATTCACTAATATCACAACTCTCAAGTCCTTATACTTTTCTCTAGTTAGATCCAAGCTTGAGTATTGCCTGATTATTTGGAATCTCATGTATCATACAAATAATATCAAAATTGAAGGGGTACAAAGAAAATTTGTACGATATTCCGCGATAAAACCTTCTCCTCTTTTTAATTCATTTACTCCGTGACTTTATCAAACATAAATATGCAAACATTGAATTCTAGACGTGAAATTTGTTTATGCTTATATTTACATAGGTAACTGCGAAATGTTATAGATGACGGTAATTCAATGAACCGTATACAAATAAATATTCCTCGGTTGGCATCTAGGTCTTATATATTTTGCACTAGGCTATGTAGAAAGTATTATGAATGATAAAATGGATATTTTCAGTCTTAGCTACTGTCAATTAAAAAATATTTTATGTAAAAATTTATTGCAATATTCTAAAATCAATTTCTACTTTGTGGTTGTACTTGGTTGTTTTTTTATTGTATAGAATGTATATTTTCGTATAATGTGTGTCTATTCATGTTGTTATTGTGATGTATTGATGTATCCGACCCCCCTGTTATTGAGATACTTTGTATCCTGTTGGGAGGTTGTAAATAAATAAATAAATAAATCTCATTTAGCTAGAGTATATCCGATACCATATATCCTGTAAGGATTGTCCGTTGACCACCTGTTTAAATGTAATAAAAAAGTAATTTTAATTCCAACTCTTTATATGTACCTCATGAGAAAACTTCCTTAACTGCCCTCACATACATATAAAATTTATAACGTGGAAAAACTTGTACATTTGTTTTTCTCCATCATGTCGTCTTTAGTTTAAAGTTAAATTCGATCTTAAATAATGTAACAGATAGGTTAGCAAGAAATCAAACTCAATTAGCTCAATGGAAGAGTTTGTAGTTAGAGTCGAAGTCTAATTGGGTTGGCAAACTCTTTCAATAGTTTAATGTATTCTTCAGCAAGTTGGCCCTGTTTAATTTTTATTATACTGCAGACCTATTAGTCAATTGTAAACTTTGTAGACATTCAAACTAAATAAGGTAACAGTTGCATCGAATTAATATTAATGTTAGACGGTGAGAATGTTTGTAAGGAAGAAGTATCTAATTTATACTGGTAAAAATAATTCAAATTATTTATGAATACCCAGTTACGAGTATATGTTTTTAACAATAGAATCCATCACTATTTTTATGAAACAATTATTAAATTTAAAGCGATCTGCATTTCTAGAAAGTCTTAATTGTTATTCGTTGTCATAACATTTTTACCTTCCGTCACCATTAGGTAAGGAAGGTATTGTCTTTGGTCAAAAAATTCGATGGTGAGTTTTTAATAAATAAGCACGTTTTAAGGACCCTAAAATACGATTTTACTATTTTTACGATGCGTGCGTGCGTGCGTGTGTCCGTGTGCGTGTGTGTGTGCGCGTGCGTGCGTGTGTGTGTAACAAAATTTTCGCCTACGATAACTCTAATACCACAATTCCAAAAATTATAATTCTTTCGTATTCCTCTTCGTTGCATCCATATAAAGAGCTGATTAGATTTTGGTTATAATTGGTCAACCGGAAGTACCCTTATTTGAAGATATTAACAGTTTTTCTTGAAAAAACGATGTTAAATATCATTTTTTCACATTTAATGTTATTATAAATTAAAGAACATTGTATTCTCTATACGATTTGACTGCATTTTATACTTCATATTAAATGAATATAGAGTTATAAAATTATAAAAAATTAAATTTCATAAATTAGCTAGCTATGCTAAAAACAGCTACTATATTAAGAAAATTCTGTTTGAAAGATATGAGTGTCAAGTGCAATTGACTTATTCGTAGTATATTTTTGTTATAATTCTACTCGAAATATAGGATATTTTTGCTCGAAACTTTCTGTATGGAATTTGTATACAATACATACAACTGTCGAAAGGTAATGTACATACAAGAAATTTAGGAACTTTCTGTATGGATTTTATAGAAAATATATACGCATTTACGAAAATTCTACCGGTAGATACCGCATCTACCGACTGTGTTCGAAAACACGAGTGGTAAAAAGTTACCGTGTTCGAAAATTGTTTAATATCTACCAGATCCATCTACCGGATTCATGAAGAATCTAATCTCAAAAAAAGGTAGTGATGCAAAGCGAAGCGCGCGCGTTAAAATTGGAAATGTGCTCAAATCAAAGTAGGACAGTTTGTTAACTGCATTACATATCTAACCGTTTCAAATTTTCAATTTTTTTTATAGGTTATGGATCTACCCCTGTTTACCACTCCCGTTCTTAAAATATCAATTCCGGTAGCTGTAACCCGATAAACAGCTGTTTACCGGTAACAGTTCACCGGTAGAATTTTCGTAAATGCCTCATATAACTGACGGAAGGTAATGTGCTGGCCACATCAGATTTTTTAAAATAATTTTGTTCTCAACAATTGGAATTTACTAATAATTAAAGTAACATATTCAACACCTAATAATATATTAAAACATAAGTTACAGAAGGCAACGTATTCTAGCACGAGTTATAAATTCGCTCACGAGCGAGGGCTTGAATTGCCTACTGTGACGTGTGTTTTATACTATTTTCTCTGTTGAGGTTTTCTTTATTTTTTTTTTTATAAAAATATATAGATTTTTTAAATGCTATGTGTAAAGGAGGCAAAACGGTAACAATCCTAAAACACAGGCCTCAGAAATTGTAAGACAAGATCTAAAAAGGATGACGGTCCAAGCGTCGAATGTTCGACAGCGATATGCGTAATTTATAACTTGGTCAGCCGGTTTCTGTTCATTACGAGTACCTACTGAACACAAATATGTTAAGCTAAGAGCGGTGTAAGTGGCTATCTGATGAGATTCCGTAACTCCGTAGTTAATTTTTAGCAACTGGCTAAAAATTTAACCAATTAAGTACCTATGTTAACAATATAACAAACAATTGGATACAATTTTAAACCAGTTACTAAAAATTAACCACTAAATTACACAATTAATAAAACCACCAAACGACGCAAAAAGTTGGGACGAGTGACTGATGTAGCGAAAAAGCTCCGTCTGCAAAGTCGTGAAACTGGTGAAGATTTTTTAGTGATGCACGCGAGGCGACACGAGACGAGATATATAAAATATCGATCTCGTCTCGTTTTCGGATCTGTAATATCGATCTCGCTCTCGTTCTCGCACATTTTTTTGGGTCTTGTCTCGTTCTCGCACGAGTCTCGCTATAAAAATAAGCGCTTGCGCACTACGTATTTACATAACAGTTTAACTACAAGAGACAAGTTCGCACCCATCGTACCGTCTTCCGTGTATTTGCAGTCGTATTAGTATGTAACTATAACAAAGAGATGAAACACTAAATTCTGGCCATCAAATTATTTCAATACGAAAATAATGTTTATTTATTTACGGTCACCAGAAAATGTGATAAGTTAGTAAATAATTTAATTTATCTAATATCTAATTTACCATCAAATTATGAAATAATTAAACATTAAAAAATTCTTTTTTGTAACTAAAAGTACCGACACTTTAACATTAAATATATGCCACTATTTTAGTAGGATTTAATCTTTAAAAAATCGCTACACTGGGAACCCCCCGGTAAACCAATCACTCCGCTTCGCTTCGTGTTGGCTCCCATAGACGCTTTATTTAACATCCTTTACATTTCAGGGGCGACAAGAATTTTATTAACCATGGTTTTAATTGGGATGCATTAGGGGCTGAAATATTGGAGAAAACTAGTTCTGTTGCATGCAAAACCGATTTTGTCTTTATTTTGCATTTCCTCGCTCTGGGACCGATACCAATCGACTCCAGATAGACTCAAAAAATATAATGAATTCATATAATTTTCACATACACGTCGATTTCGCCTCGAATTTTAAATTGCAATCTCGCTCTCGTTCTCGTCTCGCATAATGCAACGAGACGAGACAAGATGCGAGAGTACTCTCGCCTCATCGTGCATCACTAAGATTTTTCCTGGGAACATTTGAAATGTTCTATTAACCAACGTTTCAGAACCAATTCGAAAATAACTTGTCATTGAATTTCAAAAATATGGGAGTTCATGGACTTTCATAATTTTTACCTGTAGTCTATTCCACGAGACCTTTCATTAAACCAGGATTCGAACCGAATCGAAAACCGTAAACCGGCAAAAATAGCGGAGAAATTCTGTTAGGTCCCACATAAGTTGAAACTTGACGCATCTGTGGGTATAATAATTTTAAGAAATGACCAATCTTAGTTTCGTAATAAGATTAATACACTTTGTCATTCCAAAAGCATTAGATGGGGTTTCAAACTTTAAAATTCGCGTAATAAAAAAACAAAATTTGCAACATTTATCTTTTTCCCCTGGCTCTTGGCAGTTTGATGTTGGAAAAACGATTTTTTCTTTGTTGAGAATTGGGTTTTTTAAAAATTAGCCCCGGGCGGCAAAATGTCTTCAGTCGTTACTGTATGCATGCTATGACATTCTAATTCCGAAACAGAGAAGATGATAAATAAGTTTAAAATAACATTCATGGTCAATCGAGTGGTCAATCATTGGAAGTACGAGTGAGTATACTTGGATAAGTATTTTATAGCTATTAACATACCTAGGAATGTTATGTATATCATAACTGCCGAAGATGCCGGTTTGAAATCCGAGCTCGTAGAGCGAGGATTTTAAGACATCTAAGGCTTGTTATGATTAATAACATCCGTGGTTTGTTCAATAGTTTATCGGTTTCAGAAAATTAAGACATTATTGATAAATACCATTTTTTTGAAATTCTCTCATTAATGCTACTTTAAGATTGCTGTGGTTAACAGTACAATTATTTTGACATATGTCAATATGAAAAATATTCAAATTATGTGCTTTGTTCCAAATGTTTATTACTTTAGAATAAAGTAGACCGTATTGAGAACGATAAGCTAACGTTATCTATATGTATTAATGAATATCATTATATTTTCATTTTATTTTATTTTCATTTTGTAGACCGTTGTTGACAAGTCAGTATGGTAATAATATTACCATACAGATACAGTTATTACCTAGTTACCAGCTTACTTTTGTACATGTAAACAATGGAATAATATCCTGAAACCGGTAAATAAAATAATTATGTACCTACATATATTGTAGTTCAAGATTTGATTGTTACTGGAATCCTATATAACGTTTTTCGTCTTCAAACAAACGCAAGCTACCGGTGATTACATCTGGCGCGGCACCATGAATTAAAACAACTATATATTTTAAAAACAATTTTAAGGTCTAGACTTAATATGAATGACCCATTTTATGATTTGTTATTATGGTAGAGGACCCTATTATTAATTTTACATTCAAATATTTTTTTATATTCTCACAGCAAAAATTGCTAGTTTTGTCCAAATTTGAAACAGTATATATTCCAATCATCGCGGATTATTGCAACTATTCCATTGTATCCCCATTTCCTATCATTCATCACCATGACTTCATTTATACTTCATCAATATCACGCCACTACTATGAATGTACACAGAATATTGATTACTGACGATGATGAATGATGGAATGAAAGACAAACATTTAGTACAACTCGTATCATATTTATGGTATATACGAGGGTATATGTATGTATTGCTATTACTCAGTGATTAATTAACATTACCGTTTTTATTATTTTTTAAATCTCTTTTTTATTACTACGTTGAAATTGAAGCATGCATATAAAATAAAAAGGGTTACGTAGGTAACACATCGAAGTTTTATATTTGGTCGTAAAAAATTAAATTTATTTGCTGAAACAAACATCAATTCAGTTTAGTTTAACTCAGTTTTGTACTTTACGTGTCCGTTATATTAAAACAATAACCTTTAATCCTAGTTAAAATTATATTCGTAAAAACAATATTTTTAGCATTATTTCTGTTCTTTGAAATTTCGTTAAAATTTCATTGTTTTATTATTATTATTATTTTCATTTAAAGCTCGTTTGTCAAGATCTATAATTTTGGACAGAATTTTGAACAATTTTTTTATGAACAAATTTGCTCACGAATCCTTATTTAATAATATTTAAAACTGTATACAATAATCAACGAACAAATTAATTATGAGAAATTGTACTGCTAATAGGGGATTCCACCATTTTTTAAATATATTTTTATCAGAAAGTATAATTAAAACTAGGCTTGGTGAAAATCCTGTGTAAAAAATTCCTATTAATAAGCGAGTTATGGTCCCCCGAAGTTTGAAAGTTTTTCTATAAAACTGTTTTCTTCGTGGATCTAAAATGTTCTTGAAATGTTATTTTTAAATTATATTTATAAAAAATCAAATTAATATTATAACACTGCACAAGTCTACATGCTTTATAATTGCAAGTGTATCTAAATTATTAAGTTTAATGCAAGAAATTTATATTCAAATAAAAACTATTTGCGAATTGCAGTGCTGGACTGGTAACCTGCTATTTGAATTTGTCTACTTCCATTGGTAGGAGACTCCACCTCCTAACTCACTATTCGTTATATATTTATAGGTGGTCTTTGAGTCGTCAATCAAATATATATATATATATATATATATATATATATATATATATATATATATATATATATATATATATATATATATATATATATATATATATATATATATATATATATATATGGAATTCATATGAATGACGAGCTACTAAAACAAAAACACCCTTTGTTCCGAAGTATTTCAATTATATCATTTTATTTCTTTATTAATATTCATTATTAAGCATATATTTCACTATTTTTTACTAATTTCACTTAATTCGATTGAGCTGTAATCCCCTATTGCCAGATGTCATAACACATTGCGCGCGCACTTTCTGTCCATAAAAATTGAACTTTGTGGATAGAAAAAATCCTTGATAAAAATTTCTGTATGCGACCGTCTATAAAATTCTGTTTATATTTATGTCCATAATTTTGTCCAGAATTATGGATCTTAACATACTAGCTTAAAATGTAATTTTGTTGTGTATTTATGTTTATACAATTTTTTACATAATTAGCAGCATTTAATAGCAAAATCATTAAGTTATTTATAATAAGCAATTTGTAAGAAACAATAAAAATATCTATAGTTGCATTTAATATTATTTTGCATTTGAACCAAAACATTTTTACACTACCTACTCTATATAAAACTAGTTTCATCTTTTTATACATTTCAACTATAACTGGAATTTTATGGCATTTATGCCATTTCTAAAACATTGGGATTAGATCATAGAAGTTCTTTATTTGAAAATATATTTAATATTGTTCAATACTCTCTTTGAAGTTAAATGATACAATTATTAGTGCCAATAATCTATAGTTCAAATTTTAACTTCTAGTTATATAAACAATATTAATACTGTTATTGATAGAAATGATAAATACGAGTTTGTAATTTGACAGTTCCAGTTTTCTTTGTTTAACTGGCAGTTTAGATTTTAATCGGAGATTGTATAATTGGCTCTTAGGATAATAATTACCGATACGAAAAATGAATATTTTTCGATTTATCTCATCAAATGTATAAAATTCACTATACACTTTTATTATAAAACAAAAATAATTATATGATTTTCTTACCTTGTTTGTTATTGTAGTCTGATTTACTCGAAGATTTTGTTGATTTTCACGTTCATATCACCACAAAACTTCCTGATGCTACTTATATGAACATAACCCAAAACACTAACAATTTTCCTATATGAAATTTATAACACTAGAAAGAGAATTAAATTCTACATACGATGCATAATATTTGGTTATTCATTTTCACATATTTACGAGTTTTTGGTAAAAAATCACGACACAAACAACGACATTCGTTTACAATAAAAACAAAACAATGACTGACTCGCTTGCTGGGCGCTGGGCTGGCATAGCCCGCTATGAAACTTGGGGGGAAATACGAGATTCAACAAGCCTACTACGACTACGGAAAGTAATTTATTTTCCACATGTAATTTTAATATTGGCATGATTTTAGATATTATAAACAAAAAGAATGAAAAAATGTTATTAAAAATTGATTTAAATATAAAGTATTCTATAATGTCTTATTCTGTATCTATATATTATTTTTATTTTGAAGTAAATATCCAAAATTACGTACAAATTCAAATATATTTAAATTGATAATATGGATCTAGTTTTAAAATTTTAATATTATTATTTTAATACAAATTGCTTGCTCTAGTAAATTAGAAGTAATAAGTGATTCAATTCTGTGCATCGGTTGGTCATAAAATCCTAGCATCTATACACTATACAGGGTCAATAAAAAAAATAGAGACAATCTTTTTGGTGTGAAAAGGCCTAGAATTCTACTTTCGGTTTCGTAGGAAGTAATACGAGTATAATAACTATTTTTTTTTTAAATATAGAACTGATTTTTTTTACAATTCATTGAATTGATATTGCGATATACGAAACTATGGAAAAACTTTTCTATATCATCCATTAGTTCTTTGTAAGTATAGAATCCAATATTGTCTTCATGCCTGACTTTTGTTAAGCATTTTATAGACGGAAAATGTTTCACACTATTCTGAATATAAGTAGAGGTCTTGGGATCGAATCCCGATGGCTGACGTTATCTTTTCACAATTTATTTCAAAAATACAGATTGTTAACTTATTGTTAATATTAAAATTTGGTCCGATAGGGCCACGAGTTCACAAGTTGTTTAAATGCAGTGGTAATTCCAATCTCACATCTAACAACGTGAATAGTAATACAGTGTGTTCAAATAATTCCTAACTCGAAGTAGACTTTGGACAGGGACACGTATGTCTGATCATTATTCAATTCAAAAGTCAAGTTGTCAGAATTGATCTTGAAATGTAATTTTAAGGAGAAAAGACAATAAAGAAGGACATGGGCGTAACTAGAAAATTTTTCTAGGGGGGGCCAGGCCCTTTGAGTTCGAAATGCAAAGTAAATATGACATCCCATTTTGTCGTATGTACGCATTAAAAAATGTGTTTTGAAAATCATTGTTCTAGAATATCCCAAAAAAATTATTGAAGGTCCCATTAAATTCTAGAATATTTCGGAAAATTCTAGAATATTTCATAAACTTTTGGCAATTTTAAATAAGTATATAAAGGGTGGCTGAGCTCAGTTTAGTTTTAAATAGAGACACAAACAGATAGAACTTTTTGGAACTTTAAGAAAAATTCTAGAACGTTAAAGAACTTTATGGAAAAAGAAATTCTAAAACGTTCTGGAATTTTATGGAAAATTCCAGAACTCTCGAAATTCTGAACTTTCCGAAACATTCTAGAACTCTCTGGAACTTTATGAAAATCTTCTTAAACTTTTATGTACATTTTAGATTATTTTGGAACATGTAAAAGCTTTTCGAACTCTCCGAAATATTAAAGTATACCTATAATGTGTGGATTGTTTTGAAATTATCTACGTGAAAACTTCTAGGCATCGCTGGTTACTTTAGCTAGCGATTAAATACAGTGAATTTAAGAATAATGTGGTTAGGATGTAAAGTACAAAACGCTTATTTTACTGTTAAAAAAAGCATAATTTGTGGAATAATTATTGCTTAATCAGAATTTTTCAAATCGAATAATTACTAAATTATTTACTACTCACTTAAATTCCTGTCGATTAATCAATTTATATCACACCATTCACAAAATTATATCAATAATTAAAATATAAAATAATTACACTAATATGTAATTTTTCCTAGGGGGGGCCATGGCCATCCTGGGGAGGGCCGGGCCCCCCCTGGCCCCCCCCTAGTTACGCCTATGAAGAAGGATACAGTATATTGACATTCGCCGTTCTCTAATTTGTTTCCATTTCTAAAATAAGATACAAAAAAGCTTTGATTTCTTTAGATAACATTTTTGACAATATCTCATGTCAAATTGACATTTAATTAAATATTTATAAATTGACATACGTTTCTTTGTTCATAGCCTGCTCCGAGTTAGGAATTTTTTTGAACAGACTTATCCTCTTTTAAGAGATACATAGCAGTTTTCGCTAAGTGGAAGATCATTTCTTTCGCGATTCAAGTTAGTTTTTCCGCCATGTTTTGTAACGTCACAATGCGGCCTAGCCAAGTGACAGATAAACTAAAAACTAATCTAGCTGTATATGTGAACAGCTAAGTTTAAGAGAGTTTTTTATTTTGTTATACCGTGTGTCTATCTTAAAGGTGTACATTGGAGATTAACATGAGAAATCAGTTTTTTGCAAATTCCTGCTCGCCTAATTATTTTAAGCAAAAACGCGTCAAATAAAAGTTTAAAAGTAGAGGTCTTGGGTTCGAATCCCGATGACTGACATGATTGTTTTACAATTTATTTCATATTCCTTTTTACTTCCTTGTACATAGCAAAGGAAGTATTGTAATCGCGAAAAATTTCGGTTTTCGGATTCCAACGGAAATATCCATTTTGACCATCCCTGAATCCATTTTGATTAATTTCGTCGTGACGTCTGTACGTACGTACGAATCTCGCATAGCTCAAAAATGGTAAGCCGTAGACAGTTGAAATTTTGTATTTAGGACTACTATAACATCTAGTTGTGCACCTCCCGTTTTGGTCACTACCTAATTTCCAGAAGTGGAACTTTACTTGAAGCCTATAATAGATTTTAATGAACTATTTTAAAATGTAATCCAAAACTTTTCAAATTTGGTATGTAAGACTTTTATGTCAATGGGAATAACATAGTGGATTTTGGATAAAACAGGCTAACCGGAAGTGATATATTACCTGAAGTTGTTAGCAGTTTTTCTTGAATAAAACGGTTTTATTTTGATTTTAGAAATAAATGCCTCAAATAATAGTTTTAGAGAATTAAATTCTGCGTCTAGCATACCTAATATTATTAAATTAGCCCCTTGTATAAGCGAGATATGTAAATTTAAAAATTATATACTTTTTGGTTTTTGTAATAAAGCTTGCTATGGATTAGGACAAAAAAGTACAAAGAAATAAAATTAATGTTAATGTCAAATTACGTCAAATACATAAAATTTGATAATTGGGTCTATATTTCAGGTTGGTCTTGCGTACAAGGCAGTCGTGTGGTGTCCACATCAGATTTTTTCTTCTAATAAAATTGATATTACACAGAACTCATCGCTATACGGCTGAAACATATGTGATATGAAAATTTTCACAAAAGTGTCGTGCAAGAAGCGCTACGTGTCGGAAACGTTCGATTCATGATGATATAAATAGACTTTTTTTTTCAAGCTACTGTACACACACTATAGAAGGTATTCATTGTCTTACTAGTACAAAAATGTTGTTATTGTTGTACTAGTAAAAAAATGTTAGTGTCTTAGTTCACCGCTGGCGGCGGCAGTTGTCACAGCAACACAGATTATATTGAAAATTGTTATTTAACAGTTGTATCGTTTTTGTTTTGTAGTGTACACAGCCAGCTTTGGCTGAAATTGCAGTCACTATAATAAAAAAAATCCAAAAAAAATGGTCAAAAAAATCTTTGAAACACTTGAAGAAAAAATAGTATGTGTTATTCGGAGCAGACCGCCCTTTTTGTGTTTTATCCAGCTTGCCTAGCCTCGGCTAGCGCCTTGGCCGCAATAGCTGGGTTCAACACAAAAAGACCGCTTTCTACTCCTAATAACATATACTGAGTTTACATGCAGTTTTCAAACCGTTTTCAAAACGTGCTTAGTATACCATGTATACAGTGTCAAAACGGTTTTGAGTTCTCTCAAACCGAAACTAAATTTCATGGGTTTGACTTGAGAACTAGTTTCAAAACTAATCATGTAAACACTTAAAATTTAGTTTCGATATTGCGCATGCGTACATAGTATAATGTTTCTGTCGCTTTGTGTTACCTGGTGGTACTAACCTACAAATAAACTGACAGTTGTGTAGTTACAGTGCGTAGTGGTACAAAGTAGAAAAAATAATTGGAAAAATGGCAAAACGAAGAATTTGGAGTGAAGAGGATCTGTCACTTACATCAGCCAAATGCGCATGCGCCGAAACTGTTTTCAAATCAATCTATAAACCTGTTTTGAAAATTGCATGTAAACAGTTTCACGTAATTTTGACTGAAAACTGAAACCATTTTCAAAACTGCATGAAAACGTAGTAATAATATACTATTACTCGTTCCGAAACAAAAACCATACATTTTTTTGTATCAATTATACATATAACTATTAAATTTCATTTTTTTGGTTAATAATGAAAAGATGAGTACTGGTATCATAACTATTCAGGCCATTACTAATGAACGGTTCTAATCGCTATAACACAAATCTAAAAATGAATGTCCATACCATTGCAAGTTTAATTCCCATTTCCAGTATTTCCACGAATGATAAGTGACAGTCATCAATTGAATTATAATCCTATCGCTGCATAATAATGACGCGCGGCTATACGCATGCGGTATGCCTGCTCTGCTCTCGGCCTCGTTCAAAGCGATTCATTTACACTGGGCTGAAAGCCCACACGCCACATGCGATTAGATTGATTAGGCCGGGGTTTCCGCTTGATTGCTCGCGTTCTGTTAGGTATGGCAGCATTGCCAGCGACATAGTGAACACAGTTGCGATGTGCAGAACGTATCACAAGAACAAAGCGGTAAAAGTCGCTCACAGTATCTAATTACATTTTGGGAGAGCCAGAGCCTTGTGTAAAGGAATTGAAAGTGAATGAGTAATATACGAGAGAGCAAAGGTTAACAGCGATTTTGTGATATAATACATGTTATTAATTATAGCCTATAGAGATGTGACAATGACCGATAACCTATAATCATCAGTTCCGGTAACTACTACAGCGTGATACAGGAATATTTCCTGTTCCTGTTTCATTGGCCTACAAGGGTAGTTATACACCCTTATTCAAAGTAATTGAGGCCTGGCCTATCATAGGTACATCAGCATTATCAATCTTCATGTACTGAAGGTACTAGTTTCATGATTGATTAGTAGTACAGTAGGCTCTCTCTTATCCGGCGATCAAAACTGGTTAATTGGAAAATTGATCTCGTCGTCAGCGGCGGATTTAAGGAAAAAGGCCCAGGGCGCAAAAATATTTCAGGGACCCAAGTCTATTTTTACTTCCTTGTACAAAGTAAAGCAAGTAATGTAATCGCGAAAAATTTCGGTTTTCAGATTTCAACGGAAATATCCATTCTGACCATCCCTGAATCCATTTTGACTAATTTCGTCGTGACGTCTGTACGTACGTATCTCGCCTAACTCAAAAACGGCAAGCCGTAGAAAGATGAAATTTTGTATTTAGGACATTTAGCTGTGCACCTCCCTTTTTGGTCATTATATAATTTCCAGAAATTGTACTTTATTTGAAGCCTATAATAGATTTCAATGAAAAACTATTTAAAAATATAATACAAAACTTTTCAAATTTGGTATATAAGACTTTTATGACAATTGGAATAAATAAATAAAATAAATATATCATCACGGCATATTACCTATTGCTGGGTGTGCCAATCTGCTTTGTACGCAGATATCGGTAATGATAGTGACATATTTGTACCGTGCAGGCGTTTACCTGGCGTCACCTCACGGGCACTCATTGCTGGCGTGGAGAGTGCACCACAGGGGTCAATTTAGTGCCATTTAAAAATCGATATATTTGGCGTCGGTCGGGATCGAACTCAGTTCCCCAGATTCGCGACCAAACACTCAGGCACGCGGCCACGAGACCACAATTGGAATAACATAGTAGATTTTGGTTAAAACAGGCTAACCGGAAGTGATATATTACCTGAAGTTGTTTCATTTTCATTTTAGAAATAAATGCTTCAAATAAGAGTTCTAGAGAATTAAATTCTGCGTCTAGCACATCAAGTATTATTAAATTAGCCCTTTAATGGGTGTATTCTAAACACAATCCGTTAAAATATATTATGTAAACGAATTCCGTTAAAATATTTCTTATTAACGGATACCGCTAAAAATTCTATTCACAATATGACATTTCAACGGATCCGTTAAAATTAATATAATAAATGGATCCGTTTGCTACTGCAGGGCAGTGTTGTCAAATTGTAAATGTCAACATATTTATATTTTGATAATAACAAAATATATCAAGATCTATACAGATATTTGTGATACATAAATTTAGAGATAGTATTCAGTAATAAATGTAAATCAATAAATAATCACAATAATGAATATATTCTTCAAAATAATCTTTGGAATGTTATCTTGAAATTATAAACACCACCAAGCTAAAACTACACAAATTATAAAACACACATTATGAGCTTGATTCTTAATTCTTCGCAAATATTAATGAAATTTTCTTCATTAGATTCATTCATCTAATCAGTATTATTCGAATATAATCAAAATATTCTTTGTTGCGATAAAAATATCCTTTGTTGTAATCAATAATTATAAATAAAGGCACCAATAGAACATTTGTGTCTTGGGCCCCTGAAGATTAAATGCAGTCCTGAAAATACTCGAATATTTTTAAAACATTAGGTAAAGTACAAGATTTGCAATGTAGAGTAAAATATCTGCTCGTTTCATTAGAGAAAGCATTTTTAATTTTGTTGAGAACGAGAAATGGATAATTTTTGTATTGTTAAAATCTTTCATCGAACCGATTTTTTATAGCTTATGACGAGTATTATTTTGCTATAAAAATTATTTATTTGTACTTTCCTTTCAATTACATTTTATGAATCCAAGGGTCGGAGCAAACAGTAAAGGATGATAACGCCATTCTCTGCTTAAAATTTAGAAAATTCTAAATATTTATGTATTAAATGTCGTCCGTTTACAATTAACGGCTATGAATCATTCTCCGTTTAAATTTTATTTATAAACGGATAACATAAACGAATCTCCGTTTATATTATTAACGGATAGTGTCTTTAGAATAGAAAAATCTAGTTAACGGATATCTTAATTTTAACGGTCCGTTTGTAATTAACGGAATGCCTTTAGAATACACCCATATTTGTATAAGCGAGATACATAAATTTAAAACTTATATACTTTTTGGTTTTTATAATGAAGCTTGCTATGGATTAGGACAAAAAATAACAAAAAAATAAAAAATTGACGTTAATGTCAAATTACGTCAAATACGTGCAATTTTATAACTGAGTCCTTAGTTCATATTGGTCTTGCGTACAAGGAAGTCGTGTGGTGTCCACATCAGATTTTTTTCTTATCATGTTTGACTGAGTCATATAAGAGGTTAACGAAAAGTTCATTCGAAATAAAAGAAATTTCATTGAACAATGGAAGGCGAACGGTTGAATAATATTCGTGGATAGAAATATATTCTTTACGTTCTTGATTTATAAATGTCCTCAGAAATTTAAAAGTGCCTATTTGGTTTTTAACATTTTCCGGATTACTGTCCTCAATAGAGATGTATTCGGACCGGGCCCGGTCAGGTTTTGAGGTTTGGCTCTACTCGATCCGAGAAAAATATCTCAGCCAGACTCGAAAATCGGCTCGACAATAAATAAGCAGACTCGGCTTGAAAACTGACTCGAAATCGATCCCGGCTTTAGGCCTTGAATTCTTGAAGTAAAGGCCAAAATGGTAAGTCCGACTCGGCTCAACTTTGCCAAATGATCGGCCCGAAAATGAAAATAGACTCGACTCGATAATCGCCTCGAAATCGGGTCGGGCCAAAGCTAAAGATCGAATACATCTCTACGCGCGCCATATTAAATTAAATTAAATATCAAGAATGAGCACTTTACATTTGCGACTAGATTATGGTGAAATTACATCAATATTATTTTACTTGTAACAAGTAATATTAACCTGGATACTTTGATTTTGTTCGTCTAATGAAATATATTTATAAATTTTGTTTCATGGGGACCTGACGCCCTTTCAGATAAGAACCCGAAGGCCCTTTCAGACGAGGGCCTAGGGAGCAAGTGTCCCTTTGCTTACCATTAAATCCGCCACTGGAGCAGGTTTTGGCCAGCATAGATAACGTCCCACTGCTTTAAAGACTAATGTGTTAATGTCAAGTTCTGTTTCCTGTTAGGAAAATCAGCAGCAACTCTTTTTTGGGCTACTATCGTGTAACTAGAAAGTGAGAACGAATTCAATTTGTGTGGTATATACCTATTAGATTTAATAGGGATATGGGTATACGAAACTCCCCACCACTTTATAGTCGCCATGTTCAGCGAATTCTATACGAAAATGCTATTCGAATGGTCGGTACCACCCGAATAAGAAATTCGAATACACGCGTTCATGACGCGTTCTTTACAATTTATGATAAGTGTTTTGTTTGGAAACTTGTATTTGTTATAGAGATTTAGGTTATATACTATTATTATTACATACTAAAAATTGAATTTATTATAGTTTAGAAAAATAAGTAGGTACTGCTATATATTAAAATGTAAATAAAGCATGGCTCTCTTAATATTGCACATTATCGCAAATATTTAAATAGGCGTTTAATGAAAAAGATAAGGATTAAAAGACATATATTCCTCACTCAACTAATTTATAAATGTAAACAAACTTGGCGAAACCATGTGCTAATCATACTATTCACATATGTTATTTTATAACTGTTAAAATAAAGTGATGAAATTGATAGTTCCTTTTGGAAGTTAACGACTTCATTTCATGCAATTGAAACATTAGATTACCTAGTTTTGATTTTCCGGAGTAAGTGCAGCAATTAACAACGTAGCTTACATTGTGCACATAGTTGATAAATTGTTACTTTAATTACGCGCTCTAGCTATTTGGATGGAACTACCATTAATAATTACGTAGTTGCAAGGCTAGTTTTCAAGATAAATCTCATGCTGTTTAGCTGTGGACAAGTTTGCTTTTGTGGAATACATTAATTATTTTACTAAAAATAATATTAGAACACTATTTATTGTGAGGATTAAAAATCTTTGGGATATGAGTCAACAGGATTTATTTATTTTGACAACTCCGACGTTTCGGCAACACTGTTGCCTACTTCAGGGATATGTCTATAAAAGCACCATAAAAATGATAGTTGCATTCAATATACAAATGTTTAAAGGTTGAAACATTTAAAAAACCATCAAACAATAGAATTTCTAATAAACATCAATCCACACAACCAGTACATAGGAAAATAATTGTAAATATATAAGAAATGGAAAATATATTTACAATTATTTTTCCTATGTACTGGTTGTGTGGATTGATGTTTATTAGAAATTCTATTGTTTGAATTTCTAATAAACATCAATCCACACAACCAGTACATAGGAAAAATAATTGTAAATATATAAGAAATGGATCATATATTTACAATTATTTTTCCTATGTACTGGTTGTGTGGATTGATGTTTATTAGAAATTCTATTGTTTGAATTACTAATAAACATCAATCCAAACAACCAGTACATAGGAAAAATAATTGTAAATATATAAGAAATGGATCATATATTTACAATTACTTTTCCACACAGGATTGATGTTTATTAGAAATTCTATTGTTTGACGGTTTTTTAGCTGTTTCAACCTTTAAACATTTGTATATTGACTGCAACTATCATTTTTATGTTGCTTTTATAGATATATCCCTGAAGAAGGCAACTGTGTTGCCGAAACGTCGGAGTTGTCAAAATAAATAAATCCTGTTGACTGATATCCCGAAGATTTTTAATCCTCATAATTCTCCACAGTCGATCAATTTTCTCTTACTATTTATTGTGTATTACATTTTTGTAATTTTGTGTTAGTACAATGTATTATGGGGTCTCATGGCCGCGTGCTTGAGTGTCTGGTCGCGAATCTAGGGAACCGGGTTCGATCCTGACCGACACCAAATATTTCAAATTTTAAATGGCACAAAATTAACCCCTGTGGTGCACTCTCCACGCCAGCAATGAGTGCCTGTGAGGTGACAATGACAAAAATTTACTTCGAACTGAAAGAAATATACAAAAAGTACAAGGACAATTTTACAATATTCATATCTCGTTTACCACAAATGATTGCAGCATTATAGATAGTACACTTGTTAAATTAGTCTCCCGGGGCTAAAAATACCAAAGAATATAAATGACGTAAAAGATGTCAAACTAAATTTTCACAACCACGGATTCAAAAGAAGTTGACACATTTCATCCTTGTCTGCTTAACGTGACTACGCTAAACTCCATCCTTTTCTGCTAACACAAATTCACTCTGCAAGGCTACCAATTCACGAACGTTAAAGTTATTCGACAGATGGCTATTTGTTTCTGTATAATGTGTGAAAAGACACAATGGAAGTACTCTTTTGATAAATATACAGAATAAATTTATTTAACGAATATGTTACGGTTTAATTTCGTTTTATACAACTTTTTGCCCTATATCTTAAATGTTATCCATCACGTACCTTTGTATCGTCTTTAATTCTGGATTTTCCCTCGCTGTTTTGTATTGTTGCTCTGTCATTCACTTATATCTTCATGTAACTTTATTTATTTCTATTGTTTTAGCTTGTGTTCTGTCCAATAAATAATCTTTGTAACTTCATGTCTTCTGTTTTATTTGGTTATGTTGTGTTTCATTGTTCTTACTTCGTATACCTGAAGTTCTATTTATGTAAAATATATTTCACCTCAAGTTAAAACCTACCTATATTTGTATTTTGAGTATTTGAGCTCAAGTTCTAGTCTATTTAGTAGTTTTTTTTCTTTCATTACTCGACGAATGGTTTGCGATCTGTGTTTACGTTCTTCGACGCGCTTGCCAACAGGTTTGCGCTGTCTTGCTGTCAGCGGCGTACGACTCGCTTTTGCAATGTATTCTTCTTCATTATATTCCTTCTTCTTTTTGTTATTGGCTTTTGTTTTACAGTAGCGCTGTTTATTTCCGGTGGCCATTGTGGGCCCGGAAAAAAGTTTGGGACGGACTCTGGGTTTTTTTTTGCACGTTGCGCGGAGCAGACATAATTTTTGTATTCTTCATAAGTTGGCACGAGGCCGTGTTCGACGTGGAGTTGTTCTAGTTTTGTGTGCTGGTGTAAACTAGAGTGATCGACGGGTCGTCTTTAAATAAACCGTTATTGTTCGGTTTCGCTTTGTGCGGATTTTGACGCCGTCGAAGTGCCCTTTTGTGACTGTCCAGTTGGGTGTGGTGGTAGCGAGCCGTGTGGACTCACGGGCGCTACGTTTCGTTCTGGACATCATATCTCCGTAGGAGGATTTGGGCCACGCTACCCTGGCATGTTCGTGTTGGGGACATCAGATACCTGGAGCTTCACCTGTCAACATCCTCCGACTCCATAGCCTTTTTCACGCTCTGCATACGCCACCGTGTAAGGTAAACGAACTTCTTTTACCATCGATTCTCCGTTTCGACCGTTTGCTGCGCGGAGAAACTAGAGTACACATTCAAGTTTATTGTTGCCCTTGAAGGACTGTTGGTGTCTTGTACTCTCTGAGAGACCTTTGTAGACGCTTTGTTTTATTTATTTTTATTGCAAATATTTATATTTCATTGTTACCACATTGTTGGATTAAATTCATGTAAAGGTTATTAGTCAAACTTACATATCAAGTTGGAGCCTTTAGCTCAGCACATTTTATTTATTGTTTATTGCAAATATTTATATTTCATTGTTACCACACTGTTGGATTAAATTAATGTAAATGTCATTAGTTAAACTTACATATCAAGTTGGAGCCCTTAGCTCATTACATTTATTCTGTTGTGGAGATATATTTTTTTGTGTATAAGTATTTTTCATATTCTTGTTGTGCATTGTTGCCCATTGTTGCAACTTGCAACTGGCGACGTCTACCTGCGTTCAGCTGGCATGTACCATAATAGCCCACGTATGGATTTGGCCAATTTCATATCGTTGTAGATGTGTATGTTAGGTAGCCGGAACCGGTTCGCGAGCGCGGGTGCAACAATCAGTTGTACACATTAAGTTCTATGAACACTTCATTTTATTAAAAGCAATCTTTAAACTATTTTGCATTGTTATACAGTAACTTTTTATATTGTTATACATTTTCTTATTACAATTTCTCACGTTTGAACTTGATTTTTATTAAATTCTGTTTTAAGAAATATTTCTTTCATTCCAAATTCCTCAGACGTTTTCAGGAGACCACAGTACGGTAGGTAAGATTTTTTTTTAAATATTTCGTGTGTACCGTCCTTTTCGTAATTTTGTGGGAAAAAATTACGTGGCGCCCTTACCCTTTCATAACTATTTTTGTAGTTTTTTTTAACCCTGCCCGTCTCCACTGTTTCAAAGCTAGGGGCCTCCCAACCGAATCCAGGGGGAGTACCGTGGCCTAATTATACCCATTTTTGGGTATAATAAAAATTTACGTCACAAATATTTATTCGGAAGTGAAAATACCAGACCTAAAATTTATTAATAAAATCATTTTAATTGAACTCAATTTCAACAAAAGTCCAATTTGTAAACAATGTAAAAACAAATGTATAACTTTATATCGCTAACTTAACAAATAACAAATGAAAACAGAAGTTTTGTTTACATTACCGAGTTCAGATTTTAATTATGACAGGCGAAATATATTTCTGTCTGGCTCGTTTGCTGCCTCACGTGTAATTAAAGTTAGTAAATGGCGGTAAAGGGTTGATATACTTCCCTGGATTCGTATTTGCGATATTAAACTTGTCATATAAATTCATAATATTAAACTAGGGTGAGCATCTTTATAGCACTCCATCATTGGCCGTGTCTAGGCTCATACAGAGAAACACGTATTTCTTTTAAGATACTAGACGTTATTTATAAATAGGATTATATAATTAATTATTTGTTATTTATATAAATGTTATTAGTAAATAAAATACTATAATATACGGCCTAATTCTCTAAGCAAAATTGTTAAAATTAACAACCATTTTCAGTTGTTAATTTCAATGTCAGTTGCTAAGTTCAAAATCCCAATTCACTATTGCATCAAGTTGCTAAAATTTAACAACTAGTCGTTACGTCGAGTTGTTAATCTATCAACTGCATTCCTCTCGTTGTTAGTATTGAACAATAGTTGGTAAATGGTTTTTCTTGAAAATTTTTTGTTAGGAAATAAACTTTTACTGGAAAAAGAGGGACGCCAGCAAAGGTAAACTATTTATAAACTAATATATACCTACATGCCCAATAATTATATATATATTTTTAAACAAGATTTTAGATTTATACTAAGAAATTTGCGAGATGTTAGTAATCCATTCCCGATACTGATATGGGGAAAAAATATTTACAGAGATATTCAAACTGAGCAAGTGTCGTTTAATTCGTGAATTGGATGGTCTCATGCTTCAAGCATACTGAGTCAATATATGCCCGAAGGTATCATGTTACAAGATGAAGGGTTTACATTTATTCCATACTTAAATATTTTAATTCTTAATATTGAACAAATTTTCAGATTCTCTTCCGAAAAGATCTAAATTCAATTTTTTGAAATTTATTTTCATTTATCTTACACTTTTAACTTTAAACAACCATGTTAACAATGTCAAATTTCTATTATTTTTACTGGTAAAACTTCTACACGATGGTCATGCGTCATTCCTGATGATAAGATTCTTGAAATTTCGAAATCGATTGCATCGAATTGAATAAACATATATATTCTAAACTAGAGAACTTCATCAGATTCTCCCGACACTTAATTTCTACGCCTACCTATGGGTCTTATAAAGAGATTACAGGGCAAAATTTCAATTTTTCTAGTCAATCAACCACTTGCAAAATTTCCAACTAGCAGTTTTCAGAACTGAAATGCAAAATTAGCTTTGTTATTTAATTAGTCCAGAATTATCATGAAATCTACCATTAGAGAATATTTTTCCGCGGAACATCTTGCACCCCAAATTTTCTTATCACTCATTATAAAAAACTCAAACGTGAAACGAATCAAAATCTGTCACTTTAGGTTGTGAATAGAGTAGAAATATGTACAAATATTGAGAATCAACATGCCTTTAACTTACTTGTTAATAACTTCAATGCCATATTTAACAACGATTGTTCACAACGACCGTTTTTAACAATGTTGTTAATTATGTATTTACTGAATACCAATTGAATGACAGTTGTTACAAGAGTTGCTAAAAATCGTTGTTAACTCTCAGTTGTTACCTAACGACTATGTTAACAACTATCTTAGTGAATTAGGCCGATTGTATCGGAATTATTCCTACCCAAGAATTATCGTCATCCGCAATTTTAAATGACCTTCTACCCACGAAGAAGAACTATCTCTTTGAAATATCAATCCCCAAGGACACATGTCATATCATCAATAGTTCAATGACCTTGAGTGGTCTAGGACTGGCTTTGTTAAACTACTATTTGAACCATTCAGACTCTGTTGATTATGTTTAATGATTTGCAATCTACGTTTCTTACATTTCTAATAGAAACATTTGTTTTAAACACAAAGCAAATTAGTACCTGTGCATTTCATAATTTACTTGATCCAAAAGGAATTTAATAAATAAATAAATATATCATCATGGCATATTACCCATTGCTGGGTGTGCCAATCTGCTTTGTACGCAGATTTCGGTAATGATGATGACATATTTGTACCGTGCGGGCGTTTACCAGGCGTCACCTCACGGGCACTCATTGCTGGCGTGGAGATTGCACCATAGGGGTCCATTTTGTGCCATTTAAAATTCGAAATATTTGGCGTCGGTCGGGATCGAACCCGGTTCCCTAGATTCGCGACCTGACACTCAGGCACGCGGCCATGAGACCCCATCCAAAAGGAATTCATTTATTTGTTCATTTTATTTAAAATTTCAATGGAGGCACAGGTAAACAATGAGAAAATTGAGATAAATAGTTACTTGGAGCAGTTCCATGTCTGTTTTACATTCAAAATATTAGTAAAATACAGAACTTACCTTTGTTGAACATATATTTGCTTCACCTGTTAATTAATTTGTTCTGAGCTTCATAATTATGAAAATCAAAATAGAAAATAAAATTCTAGATGTATTTACTTTGATCATGAAAGTGGAAACTTTTACAGAACATAAGGTTTGCATTTAATTAAAAATTAATTAAAAAAGGAAAAACCGTTGGAAATGGAGAAGAGAAGAAGCGCAATATGTGCGTCCTTAATATATTTTATTTCCTTTTTTACACATATAACATACATATATTTTTAATTGCACGTTTTCATTGCACGTGATTTTTGTCTTGTTTTATTAGTAAATACATATAGTAGTGGATATAAAACTGATATTAAAATTAAAGTTGGTGCTGCGTGTGTTTATTTTATATTATCATGCAACGACAGACCATAGAGACCCGGCGACTATAGCTCGAATGATTCGAGTTGGAACAGACCTACTTCCGAGTCCCGATGATCGCCCATTTATTGATCGATTTTTAACAGTGTCAGTTATAATAATTGTTTATTAGTGTAATATATTAATTAGCATGCCATAATTTACATAATTAAGAAAATTTGCAATTATATTTTAAGTTACTGTTTAAGAGTTCTTTAAGTACACATAAGTTATTTATATCTACACCAGTGACAAGGAAACTTTTAAATCTCTGGCGATCCTAATTTAAAATGTCCATTTTAAAATCAATAAGTATATTATATATATAGACTATACACTAATTTGGCATCGTTCTTGTGTATTCTTACAAAATCTGTAACAATATAATTTGTGATACAATATTTAATATTTATAGATAAAATTATCTTTTTTTTGTTTTATAAATGATCTATTTTGTAAGGATACACCTTATCTGCTATAAAAATGTACATTTTACTATCTTGTGGATATGTATCTATAGAAGCAAGTTTGAAAATACACATTTAATATACCAAAAACCCAGAATCAAATATCAAATCTGTCCTCGTTGGAGTTATCTTTACAAATTGATCAACGTTTTTGGCACACATAAATAATTCTTCTGCTTCTAAGCTTCAACTAGTTACTCTAAGAGGGATCAACACACCCTCAGTCTCAAGAGTTATAAAAAATATTACTAAACATACATGTTTTAAAATAGCTTTATGAATCATAATTGTAGAATAAAGCAAATCTTTTATTTTAATCTGCATTTAATTCTAAAAACTCAAGGAATCGGTAACTCCTTCGGAGTAAAAGTGAATTTTACATTATTGAAAATAAGTAAAACATGTAAACATACTAGAAAGGTAACAAGAATAATTTATACAACAAGAGATAAAAATATTTTAGTTTTGTTTAATACATAGGATAATTCAACAATTCTAAAGTAATTCTTATTTATGGAAAAAGAGAGTAGGTATATATTATTATAGGGTGTAAATGAAATAAGTACATTAAATTTAACCCATAATGTAACTCGTCGAGAGCAACAATATTTCTTAATAATTTTTTTTTCTAAATCTTCTAGTTTTTGATTTAAAATTCTTTAAAGATTTGTTTCAAATTTGGTTACCCGCCCATGGAAGCATCGCTGCTGCCCTCTGCTGTCTGAATTAAAGTTCGATAAACACAGCACAAAAATTGTCGGCTGATAGTTGCAGCCTTGCAGACACAGTAATTAATAAACGATCAACGGAAAACATATTTATTATTAATAAATTCGTAATAGTACAATTTTTAAAATAAAGAAATTTAAATTTTGGATAACAAAATTATAAAATTGTGTATTAAAACAGGTTTCTGAACTTGTGTGAATAGAGGAAGAGCATAGCTTGATTATGATATGAGTTTTTGTGTGTCAACACGGCAAATCATAATAGTTTAAATACGTTATTCAAAAAATGTAAGTACGTACTCTTGTCCATTTAAACGAGATGGGATTATATGAGGACCAACGACGGAGTGCTGCATTAGATGGTACACTTATTAAATTACTGTCTAACAGAGTTAATAATGTAGAGGAATATAAATGACATTGACATTAAAGATGTCAAACAAAATTTTGACAACTACGGATTCAAAAGAAGTTGACACCTTTCATCCTTGTCTGCTTAACGTGGCTACGCCAAACCCCATCCTTCTGTACTGACACAAGTTCACTCTACAAGGCTACCAATTCACGAACGTTAAAATTATTCGACAGATAGCTATTTGTTTCTGTAAAATGTGTGAAAAGACGCAATGGAATTATTTGGTGGATAAATATATAGACTAAATTTATTTAACGAATATTTATTCGAAACTTTATTCGGAAGTGAAAATACCGGGCCTACGTGAAATAAAAACTAAATACGTATTTTGAGAACGATGTTCAGTAGTAAAATTTTACGCGGGTAAAGAGAAATTAGGATTACTCAACATGCCAACCGTGCTAGAGGTTCCAATAGCATTTTTCTTAAATAGTGATACTGGTTAAAATTAGTCAACATGTAAATAATTTCAGAGGTGGGGTGTAGAGCTAGTTTGCTTACTCGTGTACACTGGGTAACGCTAAATAAACTACCACAAGTCGGCGACCAGATAATCCTCAAGGATTTTGAGGATCTCCTTGTCTCAGCATTCGTCACAATGGTATTAGCGAGACGGCAGTTTCAGTAGTACCTTCCGGCACTGCAGGAAATGGAAAACAAGACAGTAATACCCCCTCTTTAACAGTGCCTTCCACTATCTGGACCAACTCAGTATTTTCAAATGTAGTACAGACTTCGGTGACCCATTGCAACAAGCATCAATTTCAAATGCGCCCTCGCTCAAGAAATTATTTTTACATCTAATAGTATGTTTCGTAACGCAACCGGTTCGACCAGATTTACGGTTTTGTGTTCCGTAAGTCCTGAAATTATTTACCGGTTTCTATTTGGAACGCGGTTCTTGAAAAAGGTTGGTAAAAAGTCGGACTACGACAACCACGAAATAATCCTGGTTCATAACAAAATCAAACGATATCCGTCAGTGTCAAACTTCTAAACCGCATTTTTAGTGGTATTACTAATACTTATTATAGATGTAAGTATGAAAACATTATTTATATTTGAGGTACTGGTGATTGTGTTATTTTTATTGGCATTATTTAACGGTATCATTCATTTAGTTAATTTGTATTTTTGTTAGGTTGTGTCAATTTTAAATGTCATATTAATTAATGTCAATCTGTTTCGAAATAGATGAAAATATTCAGGAACCATGGTGTACCCGGAATCAAGATACAGGTTTTTTGGTTGACTTAGGGAACATAGTATAAATGTTAGTACATTTAAATTTTGTGACAAATATATCCGAGAAATTAAAATAAATAAAATTCGGGCAGTCTTTACTCTTTACAATTCTATTTTGTTGATGTTATAGAGTTGTTAGGACCTCTAGCATAATTTAGTTAAGTAATCTTAACCTTAACCACTCTCTGAGAAAAAGGCTTAGGTCGTCTACTATGTTGACATGTTGAGTAATTCTAATTTCCCTTTTCTCTTTTAATACGGATTCGCGTAAAATTTCCTGCTGAAGATAAAAATATTGTTCTCAAAATACATATAATATTTTATTTCAACTTAATTTTAAGGTTACTGGTTATTTTAAATATTACGTTTTATATATTACTTTCGAGTCTCAAAGAGACATACAATTTTTTTCCTAATTCCATTTTATAATGTCAACTATCATTTGAAAGTCAAAATAAGATCCTTTTTGTATTAGTGAGTGCGAAAAATGAGATATAGCCTTTCATTTCTTTGCACTAATGCAAAAAAGTGACATTTTCTGTCATTGTTAAATCTAAACGGAATTACAAAAAAACTTTGTATGTGATTCGTTGCAAAATCGTTTCTTTTTTGTCTAATTTATTTTATTTGTTCGGCAATCTTCATGTCTAGTGCAAAAAACATATCATTTTGCAATTAAACATATAAATAGTTATTTCCATTCCTGTCGATTAAAATTGAAGAAGCCGTTTGATATTGTCTTTACTCACTTATTCCATAAATAACTATAAAATATTTTTTAATGTTAATTTGTTTCCATTTTTTATTTATTTCCATTATTGCAAGTTTTAATCATTCTGTAAGAAGATCATTTCTAGTGGTTCGAAACATTGGGTTTTTCGTTTCATTATTTAAATACACAATTAGAATTAAAAGATTTGCTTCAGTTTATATACATTTGTCGAAATGAATGAAATGAACGGAGCAACAACGAAGATTCAAATACACTCCTTGAGAAAGAGCCAGGACCATATTTCATCTCTTTGTGCTCCTGGAGGTGTTACGCTGAAAGGAGCCGTGATGGAAAATGACATTTTTTCAGAGACATAGTTAATGGACGTTGTCAAATACTGACTTGCAAAAAATGACACTGAAGATAGCCACCGATTTACACCGCTCGAGAATATGTCAAATTACTTACGTTTAGCGTTACGCACAAAAACATTTTTAACGCTTTCTTACCGTACGAGTTTTTCTTTGTCCACTTTCGTCCACACTCGATTTCCTTTCAATTTACTCACTTAGCAGCTCTGCTTTCATAAAGCTTACTGCTACATTTGCCGCAACAAATGTTTACAGACTTCAGAAATGAAATAATAACAATTTCTTCACGGGCAAAATAAAGAAAACGAAAATAAATAAGTTATTCAATTATATCTAAACAATATATTTGTAATCTTTCTATTGCTTTTATCGGAACAAGACATTTTTTTTATAAGAATATCATAAAAGGATAATTTGTTCGAATATTATAATTACCATCAGTATTATAAAACCAAAAAACTAATAATATACAAGTAGTAGAAATTCGATTATCCAATACTGTATTTATCATTCGTCATTTTAAAAAATATCCTCGGTTATATTTTTTTAAACTCAAAGGATCTTTATAAAATACCTATCAATTACGTTTACAAAGAAGATTACAATATTACCCACACTGAATAAAAGAAGTAAGCACGCCAAATTAGATGTACGGTCTAATTTGCCGTTGGGCAGTTTATTTGATTTGATTTTCGTCGCGGTAATGATATAGTTATTTATGTATTAAGGGCATAATCAAAAGATTGTAGCACGGAGGAATGTTTAAAGCTCGACTCGTAGCGGAGAGTTTTAATTTTCTCGTGTGCTATTATCTTGATTATGCCCATGGTACATACAACGTTTTATTTTATTTTGGTTCTCGAAATTCAAGGATTCAATGGGTATCGTTATGCTGGCGTTGTGAATTTTAAATATGCTGTGGTTTCTAGCTATATTGTGTGTTTATAACAAATTTTAATTTAGTGTCAAATGAAAATGGAAAATATCGATTATTCAAAAGAAATATCGAATGAATTTGACACTGCCCAGAATAAGTTGGTTCCCCAGAAGTGAAAAGACGTATACGAGAAAGGATGCGAATAGTTTTACGAGCAGTGGTGTTCAAAAAATGTGATTTATTGAATTTATTATGTTGTCTGACATTTATGTAAAAAGAACGACTTTGATGTTTGACTAGCTGTTGCTTGGCAACTTTATTAGCTCTCGGGCGATAATAGCCGAATTGCGCCCGTTTTTGATGGCGGATAAACAAGTTTATGATTCAAAAACAAAATAAATATATTTTTTGCACGATCGGTTTTTATAATGTTTACCAATAGAGTTTACAATGCAGTAGGCTTTATTTACAAATTACTGATCGGTAAGTAATGTGATACCAATACGAAGGCAGTAAGTAAAAAAAACAACGATTAAAGCTTATCTTAAAAAGGACAACCAAAAATTTAACAAGATATTTAAAAGATGACGAAAGAAATAATTTCAACTTTGATAAGATTATTAATTTACTCTGGGTTTTTCCCTAGCTAAACTTTCTATGACATAGTTTCCGATAAATCGCTTTCGATAGATAATATTGCAATACCCGACAAATATCCCTGCTTATTGTTGAGCGTTGGTCTGAGTTTAGGTCTTAAAGGGAAAGGTCCAAAAATACTGGGACCCATTATGCGTGGGGCCCAAGGCAATTGCCACGTTTACCCAGGTATAGTTGTAGGCAGCGATCTTTGAAACTCATAGAAACTGCCAATTGCCCGTTATAAAGTTTTATGAGACTTGCGGTAAGGGTTCATAGAGCCAGGTAGATTTTTCTGTCCCGGACCATACCCGAAGTTAGTGTTCAAGATGTTTTATAATTATGCACTTTTAAATCTGTGTTAAAATAATAAAGCGTTTCAAATGTACTTCTTTTAACATCAATTTATAAATTGAAAATAGATGTTTTCTAATTATGTATTCTTAAATCTGTATTCAAATAATAATGCGATTTAAATATACTTCTTTTAACATCAATTTATGAATTTTTGTTTTATTGTCGTTTCGATTTACAAATTTGTACAACAATTCAGTATGATTTTTTAATACTGCCTATTACTTACCCTAAAAAAATGCCTTCAAGTTCGAATAATTTTGTGTTCTGACCGCAAAGATACCCAAACCTCCATAAAAGGTTGTAAACCCTGCATAAGTTAGTTTCATAGATAGGCTTATGGTTAGTTGTCTAGAAATTGTTCAAAGGATTTTCTTTGTTCAGATATCAAATTGGAGAATTAGAATATACGTTAATCTACAGATCAGCCTGACTCCTTAATCAGCTGAATTTTAATCAATGGATTAATGGTGGATTCGACCATTTTGAAACAGTATTTTGACAAGTGTAAAGCATGTCTATAACTTATCGGATAGTTTATATTTTATGGTATTTAATACGTAAAAGAAGAAGAAAAAAATATCGAGTGTGGCCGAGAATAAACAAAAAAAAAAACATCGTCAAATATCTTTCTCCTTATCGTCAACTCTGTAAAAACTTAGAAACAAGTTAAATAAAAATGAACCTGTATTGCTCTTCTCTTGGAGTTATCCTTCTTCCTCGCGATTAAAAGCACAATAATCGGTAACAATGCGGGAAAGGGAGTTGAATTGTTAAAATGATGATTAAAATACTTCGCCTACAATGCAGTCAGGGAACCGATCATTAATAATAATATATAATATGCGGTTTGATTGAATTTCTCATTGGTCCGTGAGTTCGCATAATTAAAGTGTATGTGAGGGACAACCATGGGCGTAGATTTACTTGGGGGCAAGTGCATAAATGCAAGCTGCACTGCAATCTCTTTATAGTAAACTAAGCGAAGATATATGAACTTGATTTTAGCTTCGTCAATATGCACACAGCATACTTGAGCAAAATTCGCTAAGATGGGTTGATGTTTGCGGTACTACAGATTACATGTTGTTCAATTTATGTGCTCCTATATGTGACACACTTGCATTTAATTAATATCTTAAATTAATAATTAATTTATCATAGAATAATTGTCTGAAATCAAATTCTCACAAATGGTTAACATTTGATTAAGCCAGTATAAATAAAAATATCACTTTATATTTTTCTATTTGTGATTTTTAATATAATGCCATTTTAATTAAGCATAAAACAAACACTTGTTTATTTGAGCAGATTTATTCAATCTATTGCTTTTTGTTAAATAAAAATATGTCATATTTTATTTACTCATTGCTTACTGAGTCAAACAGCTTTTATTCGCAAATTTCGGTAATGACGAAATATTTTTATCAACAAGGCCGCTTACAAACGGGCAAGCAGGGCCGGCCCGAGACTTTTGAGCGCCTCAGGCGAAAATTTTAAATTGCGCCCGTCATTTATTAAAATTTATATACCCATATGCCATATCATAATGATGAAATTTATTTAAGTAACATTTTTTTAGATAATAGGTACAAAATAATACCACAAATAAATCAGTCTGAAAAAAATATAAGAATTTTGTTTTGTATAAAACTTGACACTCTTGTAAAATTCCGATACGAAGGGCTAATAATCAAAAGATGTTGTCTTTCCCCAAATTGGCTGAAAGGGTGAAACTTGTTTCGAAGCTAACAACAACTGTTACTGGAATTGTAAGTCAGGTTCGGATTGGGCTATATTTTCGGCCCGAGCTGAAATTATAATCGGCCATAAAAAGGAGTCACTGGCGGTTTGTGCGCCAAAACTTTGGGGTAGACAAGGGGAGGGGGAGATAAGTCATGTAAAGGTATCCAGAAAAGAAGGTCAAATGCCTTATAATTAAAAGTTAATTTTTTCAATGGATGTGAAGCTGCATGTTTTTCCTCTTTCATGTACAAAAATAAATTGCCAGATCAAAGAACATTTTAGGAAAGAGAATCTATTTAACGGATTGGTGACTTACCTCGATAAATTGACTATTATACAGGGTTGCCGCCGCAATATTTATTAATGATATACTAAGATATACCAGATGTCATGTTGCTTAATAACAGTCGTCTGCATAAGGTCGCGAGCATGACTCCAGCGAGTGCGGCCTTGAAATTCTTGAAAAGTGTTTTGATTTTGTATTTTACTACCTGAAAATTGTGTATTAATAACCTTTTAGCACTTCATAATCAAAATAGGTCAAAATATTGTTCATGTCAAAGTGACAAGCGCACATAAAGCAGCTGATTTCAAGAACGCCAAGATCGCTCGACGAATCAATAAACTTATGATTGGCAAGTGTCCAGTTGACTATCGCAAAGATGTCCGTCGTCTAGGCCTAGATGACCATTGCCTATTCACTGCAGCGTAGATGACCGTATCCACTTATAGGACATTAGCTCGTAGCTTGTCAATGATGTTGCGGTAGGAGTATGGCAGGGTATATGTGTTTATGTTACAGTAAAAGTAGATAGTGGGATAATGTGCACATTGCCCGGCAAATGTAGAGATTCGTATACGCTTGTTTTCGCTTGCAATTCATTTAATTATAACAACAATAACCTCACCGAATGCACAAAAGTCGCCCGTGTTTTTCAAGAGTGACTTTTGTTTGTTAGGTGAGGTTATTGTTGCTGTGTTTGGTTAAACTGCAAGCGAAAGTAATTTTGGGCAAATCTCTACATTTACCGATGTACACATCATCCCAATATGTACCTACTTTTACTGAATCAATATGTTAAGTATTACTCTTTGGGAAAAACTATTATTAATCGTATGTAAAATAGTTGGAAACTACGCAGCTTGCAAAACTATTCAGGTACATTTGATAAATTTGAAAACACTTTCTTTTTCTTTTACTTTCACTTTCTTTCATATATCATCCATTATTCCTTCAAAACAAAATCTTGTTTTCTCTTCAGAAAATCTCAATCATATCAATCCATTTGTTCCTTTGATGTCTTTGTTGTTTTTATCAACGTACATATAACTTTCTTCTTTCAACAAATAAAACAAGTTGTAATAGAATATGTCCCCTATCCTTTGACGAAAACTTTGTGTTGCAAATGACACATTTTTCACAATTCATGTTATATACGAGTACCTACGGATATTAATTTGTTTTTGAAAGTTTGTTGATGAAGGTATAAATGTATACAGAAATGTCGATTTTGTATGAAGACATGTACTACGACTGAAATTTCGAGTAATTGTTAACACGAAATGTTATGAAAATTGCAAGAATCAATATATTGAATAAAACACTACTCAAACCATGTACGGTACGGATCTTTATTCGCGCATATCTACATATCTCTTCTGCAATACGTAGTTTTGATTTACAGCTACAGCAACTTAGAAATTAAAATTCTTAAAATCTGACGAGACATTAGACTATCCCAACCGAATTAAGAGAAATTAGTAAAAAAAAAAATTGAAAATAAAATATGCTTAATAATGAACATTAAGAATGAAATAAAATTGTGTTTTTTTACGAATATAATTTTCTTGTATTAAACTTAATTATTCAAACATATTTGGTATTATAAAGTATGTAGATTTTAGAATGTTGTAATATTAATCCATATTTTATAAATACAATTTAGAACATTTAGGTATTACGTAAAATTATAAAAATGTTGGAATCGTCTCTTTCAAATCTCTAAAAATATGATATTCAATTCAGTGACGTAACTAAGAGATGGGAGATCCGCCCGCAAAAAAATTTGGGGCCCGTATTTATTTGTAGCGTTTATCATATGAACCTGCACACCCCAAGAACTTACCGGCATTCTAACTATTCTATTTTTACTCAAAATTTTAGTGAAAAATCATAATAAGTGATGAGGTTCATTTTCGTCTGAGTGGACTTGTTAATAAGCAAAATAACCAATATTGGAGCGCTAAAAATCACAGATTTAAATATTAGGTATCTTAAAAACCCATCAAAGTTGAATGTTGTGGCATTTCCTACGAAAATGTGATTTGCCCATATTGTTTTGAAAATTAAAATGGTAGCATAGTCCACAGTAACTATAACTGGTGAACGTTACAGGGAATAATTGGTTCAGATATTTTTATGGTATCAGTTAGATGGATTAGTATCATACATAGTCGGGCAAATAATAGCAATTTTGCGAAAATCATTCCCTTATCGCTTAATCTCGCGTTTTGGTGATAAACAGGACGTTCATTTTTAAGTGGCTACCATTGCGATCTCCAGAACTCTAAAGGTACATTCACAAATGAAAATTAGATTTAGATTTATGGTTTATACTTCAGATTTAAAGACTTTGGCCGCATATTATGTAATGACTCCATTCACACTTCAGAATCGAGTGTCTCTAAATCCAAATCTTAAAACTAAACATTGCAAGGTCCAAACCAGGTTTATGATTTAGTTTGACGTCACAAATTTCACCAATGAGAACGAGTCTGAAACGATATAGATATATACACCCATCTTTATTATTCACTTGGTGGATTCGGCTTTTTAAACAAATGCGAGAATACCATGGAGACTGTCCAAACATAATTTCCGAAATATAACCAATAATGCCAATGACAGTTTCACGACGCACGGGTATCTGTTAAGTACTGCTCTATCGATATTTTAATCGTGTTTTTGAACCATATACGATATCCAACGATATACAATTTTTATACCCTTACATAACAAAATTTTCGAAAAAAACTAATAAAGTTTTGAATTCATTCCCCCAAAATATGATATTAAGAAGAGTGCCATAATTGAAAAAAGTGAATATTTTGTTTATTGCTACTTTTGTCTAATGAGAAATTGCCCTCTTCATATCATGTTTAATAAAAACGGATCAATTCACACATGACGAAAAGTTCTTTTTTAAATATACTCACTTTTTTCATTCATGGCACTCTTATTAATATCATTTTTTGGGAGAATTAATTCAAAATTCAAAGGTGACTTAATCCATTTTCTAAAAATTTAAGCACTGTCGCGCCTCTACAGTTTGCTTTCTGGAACTATGGTAGTGTTTTGGCACATTCATTTAGCTGTCCGGTGCCTGCCCCAGACTTCTATTTATGAGGTTATTTTAAAGGGAACATATATGTCAATAAACAACGAACTTCCTATCAATTCAAGGAAAATATTCGCCAAGAAACCGAAATTCTACCGGCCAATGTTGAGGACAATGATGGAAAATAAAAGAGCTCGACTTTGCATAGCGGATAGAGGGGGCTCAAAATCAGATGACAACATATGCGCCACACAGTAAAACAAAATTATAATACCTATAAATTGGGGCCCTCTCGAACCCGGGGCTTGCTCGAAATGCGGGCCTTGCGACTCATTAGTTACGCCACTGAATTTCAATTCATGTCTCAGTTGTTTTATCGTCACAATTATTGTTGTGAACTCTACTGTCAATATTACTTGTTAAGAGTACTCTGTCACTCTACAGCAGGCTTTAGCAAGTAATAAATCAACTAGCAGGCCAATTTCACATCAAATGTAATACCGTGTTGAGTGGCACGGAGGTACATGTCGCATTCCACAGGAAGGATTTCAACTGTAAACCACGCTTGTGTGGGTATAATGTCACGTGCTAGAGTGACGTAATCCACAAAGCAGGAATGCATATTCAGACACATATATCCACGCCAGCAGTTTGACTTTAGGCAAATCAGCTAATTATATAGATCAACAGTATCAAATACAACCGCCTACTAATTAAATTGCACATTAACGTTTAATCACCAAGAATTTCAACTGCGGATACACTCAATTTACAACTCTAAATCGCATCATTTATTATTCAATCCAAAATTGAACCATTATAGACTAATTATAAAATACAAACGCTAGGCACAACTGTCATCGATGCGAATACTTCAAATTGGTAACGATAATGAAGTTATCTCGATTGAGAGAGATTATTTGTGTATAGGGTGTCTCATTTTCGATGTTTTTTTTAAGGTATCTCGGGTAATATTATTGATAGAGCAAAACCGTTTGCACATTGCAGGGTCAACTTTTCGAAAAAAGTTTAATAGTCACCACAGGAATTTTCGATCTTCTTTTGTTTCTGAGCTACAGGCAAAAACTTGTTTTTAGCTCATTTTGAAAATATATCATGTCTTATTTATTAAGATAGTTAGAGAAAAAATGTTTTTACAAAAATTTTACCGTTTTTTAAATAGAATAAAATTTCTTGAAAACTTAATAATTCTCGAGATATAACACAAACTTATGATTTTTTAAATGGGAACCTATATTGAAAATAGTCTCGTCTTTTGCTTATTTTATAAGCTTCTCAATGATATATAACAAGTCTACATTCTTTTGTTTTAAACTTTAATAAAAGACGAATTATTAATTTATTGGGGTGAAAATATTGGAAATTATTAAGAAACAAATGAAAAAATTTATTACAGATCATTATTTTTTTATTTTGATTCTATATCTATTAATTGTGTTCTCAAAATGATTCTTAACTAATTATTTTCGGGTTAGTTAAATTACTATTTATCTACGTTATAGTTGGCTTTGACACAATCTGAAAAAAACAGTTTAATATGCCTTTGAAGTAAATAAATTGAAAAAATGTATAAAACTGAAACAAATGCTATTAGAAATATGCAAATGATGATCTGAAAGAGATTTTTTCATTTGTTTCTTAATAATTTCCAATATTTTCGCCCCAATAAATTAATAATTCGTCTTTTATTAATGTTTAAAATAAAAGAATGTAGAATTGTTATATATATAATTGAAAAGCTTATAAATTAAGCAAAAAGACGAGACTATTTTCAACATAGGTTTCTATTTAAAAAATCATAAGTTTGTGTTATATCTCGATAATTATAAATTTAAAAAAAAATCAAATTACGCCATTTTATTCGATCTAAAAAACGGTAAAATTTTGTAAAAACAATTTTTCTCTATCATAATAAATAATATGATACATTTTCAAAATGAGCGAAAAACGAGTTTTCGCCTGTATCTCAGAAACAAAAGAAGATCGAAAATTCCTGTGGTGACTATTGAACTTTTTTCGAAAAGTTGACCCTGGAATGTGCAAACGGTTTTGATTTATAATTAATATTACCCGAGATACCTTAAAACAAACATCGAAAATGAAACACCCTGTACATGATAATATAAGCCGTGTTCCTTCGGGATGTGATTTGCAATCTAAATGAGAAAAGTGATCATGATTAAGAAGAATAATGTTTTTACGTTTCCTATTCGTTCCACACTTTCTCATTTTGTGATCACTAGACAACCTTTCCCTTCTGAATCAACCATTTTGAGTGATTCACACGGATTCAGTTCAGAGCAAATTTAAAAATGACTTTTCGAGCGTAGAAATTTATGAATGTGGGTTTTGTGGCATCATGAGAAATTTTCCTACAAAAGAAAGTAATGACAGTAGATTATTTATAAAATAAAATAGATTATTTTGCATTTATCTGCATATGACATTTGACGTCTAATTATTTGACGCTAGATGGTGTTCTATTGTTTTCTTGATATAATTATTAGATCATGACTCAAAATGATCACGATTAGACCAATCAGGATTCACAAAATCACAATCACAGAGCAAAGGAACACGGCTATTATCAGTATTCTTTTTGTATGATATTCAAGATACAGATATCTTTTCGTATTAGACATAAGTATTCGGTAAATCATAGATTGATGTATCAGTTTTTCTGGCATTATTCTCGTTATTAGTTGCTTTATTTGGTATTGTCGAAATAAGTAGGGATGTATAATAGTTTTTATAAGAATTTTTGTACGATCCAGTTTTTTAATGTTTACGGATATGCGGTAAGTAAATAAAACAAATTTTTAATGTCAAAAGAAAATCAAAATCTCATTTATTTAAATTTTGTGAGTAGTTCGTGCATAAAACGTAATTAGCATTGCGTCCAATACAAGTAGATACTCTTCTACCGGTTTTGGATGTATTGGAGATCTCAACTTCGTCTCGATCTCCAAAATCATCCTCAACAAGTTAGAAGCACATACTGCCTTTAATACTTAAATAAATATAATTGCAATGTTGTTGTTTTTGCTTCGAAATTTTCTTATTGTGCTTCCTATTATTTTTATAATGGAAATTTTACCTTTCGTCTATTAGTTCATGCTGCGAGCAGGCACGTGACTCGAGCGACCTTGAAGTGCTTAGTATCAGCTATTAGATTTGTGTGCCCTTGTCACTTTGACAAAAATAATATGTTGAGTCAATTTGATTTTGAACTAAAATAATAACTTTTTACTATATTATTGCATTATTTCCTTGTCACAGTTTTCTAATAATAAGTATAACTGAAATAATCTTTGAATGTTTACACCAAAATTTTACTTTAAAATAACTTGGGGCATGTTGCCCATACACGACCACCATTTACTCATGAATAATTTTAGGACTATGGCCTTCTTTTATTACGAATTTTAACACACGCCGATTCTCCAATTTAGTTTTACTCATTTTTTTACCCAAAATACTACGCTGAACTGTAATAAATAATACAATTTGAATTGCATGAACTTAAAAATGTCACACAAATCTGACAACAAAAAATTGTTATCGTTCGTCTTTTGTTTCATGACTAGGTATAAATTGCCCTCGTATCTTATTCGAAAGATTTTGAGATTGCAGTAAAGGAATATCATTCACCGCATTTTTCTATGAAGGTTTTATAAAAGACAGAATAAATTTATTTAAAATAACAAATCAATCAATCAAATGTTCAACTGTCATTTGAAGGAATAAATTTTATTTTATTTGGAAGTAAATTTATCTGTCGTTTATAAAACCGCGCATAAGTTTTACAAACATTTCTTAACATCGCAACCAACAGAAAAAAAATGTAAAGTTTGCCACCGTCATATTTTGTTCAGCGTTTGCAATTATTCTTCATTATTCTGTAACAAAGTTATTAATTATGAGCAGCACGGCTATAGCAAATAACCAACAATAATAGCAAATACTCATTAAAATATGTTTTACATTTATTTTTATTGGTTACAAAGTTTAATAATGTTGCTAACAACGCAATGTAATATCGGAATATCACCACAACCACGTTCAAATATCCAAACCCAATTTTACCTCACTATCTATATAGCAACAACAGTAGGTTCATATCAGAGATTCGGTGTTATTTAAAGATACATGAAACTTTCCCCAAATATATCTAGGCCCAGGGAGAGTTAATTCGTTTCCGAAGAAGAAATAGGGGGTGGTTTGCAGGAAACCTAGAACCGATCTGGGGAGATACGATTTACATCCCTGTCCGGTTATTGAAAGTTACAAGCAGCGTGATGAGTAGCAGGACTGTGTCTGCAGGATCGACATCGTGGAAGGATGGCTTTATCTGCTGAGAACTGACAGGAAAGATGTGTGCACTTTGTAGACAATACATATACTCGATTTATTTTATTGTTGGTACTCATCGACTGCATGGTTTCTTCATAAGCATTCTGAAAACTTTTTAGTTTTTATCAATGGCGTTATAGGTACTTCTTGTCTTAGTTATAACTGTTATAATTGTTATGACTTTAAGGTTTTAATTTTATATTTTAGCATAAGGTAGATTATTTCGGTCATCTTTGTAGCTTATATAATCCACGAAAGGTAAATTATTTGACATCATAAGAATGTTTGCGTTCAGCCGAGATAGTGCTAGCCTAGCATAAATGAGCGCAGAATAAAGTAAAACATATCAGATGACTATTAACTAACAGTTCTACCTGTCTGCTATTGAAGCTCAAAGACTTCATTTTTAAATGTATCCAAGATTATAACTTGAACTGTTAGAGGAGGTACTTCCTTATATTTTGACTATTTGTTACTATGTTCAGTACAATGAGTACTTAATCTCGAAATTAATATGTATCTAAACACAACAAAATAATATTAAATGTGTAATTCCCTACCATTTCGCTAGATATTTTAGCGAAAAATTTCTCGCTAGCTATTTCTTCTACCGATAGATAAGCGCTAGATTCTAGGAAATCCTTTAATTAGTTTACTAGCTAGCGTTAACCCTGCTGAACGCGAGCAATGACATATCAAGCCTAACATATGATTTGACAAGTCAACAAGGTTTGCTAATCTAAGCGCTTTGGTAATCGTACCTACTTAGCGTTACCTCTAATTCTTAGTTCTCTTAGGGCCGGTTGCAGAAACAAAATGTAACCGCGTGATTAGCTTTAGATCAGATTTCTGACACCGCTTTCTGCAACTGGGCATTAATGACTAAGAACGAGGAATTAAAAATATTAAACTATTATTCTTACTGCTAGTATGCAAATTCTTTCTCAAAAATTACTGTTAAATTCAAAGATGACGAAAAACTACCTGAGAAATGAAATCAGCCAAATTCTTAACATAAGCTAACCTAACAATATTTTCTTAAAAATTAATTCATAAAGACTGACGTAATTGATAGTCTACAAATGAATTAAAATTTAGAATTGCTCTCTGGCAGGTGGTTCTAAATTCAGTACAATGCTTTCTTGATTACGCACATGTATAAACAATGGCCGCGTTCAGCAGCACCTAGCGCATCTAGTCGTCTAGCGGGATGTGATGTCACAATGTAGTGTCAAATTGACAGGTGCCATATGTTATTTTTAAACATATTAGCAGTCATTATTTAACTGCATCACAAAATATATGAGTTTTTCTGATACTAAATCAATGGTAAATAAAAATAGAATAAATCTAATTAATAAATGTATAAGCAATCAGTCACGTTTAGTATTCCTTAGCTTTTCATTCAAATTGAAAGGTTCTTTCCGCTAAATTTTTACTCAGCTGTTCTAGTCCATTTTTATCTTCGCTAAACTGCTAGATTAATGCTAGCCTTGTCTAGTAATGTCATTTATGAAGATTAACAGAATGAATTTAAAGTTTTACGACTCAGAATGGATGCATTAAATACAATTTTGTCCAATAATAGTACACGAAGAATAAGAAAATAATTTTGGATTCAACAAAATCAAAAGTTGAACTATGTATATTCAAAGAGTGCACACTTATCGTATTAGAAAAGTTATTACTTATAAATTATGTGTACTAAAAGCCTTTGGAATATATTGAAAAATTCGCGTTTATGTGAAACTAATCTATTGCAATTAATGAATCCTTATCAAGGTTCTTACTTTATAGTCACAGGACATTTCTTCTGCCTGTCATAAATGACAGTTCTAGACCACTAAATAAAAATGGCACACGCAGCTAGCTATATTTTCTCATATATAATATCATAAGTGGTAAATTTTTGCCGGAAAATTTTTCAGATTGTTAAGACAGCCGGTTGCCTAGCAATTTATTGAGTGGCATTGATTAAAAAATCACGAGTTGTCAAACGAGTGATTTTTAATCAATGTCAACCACAAATCTTGTAATTTTTATTGTTTTTAGAGGTATTATGTTTCAGTTTGCTTTTTCAACGTTTTAAATAAATTCCTGTCCGAATCGACTTATTTTTAATAAAAACTGATAACACTGAAATTATACAGACTTTGACACGTATGTAAACAATATGTTTCTAAAACGTCAAAAAAATTTCGCTTATCAAAACTCACTTACTTGTAAAAATACGACATCTTATTGGCTTGAATGGTGTGAAATTTTTTTTGTGACGGTGTTTTGTCGAAATGAAACTTGGTAACTAGGTAGAATCCTATATTTGGATTGGTTTATATATTTATGAGTCAAATAGTCAAGTATAAAGCAGCGGAAAAGACTTCATATTTTTAAAGAAAGGTAGAGGATTTCTAAACGTATCGATTACGCCTATTTGTTGACGAGATTCATTCTAATTTTATTTATCATTGATTTACTATGAGAAAAAGGCTTATATTTCGCAATGAAGTTAAGTAATGACACCTGATATGCTCTCGCTAGACCGCTAGATGCGCTAGGTACTGTTGAACGCGGCCAATATTATTTGCATTGTAAAGTAAATACCTTTTGAAAATTCCAGAATAAATTATAAAATTGCTTTTTAATTTATATTTTTGAATACTGATTATGTTTTAGAATCTAGTCAAGCAAAGTGCAAAGATGAGCACGATTAGTTATTAGAGTTACGAATATGTATTATCCAAAAGTGCACATTTCTTTTCAAGATCATACAACAAAATCTTACCTATAATTTTGAGCATTTGTTAAGATTGTATGTTTAAAATTTCAATTTACATTCGAATATTTTAACAAATAACAATTAGTATATATAACAATATTACATTACTATTTAACTCAAAACATTACTTTAAATAACAATTAGTATAATAGTACAACAACAAACTATTTTATGTTGAAATGTAAATTGAAACTTTAACATAACAATATCAAAAGTGAACCTCTTTACGTTTAAAGTGTGTTCGCGTAGTGCTAGATGTCGCCTGTAGACTGCTCCGAGGAAGTGTGTTAGCGGATGTACGTATTACTAATCCTGTTCTGGAGTTAAATTAGGTTGAGATTCACTGCCCCTGTGAGGTAATCCTCTCGAAGTAGTGGTACTAAAGTGGTGGCGCGCCTGCAACAAAAAGAAGAAGTGATATATAATAGATGAATGGTTGTTATCGATTATGTTGTACATTAGGGTGGATAACTTACTGTATAAAATGATAATGAAAACCTACTTTTCAGTTTCATAAATTTTAATTAAAAATTCAGTTTTCAAAATTTACTTTTCTGTCAATTTGAGGTAGGTTGCAATTTATTGATTATAGAAAACAGTTTTGAATTAAAATTGTAGAGTATTTGGCCTCTCCAAAATCAGATAAACTTTTTTTCAAATTCCTACTGGTGAGTAGATATTTGGAAAAATCAATTTGACACGTCACTTTTCGAAAAAGATAGCGAAAGCTTAGATGCGCCAAGGTCGAAATTTTTTTATTTTTATACCCATAATATATAGGTGATTCAAAAATATTGTAAAAAAATTTAAGGGCATATAAAACTGACTAAAATGAGTAAAAAAGCTTAATCAACGTGGGTCCGATCTTCCATAGTTTCTGAGATTTGAGGCAGTGAAAAATGAGTTTTTACGGGGTTTACATCTGCTATCTCGAAACTATAAGAGTTACGACTTTGATTAAATGGGATTTTTTGTTTATCTTTCAGAGGTCATCTTAGATGTGCTTTTGTTTTTTCTTAAATCAAATAATTGTACTATGTTAAATGTTGTGGCGACCTTAGCCAATATTTAATTTTAAAATAACTTCGCAACTATCAGGGTCGCGCCGTGCGGGTGGGCAGGTTGTGCCCCGCACAAAGACGCCTGACTTTGAGGGGCGCCGTTTCAAGATAGTAAAGTAAATAATAGTAAATTTTTATAAAATGCTCTTATTCGTAAAGACAAAATTATTATAAAACTTACAAATTAACATGTAGAAGTGGATAATATATTTTTTAATTTGTTTGCATTAGAGCTCTAGTTATAAATAAAATAATTATTGTATTAATCGGTCCGTTATTATTATCCAACATTGTTATATTGAAATAATAACTATGAAAATGTTGATTACAACAATGAATATATTGATTATAACTCAAGAATATTGATTACATGAATGAATCCCACAATGAATCCAATATTTAAATACCTATTATCATTTTGCAAAGAATCAAATGCATATACAATTCTGAAATCTATTGTAAAATTGTTGATTACAACAAACGATTTAGATTATAACCTATTGATTATAAGAATGAATCTAGGAAAATTTCATCAATATATTAAATCTAGCATTTTTGAAAAACAAAAAGTATAGTTTAAACTTTATTTTGCAAATTTTACATCATGAGGGGAAGATGCGCTAAAATGTAACATAGCACAAAGGTGCCTAATATTAGAAATTGAGAAAAACGTTTCATATAATTTTTTTTTTATAGTCTGTTTACTGACAGATAAAATTTTGTTCGATTACTATCTTTGTCAGTTTTTTTTTTAATTTTTCGCTTTTCTCGGAAACAGTTGAAGATCAGTTCTATGTTGATTAAGCTTTTTTACTTAATTTGGTCAGTACTATATGCCCTTAATTTTTTTACAGTATTATATTATATATTATATACTGGATTAATAATAAGAATTTTTGACAGTATTGATATTGGGTTAGCGAACAATTTATGATTAAGGGCCGGTCTTTCCACCTTCGGATAAAGTTCCGGATAACTATCCGCCAGATAAATTTATCTGACACTTTACCCGACGGATAATCTTTTTCTGTCTTTTATGTCGAATTTATCTGACGAGTAACTATCCGACAGATAAGTGCAATATACACAGTAAAAAATTACGCCCGTGTTAAATATTTAGTGTAGAATTTTAACACGTCCTTAAAATGATATTTGCACTAATTTAACTCTATGAAAATCTTATTTACACTAAAATATATAGTGTTATAAAAATGACGTCACAGACTCAAGTGTTAAGGAAAATAGTGTTAAACAAAATTTGAACACTAGGACAGTGTAACTATAGTGTTATATATTTATAAAATTAAAATTAACACTACTTTAGTGTGAAAAGAACACTATTCATGTGTTTCGAACACTACTCTAGTGTGAACGTAGTGTTAACATTAAGCAAATTTCGACACGTTTTAAAACCATTCGTAAACAGACAATCCGTGTTGCAGCAAGTTATTATTAGTATTACTATTATTATAAGATGAAATTCATTAAATTTAAATATAATGGTGAAATTGTATGGGCCAAATCCAACAATAATATCTACGAGGAATATGAGGAAATAAGTAAGTATTTTACAATTTATTGTAAACATTCTAATTGTAGCCAGGCATGTCCAGCTTAATTAAGATGTTATTAATAATAATCTTTTCAAATGGAATATAGTATACCTTAGTTATAATTTTTTTTCCAGATTTAGCAGACAGACATATTTCTTACGATGGACAATGCAATCATTGAAAAAGACGATATGACTGATTTAATAAAACATATGAGTGAGGTCCCATTATTTGAAATAAAATTAAAAAATATCGGTTAGTTTAAAGTAAAGTCGACAAAAACGAGGTTATATAAAAATACATATGTTTCATATAATATATAATATAACAGATTTTGAGGACCTAATATTTATTAGACCAGACACTAATCCTCAGGGAATTACATTAGAAGTAATGTGAACTTTTTAATATCTTCAGTGTTTCAATTTGTTTTTTGTATACAGGAATTTAAAATTCGTTTACCATCAAATGGGTGTACTCGTACTGATATCTTTAAATTTTATAATGAAAATAAAATACTCAACAACGAAAAAAGAAGAAAATTAGTGAATAGCACGGTTGATATTCTTATAAAAGAATATACTAAAGTTCCAAACACAGTAAAATGCCAGTTTGCTAACTACATAATCCAATTATTTCCTAACTTAAAAGATAGAACTGGTAAAACTGGATACGTAAGTGACTTTGTAAAAATACCTATTATTATTTAAAAAAAATGAAGTATGTACATATTCGCAGGAAGCTTTCTTTGATCCGAGAAATGGGGGAGAAGGATATCTGGCATGGAGATTTAGAACTGTGGGAAGAAATTGTGAGACTACAAAAAGAAGAAGAATTAGTAAAGATAAAAGTGAATTGAAAAGAAAAGCTGCATTTTCTGTAACGTCTTCTAACGTTCTATCGAAAGAAACTGAAGACGTTATAAACACTTTAAAGGAGGATACCACTTTGACCAAAGATCAAATATTTGAAATGATGAAAGACACGTTTCATTACAGAAAAACATTAGGAATAGATATTTTAAATAAATTTCCTCGCTTCTTGGACGTACCTGGCTTGGTTAGTATGTTTAAAATTATTACAAATAATGTATAATTATATTTATTTCTACACCTTTTTGCAGATTGAACAAGATTTTAAATGAATCCATCAAATCCTATTTAATTTTGAAGATAAATAAAATGAAAAGACGAAACAAATATTTTTAATTTACAAAACTACAGAAACCAAACCGTGTTCCTATATTACAGGTGAAAATTGTACCGATGAAGGTAAGTTTGCAGACCATATTTGCATTCGTTGATTTAATTACTATGAATTTAAAATATAATAATTGCAAAACTGAAATATTATCACTTGCATTATAATACTGCAATATTGTAAGAGCTGTACTCATTTAATCGTCGTCTGTAGTATTTAAAATAAAATATTTTGTATTTGTAGTTTGGGATCTACAAACCAGAGCGATACTTGCTCTTTTACAAATGCTCCCTGCTACCGCAAAAGGACGTACAAATAGCAGGCGCGAAAATATTATTACATCCCAAAAAAAGTTAATCGTTTTCAAACAGGTAATGTTTAATTTTGTTTTATGTACTGTAATATTAAAACTAATAAATTTTAGGTAAACGTTAGAAATCAACTAATCAGCCATTGTTAATAGCCGAGGGACCTTCCCTGTCGTCAATAACGCAATATTTCGTGTGTGTGGACAACAAATGCATTCCCTGTCCAGAGAAAATCATTAGTGCGAAAGCATTTGAAATATTATTTATGGCCCATTTTGTTTTCCAAGCAGAATACGACATTTCAGTCTCCACTTTCTGGTATTTTCTACAAATTTATTTTTTTAATATTAAGGATAAAGTACACAAATAGAAAATTTTAATCCTGATAAAAAATTAACTCTTTTCAAATAGCTAAAAATTGGGTACTTGTAAAGAAAAATTTTTTCGTTTGTACAAGTTTAATTTTCTTAATTTACCAATTTTTGAAAAAATAGTAGAAGTTCTTATTTTAGACTCCATTCCTTTGTTAATTACAAATTTGTGCAGAACGCTAGCCTTTGATAATCATTATCATGCTTATAAAATCAGAAAACTTAATCAGACAATAAATGTAATTTATGTAAAAACCTCACTTTATAAAGAAACTTATGAATCAAATCAGAATTGTGTATCAACCGATGAATATATTGTCCCAAAACACACTTTTTGCTTTCAACAAATTATCATTGCATATAGTACAGTGATGTTAATTATTTTTTTGTTTCTTTTATATATACATATAAGTATATTGACTGTTTTCCTTAAGACTGATTTTATAGACAGTATGTTATTTATTTTGTAAAATAAAATATTTTTAATTAAATCGATTTCTGAATTTTCTTTTCTAACACTAACACACATTAACACTATTTTATTTATTTACACTATTTACAACACTATATAATGCATTTCATTGACACTAGTCCTTAATATTTTAACACTAAAATTTTTATAAGTTACACTAAAAATTACACTATATATACACTACGTACTTTTTTAAATAACACTATACTTACACTATGGTAACACTGAAATATTATATTTTTTACACTAACTTTTTCATTAACAAACACTAGTATAACACTATTGTTTGACACTACACACAACACTAATTTAACACTATATTTTAGTGTATAAGAAGCACTACCGTAAGTGTCAAATGACACTAAAAATATACACTACAAGTAGTGTTATTTTTAACACTAAAAATAGTGTGGACCTGATGGTACACTAGTTAGTGTTACTATAGTGTTTAAATTTTTTTTGTGTGTATGAAGTTATAAAATCTCTGGTAAAATTAGAAAGAGATAACAGCATTGCAAATGTAACAAGGCAGAGAAAGACAATGCTATATAAGTTGTTTCGCTCAAGTTGTTTAATATTTGTGATTTGACATTTGTGGTTATGATCTGATTTTTTTTTTACTTTGATATAATTAATGATATATAATTTAAAAGTAATTTGGATAAATATGCAATATACTCGTATTTCGTTCATATTTTGAAATGTGTGAAGATGAAAATTAAAAGAAACGTGAGAAAATAAAAATCCAAACCAATGGGTGCCGCCAGAAAGGGGGGGGGGGTCAACAAAAAAACCCAATGTTTCGTTTTTGAGAGACTTAATTCAAGATTAAACTTGATGACAACAATGATAATACTAGATTACAGCAATAATAACATTTGATTACAACAATATTAACTGTAAGATTAAGTAACAAATATCTTTAGATGTAAAATGTTTTATTTTTCATATGCGAGGCGGCGCATGCTTAAAAAGTGGAATATTGGAATTAGGGCCGGTATTTTCACTTGCAAATAAAGGTTTAGATAAATTTATCCTTCGGATAAATATTTTTGATGTCTTTTCACTTGCAAATAAATTTATTTGAAAGAATAACACGTGCTATTCGCGGAATAAATTATTCGGTACTTGGGTAGCCAATTACCGTTCATTCGTAATTTCTTTACATTTCCACAAAGTGCAGATTTATTAAGAAAATTGATTTATTAAATACATTTGTAGATTATGATGATATTTTGAACTATGAAATAATAAATAACCTGAGAAATCGATCACACTCCATCAGATAGCGATATAACCACATACATGAAGGAATTTTTTGACAGATTCCGATTATGAAAACAATTTATTATTACCGCATTTGATGTCAAACAGTAAATAGGTAAATCATTATAAAGATCCTTTCATTTGACGTTGGCAAAATATTTTCGAATTTTAGATACTGTGAATACATTGACAAGCATTTGCTTAGAACTGAAAGAAATATACGAAAAGTACAAGGACAATTTTAGACTATACATATCTTGTATATCAAATATGAGTGCTGCATTAGATGGCACACTTGTTAAATTACAATCTCCCGGGGCTAAAAATGCTGAAGAATATAGATGACATATTGACATTAAAGATGTCAAACAAATTTTTGACAACTACGGATTTAAAAGAAGTTGAAACATTTCATCCTTGTCTGCTTAATGTGGCTACGCCAAACTCCATCCTTCTCTACTAAAACAAAATCACTCTGCAAGACTACCAATTCATGAACGTTAAAGTTATTCGACAGATAGCTATTTGTTCCTGTAAGGCCCGGTATTTTCACTTCCGAATAAAGTTTCGAATAAGTATTCGTTAAATAAATTTATTCTATATATTTATCCAACGAATAATTCCATTGCGTCTTTTCACACATTTTACACAAACAAATAGCTATCTGTCGAATAACTTTAACGTTCGTGAATTGGTAGCCTTGCAGTGTGAATTTGTGTCAGTAGAGAAGGATGGAGTTTGGCGTAGCCACGTTAAGCAGACAAGGATGAAATGTGTCAACTACTTTTGAATCCGTAGTTGTCAAAATTTTGTTTGACATCTTTAATGTCAATGTGATCTATATTATGCATTTTTAACTCCGGGAGACTGTAATTTAACAAGTGTATCATCTAATTCAGCACTCATATGCGGTAAGCGGGATATGTATTGTAAAATTGTTCTTGTACTTTTTGTATATTTGTTTCAGTTCAAAGTAATTGTCAATGTATTCAACAAAAGTATCCAAAATTCGGAAATATGTTGCCAGCGTCAAATGACAGGATCTTTATAATGATTTACCTATTTACTGGTTGAGATCAAATGCGATCCCCAATATGTGATCCTAAATTGTTTTCATAATCGGAACCTGTCAAAAATTATTTCATTTATGTGGTTATGTTGGTGTCTGATGGTGTGTGATCGATTTCTCACGTTATTTATTAATTCATAGTTGAAAATATCATTATGATATTTAATATATCCATTTTGTTAATAAATCTGCACCATGTGGAAATGTAATGAACTTACGAATAAACGGTTATTCGCTGCCCAAGTACCGAATAATTTATCTCACGAATAACAGATGTTATTCTTTCGAATAAATTTATTTGCAAGTGAAAAGACGACAAAAATATTTATCCGAAGGATAAATTTATCTAAACCTTTATTCGCAAGTGAATGTGTAAAAAGACGCAATGGAATTATTCGTTGGATAAATATATAGAATAAATTTATTTAACAAATACTTATTCGAAACTTTATTCGGAAGTGAAAATACGGGGCCTTATATGAACAAAAAGAAAAAGAACAAAATAAAAATGTAAATAAATAATAATTAGACATATGAAATATTTAATAAATTCTATTCATTAAAGTCTATTTCTATATTTTTATACTCTGTCAAAAATTAATCATCCGGATAACTTATCTGTCGGAAAAACCGGCTCTTAGTCATCAATAAATTTTAAATGTATTCTTACGAAATAGATTTTACATGTGTAAGATTTTCATAAAATAATAAATTATTAGTAATTTGTTGAGTTTTTTTTTTGTCAATAGTGATTAGGTGAAAGGTGAATAAGTATTTATTATTAACAATTAGGACACATGTTATTATTTTATTAAAGTTACTAATTTTTAGTTTACATTTAACTACTTACCTAATATTTTTATGAGCACTTCTGCTCAAATTTATGTGAAATTTAATTGTGTTGTTGAAAAAAAATATTCCATAAATATACCTACATAATCTCTTTTGTAAAATAAATGCAAAAATGCTTTGTTTAAAAATTATTTTTTGAATAAATATTATTTAATTTTAAAATACAATTAAAGCTCTATAAATTTTGTTTTATAATTGTTTCTGCAGATTTTAATTGCATAAATTTCTTTGAAGTTAGTTATTGTGTCCATGAAATTATTATCACCTGAGTCGTATTTATGAAATTGTGTTATAGAAAACAATGGAGAATCGGTAAAGAGCAAGAGCGATTCTTGTTTGTCATTTTTGTAGTGATGCGCTCCGGAAACAAAAGCGACACGACCCGGATACTGCAGAACTGCTCCAAGCGTCAATTAGAACGCGTTTTTAATCTTGTTGTGTTTTGTAGCTCTCACAAACAAGAATTTTTCAAAGCTGTGTGTTTCCTTTTTGTTGGATAAAACACAGTCCTATAAATTCGACAAAAATATTTAAGCTCTGGATTTTCTCTCTGACGGCATTAAAGACACTTTTGTCAGTTTTTTTTTTGTTAATCCTGCTCGCGGACAAATGTTATCTCATTGTATTTCGGAAATGAAACAAAAGCTGGAGAAGTCAATGTCAATAAGGCTTTTTCAAAAGATAAAATTATAGAGTAATATAAAAAATAAAATATGAGAATAAACAGTTAATAAAGAAAATAAAAATCATATAATGGCTTTAAACACTACCAGGGGCCTGTTTCTCAAAAAATACTAGTTTACAAGTTACAAGTTACTAGTTACAAGTGAAATTTTTAATAGTACTAGTAAATTGTGTTTCTGAAAAGTATTTTACTACTCGTAACTTACAAGTTACTAGTTTACAAGTTAATAGTTACAAGTGAAATTTATTAGTCAAGTAAAATAGTGTTTCTGAAACATTTTCAATAGTCTAGTAGTTATTTTTAATACATACTAGTATTTAATCCAATATTCTTTAAATCATGTGATTTAATTTTCTGACTGATGTTGACAATTTCAAGTGTTTTAATTTGAAATTAAATTATTTTTCAATAAAAATGTCTAGACTGGATGCGAAATTAACTATTTTGCGGATGATTCGAGATGCTAAAGGTAATCTATTTGGAGCATTCTCTTAATAAATTGTCTAAAGCAGTTAAATTCAAAGGATGGACAAAAATCTGTCAAGCTTGTCACGCTTCGGGTTTAGTAGACAAGCCAAAGACTAAAAATACCTATGTCATTCATATTTAGTTTCATTATTAACATTTTCATATTATGTACTGTTATATTATTTTCATTTGTTAGCTCCAGATCTAAAGATTTATTAATGTTATTATTATTATTATTATTTCTTGTATTATTTAAAGAGCAATAAATAATTTAAAGTAAAACATGAGTTTATTTGTTTATTTAGGCCATTTATAATTCGCTTTTTATTTAATTTGTTTAGTTACGTAAATAAAATAGTTATTATATAATATTTCAATAGTTATTTACGAGTTTTATATCTTTATAAATCACATTTTACAATCCTATTTGTTTAAAATTCTTATTCTTAGCGTGACAGCAAGAGGCTGGTTTTAACGTCAAGAATTGAGCATTCAGGCCTGCATTCTCGTGTGGCCTCGGTTTGTTCGTTTCGGAGCCTTACATTTACGGTTTACTGCCGCTCCCACATACTTTGTATGGATGCGGCAGTAAATCGTAGACCCAAAGTATATTAGAGAAGAATGGACAAACCAAGTTGAAGGAATGAACTACAACAGAATATATCAGAGCGTATTTAACTCCAATCCAATATTAACTATTAATAATATAGGTGTTAATGTTTGAGAGATATTGACAAGGTTAACATTGAATTAAATATCATGTATTAATATTCGTGCACATTTGTTTTTATTCTAATCCAAACCATAATATCGATTTGAGATTATTGCGTGCTACAACTTGTTTGATATTTGTTATTAGGTTAGGCACACGATATCCGTATGCATGCAAGGGATATACGATATGTTGAATCTCCAGTAAATATTCTAAATCCTATATCAGTGTTCGAGTGTTCTGCTTGTATGTTACCTTATGTTTCCTTATTGTTCATATGGAACAGATACGGTCGCTGAATGCATTATAGAACGGATTACTATATATTTTGGCATGACAATCTGGGATTCAAAAGTACCGATGATTCAGTTTGAATGTGAATTATTTAATAGCGTTTTAGCAAATGCTATTTATGTAGCGTAACATTTATGGGACAGCTTTAGAGTATAAATTGGAAACTACAAAACAGTTCAGTATATGCGAAACGAGGATCACGCTCATGCTAGAATTAAGCAGTTCATTTGATATTAAGTTGCGAAAGTAAAGTTAGTTACAATTTAGTTAATCAGTATTTAAAAGCAACGTTGTTAGTAGTAATTTGGAATTAACCAGAGAGCATGTTCGAATAAAAAGATATAAGATATACGGCTGTATCATGTAGCACCAGTGCCGGCCCGAGACTTTTGAGCGCCCCAGGCGAAAATTATAAATTGCGCCCTACATTTATTACAATTTTGTTTATATAGGTACAAAAATTAGAAAAGAGGTGATTTGTGTCCATAACTCGCGAACAATCACAGAATCTTAATGTGAATGAAATTTTTTAAAAAATGTTTTGGATAATTAAAGTACAGAGATTTTTTTTTCATTTGGGTTCTACAGAGTCGCTTTATTTTTGTCTAATACCATATACAGGATTAGTCACGGGAGAGTTTTTCAAAGTCTGTTTGTGTGCAACCCGAAATACAATTTTCAAGAGCGTCTAGCTTCCTGTCTTAAAAAAAAATAGAATATTTAATTCACGATTGCTTTGCCTGCCTAGTGATGGTTCTGTCTTTTTGCTTCATATGTAGTTTTAAATTGTTTATTGTTGTGGATACAATTTTTGACGTTTCGGCCTTGGTTAAAGCCATTATCAAGTGAGACGATGTTAATTAAGTTTAGTCAAAATTTTGAATGAGTTATAATATTTAAAAAGATTTATTTGATAAGTTTTTTCCTCTCGCTAAGAGAGGTACCTATTGAATTCATGCTAAAAATCACATATCCAGATTTTAGTGAATAAGCACGTTTTAAGATCCCTAGAATCCGATTATAACATTTTTACGATGATGTTCGTGTGTATGTGTATGCGCGTGTGTGCGTGCGTGCGTGCGTGCGTGCGTCTATGTGTGTGTGGATGTTGGATCCACGATTTCTCAAATACTATAAGATTTAAGACATTTTTAACTATAGATTCCTCAATCTAACAATAATGGGAAGAGTTGATTAAGTTTTGGTAACAATTGGACAACCGGAAGTAGTAGTTACAAGAAAAAAATCATCTAAATATTATTTATCGAAAATTTATGTAAATACTTTACTTATTAAAGAACGTTAAATTCTTTATTCGAAAAATATAAATTCATTATTATATCTTCTATAGATTTAGAGATAAAGAAATCTCAGATCAAACTACTTCAAGGCAAGAAATTCAAATGTTTGTAATTGACACATACATGCCACTGTCAAAAATATTTATGTGCCAGTGTTAAAAATATTTGTACATCCTTATGAAAATAAAAAAAGTCAACAACGCAAAAGAATATACGTAAAAAAGAATATAAAAGGAATTTGTGAAAAAATGACGAATATAAAGAAAAAGAAAAAAAAAACATCTGGCGAGAGGTTATGTGCTGGCCACATCAGATTTTTATGTATTGTAACATTCAAAATTTTGACTAAATTAATTAACATCCTCTGACTTGATTATTTTGAAAGCATTCCAAAAGAAGATTAGTTAGGAAATTAAGATGTGGAAGAAAAGTGTGTTATTGTTATAGCTGAAGGGAACAATTCCAATGGTACCCGCGCAATGTTAAAATCTTTTTCAACACCCACTTATAAAGAAGAAAATTATCCATTATCAAAAAATTTTCAAATGGACAATATTGAAGTCAAACAATTCAAATATTCAGTAATAATTGGTGTGTACTCTTTGTCCCTATTAAATTCCTCGATTTGACTGCGGGAAATGAATGTTATTAGCATTTACTTAACAGCAGTGTTGAATTTGGCGGAGGCTGCGTCGGCACGTTATAGGCAGCCAATTATTTATGAGAGAACGCGGCTAATGGATGAGAGTGATGCTGATGCGTTGCGATACTCGTACAGGAAACCCCACAGGACAACAAAGATCCCTATTATCCTCTCACTAATTTTACGCGGTCTGATTTTACTATTGCCATTAAAATTATTACTGTGCTGTGTACAACACTTACACCAAACACAAAGCTGTTATTTATGTAACAAATTGTTTGTAAGTTATAAGTCTGTACAGTGTATACCCCCTTCAAAGTCAAAATCAAATATTGATTGATTTTTACCTTTCACTCCGCTATCCTGTAACAATTTAACTAAAATACTATTGTAATGTGTGATCCCGCTGCTACGCTGAACAAGCGTCTAAGTATAGCTACAGCTACTAGATAATACATAGCTGACTCGTCCGCCATACTGGAGCCAAAATTAACGCAGTAAATTATGAAATAAAAGTACATTTTTTATAAGTTTATGTAGTAACTATTTTTCATAATTAAATATAACTTCCATATTTACGATGAAAAGGTTGTTGATAGTCGACTGATGGGATATGAAGGTTGAAAAAAATATTCGGAACTGCAGTCAATTATTTCTTTATTTTCAACTACGCCGACGTTTCGATAGTACAACTATCTTCTTCAGGGCTCTATAAATATATTTCACATATTGTGACGATGTGATCTGTCACAAGTATATTAGTTCAAACCGCTATTGCCGCGCTATCCTGTTTCACGCGACGCGGAAAACTTTTCTTTAGCATGCCGGACGTAAAGTACACCGTTTACACTATGTATGAGCGAAATATTCCAAGTAGAAGTCCGCGTTCCATTTTTTTTCCAAATTTTGGTTGAAATCACACGTGCTCTTTTGATTTCTTACATTTGCAAAACAAGCTAAAGCCTGAACATCCAGCCTCCGGCTATAAAAGCCGCGCCGCCGAGATGTAAAGGCAGAGTGTGTGTAAACCACTAGTATTCCGCAAAGAAATCGTCTCCGTCTTCTCCAGCAGTCCTGTAGAATTTCTCCAGGTGAGCAAACCGTTGTTTTTGGACTTCCGCCGTGAGCTCCTCGCGAAGTTATTGTTACTGTCTTGCCCATCGTCGTGATTCATTGCGTGGCTTAGAGCGTCTCTTGGGGGACATTTCTGAGCAACACCAGAGTCACCACGGTGAAGCCGTCGTCACCCGTACACCCAGAATATATTTTTTTCCGCGAGCAACGTCGCTTGTAGTGGCACGTCGCGAGACCAACCTCCTCAGCGCATCAACGCCGCCGGCGTGTAAACCCGAGCGTTGACGTCGCCAAGGTGCGTGACTATCCCGAGTAGTGATGGGCATAATCGAATGATTTTGAGAATCGAATTATTAGTATTCGAATGAATTTCATAATCGAATGATCACTCGAGTATTCGAGATATGAGAACTTCATTCGTTCATTCAATGAATAGTTTTGTGCTCGAGCGAAAAATACCGCTCCCTAACACAAATCATTCGATCTCGGTTCTCGGTTCGGTTGTATTCGGATTACTTCGCATCTCACATTCCCGTATCTCGTTCAGTCTTCTGCTCTGCTGCATGTCTGTAGTAATTGCAATAATACTGGCAGACTGGCAGTGAGAAACTGACAACTGATTCAGGTTTATTTTTCTATTTGATAAAGTGAATAATAATAATAATTATACGAGCCCCGTCTCAATGAAGTTGGCCCACTCGCTATAATTTCATTTTATTTAGTTAAATTAAATTATGATACAGATAATTTTTATTAATATTACAGACATTTTGTCATTCTAGTGACACAGCAAGATAATATGTTTTCTAAAATATTTTATTTTTTAATGTAAAATGATATATAGTTACTTTTATCAACAATTAAAAAAGAAATGAAAAAAATTTAACGAATTTAAGTCGTATGTGGTTTTGTTATAAAATGTCTAAAAAAAATTACATTAGTAATTTACAATGAAAGTGATGTTACCCAATATTGATAAATAATGAAAGTTTTTTATTTTATTGTTTTTAATGTTTTTATTAATTTAAATACTGCAGTTTAACAAAGAAATTAAATTATTTTTGTTTCTAATCTACGTGAGTTTTCTTTCCCATAGTCCGAATTACGAAATACGAGATACGAATGAAAGCGCATTCGAGTTCACGAATAGTTTACCTAAGAAATTTAGTCTATTACATGAAATACCATTCAAGCGATAAAATCATTCGAATGATTTAAACGCACTCGAGTTCTCGACTTTAACCGAGATATTCAGTCTACACATGAAATACCATTCGAGCGATAAAATCATTCGAATGATTTAAGCGCACTCGAGTTCTCGAAATATCATTCGAGCGATATAATCATTCGAATGATTTAAAAATCACTCGAGATATCTCGAGACATTTTCATAATCGAATATTTCGATTATTTTCATTCGAATGATCCCATTACTAATCCCGAGCCATTACAAGTGACCCGACGCCACCGCACCGACGTCACCCCCGTTTTCATCTCTGATAGTGGCCTGTGGTGAGATCAACCTCCTCAGCGCATCGACGCCGCCGGCGTGTAAACCCGAGCGTTGACGTCGCCAATAGGGTGCGTGACCATCCAGGGCCAATACCGACCGTCGACGCCGTCCCGACGCCGGGCGTCGTTTTCGAGAAAACCACAGATTCGGATACTACTCGGTATAAGGAAGCGTCGCGACATATCGGCGTCGCGACGCCGGGCGTCGTTTTCGAGAAAACCGAAAAGTAAAAAACCACTCCTCGGAAACGTGTTTGGCTTACCACCGGCAAGCGATCTGACGTATCGCCGTCGCGACGCCGGGCGTCGTTTTGTGGAAACTCATATTTTTCGCTCCCGCTCACCAGGAAACGCATCCACGTCACTTCCTCGCAAAATCCCGCGACATCGGCGCCGCGACGCCGGGCGTCGTTTTTGAGATAACGACATTTTCGAAATCCTCGCATCTTGGAAAGCAATACCGCATTGTTCTGACGCACTCTACCTCACCGATACCGCGACGCCGAGCATCTTTTTCCCGAAAGCTCCGTTTTTGGACTCCGTACTTTAGGGCATTATAACCCTTACCGTATCCGATCAACTTTCCGTTACCCAGCCGCCGCGACGCCAAGCGTCGTTTCCCCAGAACATACCGTTCCCGTCCGAAATAGTCACCCGGAACGCCCAGCCGTAGGACCTCTTGTACCTGAGCTTGGAATAATAAATCAGCCTTTCTACCAACACCATTGTTCTTTTATTTCTCTTCGAACCTTGTCTCCAAATCAGCTACCGAACCGTTGGCGCCCGAGCAACCATACGCCAACATTCTTACACGTATTCGAAAAATACGTTACAATATACAGAGTACTATTTTAAACCAACAAAAAACCAAAATACTTACAGTTGAAGTCATATATAAATATTGATAAAATGGACATTTCACAAAATATAATATAAGATTAATAAAGTAATTATAATCAGTCACAAATTTATAAAATAATATAGTCTAGCTGGAGCTATGGTCACGTATGATTTAAGGGTGATGAATTGTTGAAATGCAAATTTCAGTAATATTCTGAAAAAAACAGATTTTTTCCGACAACCCGTATGACGTTGGTGCCCAATATGCTTATGATTTTATTCTTCTTTTTTTAATTAAGTTAAGTTTTCTATATCAGTTTGGTAATTAATGTTGTTTTTATCTGATTTAATGTGTAACATTTCAAGAATGAGTCGTTTTTGTAAAATTTTTTCTGTTTCTAGAATTTTTGTTTTATTGAAATCAAATTCATGTTTTGTTTGTTTTACGTGTTCTACAAGGGCACATTTTGTATTTTTTTCTTTTTTTTCCCTGTTGTTTGAATTCCTTTTGTGTTCATCTAGCCGTATTTTCAAATATCTTTTTGTCTGTCCCGTATATGTTTTGTTACAAGATTTGCATGGTATTTTATATACAATATTGGATTTTAGATCTTTATTTGTTTTATCTTTAAGTTTGCTGAAGAGGTTGTGTGTTGTTTTATATTGTTTAAAAGCAACTTCAAGATCTAATTTTTGTTTTACTGTTCTTTTTAACTTTGGCGCTAAATGTTTAACATATGGTAGGGAAATATATTTTTTACACTCCGTTTGTTTTTGTCCATTCTCATTGACATTTGATTCTAGGTTATTTGTAGAAGATGATATTATTTTGTTTATTAATTTTGTTGGATAATCATTGTTTTTTAATATGTTTTTTATTTTATTTTTTATTTCTGGATGGTACTCCCTGTCTGTAAGTGTAAATGCTCTGTTTTTTAAGTTTATTATTATGTTGATTTTTTGGTGTATTGGATGGTATGATTTGAAGTTCAAACATCGAGTTGTTGCACATGTTTTCTGATACCATTTTGTACTTATTGTATTGTCATTGTTATGATTTAATAGCATATCCAAAAAAGCTATTTTATTTCTTTTTTCAGTTTCTACTGTGAATTGTATGTTGTGGTGAAAATTATTAAAGATGCGAAGTATGTTGTCTATGTGTTCTGATGGTACAATTGTGATAATATCGTCTACGTATTTTTTAATGAAAACAATTTCGCAGGGAAGTTTTGGAAGAATAGATGACAGTATATGATCCATTACGAGATTTGCTATAATAGGTGAAAATGGGCTCCCCATACTGGTTCCAGAAATTTGCTGATGGAAACGATTATTATACGAGAAATAACTACTGTTATACCAAAATTCTATTAATTCAAGAAATTCTTGTAGTGGAATTTTTGTCCTTTCTTTTAGTATGTTCCATTTTTCTTTTATAGTAGTTATAATTAAATCTAGAGGTATGTTTGTAAAAAGTGATACAACATCTAAGGAGATAAGTATATGATTCTCTGGAATTTTTATGTTTTTTATCATCTCTTTAAAATGAAAAGAGTTTGTTACCATGTATTCATCATTTTCTAGGTGTTTTAATGTTTCACTAAGAAATTTTGCCAGTTTATATGTGGGTGAATTAATTCCTGATACAATTGGTCTTAGTGGGCAGCCATCTTTATGATCTTTTATTAGTCCATATATTTTTGGAGGTACACCATTTTCCGTAATTAATTGTTTTTTTGTAGCATCATCAATATAATCGTTGTTAGATAATTTTTTAATCAGGTTATTATTCTTATTTTGTATTTTTTTAGTAGGATCATTGTTTAATGTTAGGTATGTATTATTGTCATTAAGTAGATCATTCATTTTATTATTATATTCATTTTTATTTATAGCTACGGTTTTTTTCGTTTTATCTGTTTTAACTATTAGTATATCATCTTTATTTTTTAAGAATTTTTTAGTTTTATTATATGTTTTTGTAGTTATTTTTTCTTGTGGATTTAGATGTTTGTCTTTATTTAGATAATTTGTCAAAATATTAGTTATTTCTGCTCTAAACTCATTTTTTGTGTCATTATCGGTTGTGTGAGATAATGCAAATTCAGCATCTGCAATAATTTTAAATATAGGAACTTCGTGATTTTCAATTGGAACGCTAAATTTGGGACCTAGAGATAATAAATATTGTACCTCTTCAGGAAATCTGTGTTCTGTTAAATTTAAAAACCATTTTTCTTTTTCTTCACTATTATCTTCATTTGACGTATATTGGGTTGTTTTTAAAGATCTAATTTTTCCCTTATGTTTTTCTTTTAGTTTTTTATTTAATGATGTGAAATATTTGTGTAAAATATTAAAAAGAACTTGTATATGGGTCTCATTTAAATTCTGTTCCAGAATATTTAAATGATAATTATATGTATCAGTTAATTTCTGAATTCTCCAACATGTAATTTTTATTTCTGTGTTCAGTATTTGGTTTTGGAAATTGTTGAATATGCTGTTAATATGTGATTTATATGGATTATTGTTTATTAATGATGTGTGTAGACATTTTATGTTATTAACTATATGATTAGGTATTAAATTATTTGATCGGCAAGTAAGTAAGAAAATTCGTTGGTTTTTTAATGTTGTGATTCTGTTGTTGGTATCTAGTAGTTTTTTAAGATGATATTTACACTCTGCTCCATATGTCAAAAATACCTGTTGAATGAAGTCCATTATGTCAAAGTTAGAGTAGTCCGGTGATAGAGATGAAAAGGTTGTTGATAGTCGACTGATGGGATATGAAGGTTGAAAAAAATATTCGGAACTGCAGTCAATTATTTCTTTATTTTCAACTACGCCGACGTTTCGATAGTACAACTATCTTCTTCAGGGCTCTATAAATATATTTCACATATACAGAGTACTATTTTAAACCAACAAAAAACCAAAATACTTACAGTTGAAGTCATATATAAATATTGATAAAATGGACATTTCACAAAATATAATATAAGATTAATAAAGTAATTATAATCAGTCACAAATTTATAAAATAATATAGTCTAGCTGGAGCTATGGTCACGTATGATTTAAGGGTGATGAATTGTTGAAATGCAAATTTCAGTAATATTCTGAAAAAAACAGATTTTTTCCGACAACCCGTATGACGTTGGTGCCCAATATGCTTATGATTTTATTCTTCTTTTTTTAATTAAGTTATTATATATTGTACTTAAGTTTTCTATATCAGTTTGGTAATTAATGTTGTTTTTATCTGATTTAATGTGTAACATTTCAAGAATGAGTCGTTTTTGTAAAAATTTTTCTGTTTCTAGAATTTTTGTTTTATTGAAATCAAATTCATGTTTTGTTTGTTTTACGTGTTCTACAAGGGCACATTTTGTATTTTTTTCTTTTTTTTCCCTGTTGTTTGAATTCCTTTTGTGTTCATCTAGCCGTATTTTCAAATATCTTTTTGTCTGTCCCGTATATGTTTTGTTACAAGATTTGCATGGTATTTTATATACAATATTGGATTTTAGATCTTTATTTGTTTTATCTTTAAGTTTGCTGAAGAGGTTGTGTGTTGTTTTATATTGTTTAAAAGCAACTTCAAGATCTAATTTTTGTTTTACTGTTCTTTTTAACTTTGGCGCTAAATGTTTAACATATGGTAGGGAAATATATTTTTTACACTCCGTTTGTTTTTGTCCATTCTCATTGACATTTGATTCTAGGTTATTTGTAGAAGATGATATTATTTTGTTTATTAATTTTGTTGGATAATCATTGTTTTTTAATATGTTTTTTTTTTGATTTCAATAAAACAAAAATTCTAGAAACAGAAAAAAATTTACAAAAACGACTCATTCTTGAAATGTTACACATTAAATCAGATAAAAACAACATTAATTACCAAACTGATATAGAAAACTTAAGTACAATATATAATAACTTAATTAAAAAAAGAAGAATAAAATCATAAGCATATTGGGCACCAACGTCATACGGGTTGTCGGAAAAAATCTGTTTTTTTCAGAATATTACTGAAATTTGCATTTCAACAATTCATCACCCTTAAATCATACGTGACCATAGCTCCAGCTAGACTATATTATTTTATAAATTTGTGACTGATTATAATTACTTTATTAATCTTATATTATATTTTGCGAAATGTCCATTTTATCAATATTTATATATGACTTCAACTGTAAGTATTTTGGTTTTTTGTTGGTTTAAAATAGTACTCTGTATATGTGAAATATATTTATAGAGCCCTGAAGAAGATAGTTGTACTATCGAAACGTCGGCGTAGTTGAAAATAAAGAAATAATTGACTGCAGTTCCGAATATTTTTTTCAACCTTCCATATTTACCATATTATATTTATTTTAAATAATAAAACAAGAAAAAATAGGGCTTGTTAATATTTTTGAGGTTAGAAAAAAATATATGTATTACATAAGTACCTGTAAAAATTATGACCATTTCTCAAATGATTTGCACAATTTGGAGCAGAACAACCCGTCATTGTAGATAATTTCTATGATTAATAATACTGTAACACTGATATATCAAGAAAGGTTGAAACTATTTATTACAACTACACAATGAATAGTTTAAGTGTGGCCGGAGTCAATTCTATAACTGATCTGGATATTTTATTTGACAAGAAAGTTACTTTTCAACGTCACATAGAACAACTTATAAGAGGTACCTACAAGAATCTTGGATTCCTATTTCGCGTAACTCGTAATTTTAATAATAAATGGTGCTTAGTGAATATCTTTTTCACTCTAATTAGAAATAAACTTGAGTATGGCGGTGTGCTTTGGAATCCATTCTATAACTATCAAATTGCTGCTCTAGAAAGTGTTCAAAGAAAATTTTGTATTTCGCATTTACAGCTCCTGGCCTGATATTGATTATTATTGCTTACTGCAACAATTCAATTTAGAAAGTTTGTCAGCTCGTCGTTTCAAGCAAAAATTTTTATTTTTTTACAAAATTGTAAATGGTTTTATAGATTCACCTGAGTTATTGGGACAACTAAATTTTCATATACGTCCATGTAATACAAGGAACTCTGTCACTTTTGTTTGCAAATTTTCAAGGACAAATAATCATTTGAAGTCTCCCATGAATGCAATGTGTAAAACGTACAATATTTGCTCATTACACTTACATCTTTCCGATAGCTTATCTGTGTTTAAACGGAAAGTATCTGAATTAGATATGTAGATTCGTAGTTCAATTTATTAAATTCTTTTTTATATTAACCATATGTAATTTTTATATAGGTGTACTGAATTTAGAATACCTATTTCGCTGCTGATTTATAATTCATACTACACTACTCTGGGTTATATATTTTTTTTTGCTATGTAATTTTTTATATTAATATTATTGTTTATTAACTTCTCACTCTCTCTTTAATGTATTTACATATATTATTCTGTTATTGGGATGTATCCTGTTGAATAATGGTAATAAATAAATAAAATAAATAAATAAATTAAATGATTTAAGTGGCTCCATAATGGCGGACGAGTCAACTGTAATTTATCTAGTAGCTATAAGTATAGCGATGACGCAATCGCACTAGCAGCCAGGCTACGTAAACGAACAAGCCGCGACGTGTTTAATTACTTCCCGTTGCCTGAACCTTTTGTGTTCATTGTTATTATGCGGTCGAACATTCTAGAGCTCTCTGGAAGTTAATGGCAGCTGTATAAAAGGGACGCAGCTATGCTCGGGAGTTAGTTAGTTACATAGGGAGAGTCATATAGAGACATTCACATGGAGTGTTAGAAAGTAAAGTGTTAGTGAGAAGCACATCAGTATCGTAGTGAGCGTATGCAGTTTGTGTCGAGTAGGTACTCGGTAAGTTTCTAGTAAACTGGGATAGCTATGGATGTGAATACTCGGTAGTGTTGATGCCGAGGTGGACGTGTATTGGGAAGCTAGGTATACGGGGACAGTAACAGCGAGTGAAAGTGGATACTCGGCAGTGGTGTTGAAAAGTTGTTACATACGGACAGTCGGTGGTACTGAGGCTGTGGAAGTGAGAGAGTTACATAAATAGACAGATAGTGAGGTGAAAGGTGTGACTTCTGTCCGAGCAGTTGATTATACAGACGCTGTTGAGTCAGTTGAGTATATAGACGCTGTGGAGGTCGTTAGGCGGACAGTTGAACGTGACATAAGTGACATAAGTAGTCGAAATAAATAATTAGTAATATCGTGGAAATAAATAGTAGTGTTAATTGGTTAAATAAATAAATAGTGTTAGTGTTATCTAGTTAATTATAGTTTTAGTCTTAATTAGTTATTAAAAATTGTTTAATATTAGTAATAGTTATTTTCATTATAGTTTAATAAACACTTATTTTAATTAATAATAATTGTCTAATATTTACACTTCACCCAAATAAATAAAAACGTTCACTATATATTAAAAGAAATTTGAAATTTTGAATTACTGCCTCCATACCCAAAGAACCCATTAAAATTAGACAATACAATTTGTTGAAAATTAAATAAGCTTAAGTGGCACATTACGTGAATCTATATAATGGTTTTCTTGTATTTTTAGAAGATTTAAAAATTATCAAACGTATTTCTAGTGACTTAAAAACTGTCAAAGCTGTCAAACTAATTATTGGGGGAATTAAAAACTGTCTAATTTTAGGCTAACTTCAAATTCTCCAAGCTCTTCAGGTTTCGAAAGTGTCCTCTGATTAATTTTTATTTTCACTCACAACGATTCTTTAAAAGACGAGAATTGAAAAATTAAAAATAAATAGGAAATCATATTTTCAATATAATTTGTTAAAATAATACACCAGAACAAAAAAAAAATATAAACGAGCGATTATGTAGGTACTACATATGTATTTTTAAATTTAATAAATTACTATTTCTCATATTTGTCCAAATAAAACCCACAATAAATTCATCTTTTTATTTCATATTTTATTGCTTGTCAATTTATTTCACAGTTTATAAAGGCAATATAATGAAAAACACATTTCGTTCTATTTAAACATATGGTTTTATTTGTTTTGTATTTGTAATTATGTAATTAATGATATTCAAAATATTTGCTAATGTGTCGGTGTATTATAATTATTAGTCAATTTAATATTTTGTATGTAGATGAGATCCATTTACCTTTTAAATAATTGTTTTGAATTGTTGACACAAGTGAAAAATGTATTGTTCCATGTTTTATAAACAACATTTGATAATACATGTCGACACAAACAAAAAAGGTATTCCAATCATATTTCTGAAACCAATTTAAAACATGTCATTCGTTCTTTTTTCAAAACATATAAACAATCGGAATAGTTCATACGAAAACGACAAAAATTCTAATGGGAAACACGCGAAATACATTGCTACTTTAATTACAAATGTTATTACACTAGAGAAACTTGCAAATTAAATTTTTTCCATGCCAATAACTACACAAAAAATCTATACTTTTTATTAAAGATTCTACTACTTTTACGGGGATCGTGAAATTCCATAAAAATTGTAATTACATTTTATATTCAGTAGTACCACGATAATGTCGCTTCGAGGCGACGCCTGATAAATGTCCTCAACGGTAAAGATATCCCGTCATTGCCAATATCTGCGAATGTAAGTTAGTAGATTGGCTCTCACTCCTAGATCATAGGTAATAAGTCGTGATGTTATTGTAGTTTATATTTATTTGATTAGTATTTTTTTACATTAATGATCAGTATTTTGTACAATAAAAAATAAACGATCAGTAAATATGAATATTGTTTCCAGGTTGAATTAGGTTGGGTTAAGTTTTGGTTAAATTAGTTTAGAAACACGGCTACACAGATTAGGTTAGGTTAAATATTTAGACATTTTAATTTTTTGTATAAAAAATATAACTTAACCTGATGCAAAAATACAGGGTGTTTCAAAAATACTGTAAAAAAAATTAAGGGCATATAGTACTGAACAAAATAAGTAAAAAAGCTTAATCAACATAAGACTGATCCTCGACTGTTTCCGAGAAAAGCGAAAAATGTCAGTAAATAGACTATAAAAAAACAATAAAATTTTATATGAAATGTTTTTCTCAATTTCTAATAGTTACGAAGTTATTTGAAAATTAAATATTGGCCAAGGGCGCCACAACATTTAACATAGTACAATTATTTGATTATTTAAAAAACAATAGCATATCTAAGATGACCTCTGAAAGGTAAACAAAAAATCCCATTTAATCAAAGTTGTAACTCTTATAGTTTTCGAGATAGCAAACGTAAACCCCGTAAAAACTCATTTTTTACTGCCTCAAATCCCGGAAACTATGGAAGATCGGACCCATGTTGATAAAGCTTTTTTACTCATTTTGTTCAGTATTATATGCCCTTGAATTTTTTACAGTATTTTTGAAATACCCTGTATTATTTATAAACAATTTAAATTAATAGAAGGTGTCATTGTTAATTCATAGTTATAGTTCATCTGATGACTACATGAGTTTTTTAATTTATTTATTTTTTATTTTTGACGATATAATTGTGTGTAAATTATGTTATTTGTTAAATGTTATAAGTATTTATTAATTTTATTTAAATTCGTCATTTTCACGTAAGTTTTACACATGTTTGTTCTTCAACTTTTCAAAAAAATTGTAATAATTGTTGTGGCTCCTGAAGAAGACATATGAGGTGTCGAAATCGGTAGAGGCGGAAAATAAATTGATTATTGACCGATATCCAGTAATTTATTCTTTCCAATCACCTTTCCACTTTCCAGTTAAGAAGCATTGCAGTCATTGCAGCCATAAAGGGTATAGTTTATTTAAAGGAGTACATTTTAGTATCATTGTATTTGATTTTTTTATAATAAAAAATATGTGGTTACGTAATATCTGTATTTTAAATTACTTACCTTATTTGAATAGAAAACTGATAAAAATTATAGAATAAAGGTTTCAGAACTATTAAAATGAAAATAAAAAGAGCTACTATTCGCATAGGCTACATGAAATGAAATTAAAATAAAATATATGTATGTATTTTTTTTAGAAAAAAAAAACCTCTCAAAAGTATTAAATCCCTATTACAGAGAGGTTTACATATGCAAACTTCCATGCCTTAGTGGGATTCGAACCCAGAACCCCTAACGTACTCATGACTAAGAACAGTTGCTCTAATCATTAAGCCATCGGAGCCGAAAACATGTAACTTTAGTTATTAATTACATACAGAAAAAATATAAAATATTAAAATCACCTATTCACGCAGTAGGGGATCAAAAATGTTTGATTTTAGAACCTCAAAATTAAATTTTCGTATTCTGAATATGTTTAGTATCAGTATGTGGATTATTAATAAATTCTAATATCGCACACGGTCAAAACTTGCAAAATTTTCGAGTTTTTGTTGCTCAAAAGACCGTCGGCCATTTTACTATCGCCCACTTGACTATCGTTCAGTTGATCATTTTGCAGAATAACTCGCCCAGTTCCAATAAGTACCTAAACTTGAGAAACACCGCATATATTAACATAAATTTCTAAAATTTGTTATAGCAATCCCCTTTGTATATTTTGCCTCATAAATATAGGTTTTAAAAAAGGATTCTACCGCTTAGAAGTCAAAGGGATAAAATCGGATTTCGGATCAGTTGTAATGGATCAAATAGGATGACACATTTTATACGGACACGGTACTAGACGAGGGTAACTGGACGATGGACAACTGGTCGAAAGCCAAATGGCGCCGGACATCTGGGCCAAAAAACAAAACGGCTTGACGTTTTGTTACACATTTTTTTCTTCTCTTTTCTTTTAACTTTCTTGCCTCTGATAATTTTTTTAACGACTTTTCATAAATTGATTGAAAGTTGAAAGTATACGCAGAATCCTTAAGAGTATACGGTATATTGAGTCCCTTTGAGGCCACCACTGCCCACTGGGTATTTTGTAGTTTCTTTTACAAGTACACAATTCAATCGATGACTATTCGTTCATTGTCAATCTATACCCAGTTTAAGATCATCCGGAATGCGTTTTTAATCTTCTGTATACGATTCTATTCTTAAACCTGATCCAAACCCTGGGATTACTCTAATCCTTTCTCGGGAGCTAATGAATCATCTGCCGGTTCATTACCACAGTCGGTCACGTGTTTGTCGTCTGTTGGGTACACCCCGACAGTCCTGGCGAGGTATGTGACACCCTCGCCCCAAAACCGCTCAGGGTGTTGGTATGCTGAATATGTTGTGAAGGTACATGGAGTAATTAATGTTGCTTTGAGGAAGTGCTTATGTTGCGAGTTTTGAAAATAATGTTCTTTAAGAGTTGAATATTTTGTAAGTTTAGATGTTTATATTAAACCAAGGGCATTAACCGACATGAATTTAATGGGACCCGTAAAATCCATGGTGCCATGTCAAATTTATATAAATTTTGAATGAGTGCTTCCTGACATAAAAATGATAATTTATTTTATCACGATATCCAAATTTATTCAGTCGAATTCATCATTAAGAAATATACCCGGAATTGAAGAGCTACAAGACACAAATTTATAAATGTAGAGAACAGAAATATGTATTTTTTTATCACGTTAGAGTTTTACGATATATTTAAATTTGTTTTCCACACATTTAAGGTGCATTCACAAATGAAAATTAGGTTTAGATTTATGGTTTATACTTTAGATTTAAATATTATATATATATATATATATATATATATATATATATATATATATATATATATATATATATATATATATATATATATACACCCATCTTTATTTACTATTCACTTGGTGAATCAGCTTTTTAAACAAATGCGAGAAGAACATAGGTAGAACTGTCAAAATTTAATTGCTGAAATATAACCAATAATGCCAGGCGAATGACAGTTTCACGGCGCACGGGTATCTATTATGTTTTGCTCTACCAATATTTTATTCTTTAATTTACATAGATGTCAGTACAATCAAAACTAAATTAGAGTTAAATTAAACTTGTATGTATGAATGACTTAAATCTAAACAAAAACCATAAACCTAATTTTCATTTGTGAATGCACTTTTAGTCGATCTACTTTTTCTTCTTTGGAATGATATGTCTTGAATTTGTATTATACTCGCCTAATTTTTAACTCTATCATAGGCGTCGGCAACCTATGACCCTCGGGTCACCAGGTCACCCATTTGATAATTTCAAATGACTCACTTGTCTTCCGCAAATCACCTGTAATCTTACAGCATTTAGCAATAATTTGTATATTCTCGTATTTTGATTTATAAAAAATGACCAATGAGAGAGCAGTTTTTATTATGGCCTGTTTTGTTTGGGAACATAGGAACAAATAAAAAACTGTCACATCTGACGTCATATGTCAATCATAATTTATCAATAAGTAATTAATAGAGAATCTTGATGTCAAAAGTGATTTATTTATTAAAAGGAATGTGCCAATTTGGGACCCGTTCTTGGTACAACTAGATCGTTGAAGCTGTATTAGGTCATTTTCTGATAGAGTTTATCGTTTTCTTCAAATCATTAATTTTTCATACATTTTCAAATAAAATTTTTGAAAATTATTAAATCAAAGCAAATACATTTTTCTTTGTTGCAATTTAAAATTATATTTTAATTATTTATTTAAAAATTGTTATAACGAATAGATTAAAATGTAAACTCTAATAACATTTATTATTAAAAATTTCACTGAAGTTATTACAAATAACAGTCTATACTCGTATTTTGGTACGCAATAATATTTTATTCTAAAAATGTATTAAAAGAAATACGTATTAAAACAATGAAATACATAAATTTACATATACGAGCCCAGTCTCTCATCAGTTGGTCCATCTACTTTAATTTCATTTTATTTGTTTAATATAATTATAAAAACTAACTAGAATTATTGACAATTTTTATTAATATTATGGATATTGTATCACATTGTAAGAAAATTGAGTGTTATAGCTATTAACATACCTAGGAATGTTATGTATATCATAACTGCTGTACATGTCGGTTTGAAATCCGAGCTCGTAAATCGAGGATTTTAAGACATCTAAAACTTGTTATGATGCATGACATCTGTGGTTTGTTCAATAGTTTATCGGTTTCAAAAAATGAAGGCAATATTAATAAATATTATTTTTTTATAATCTCTCGTTAATACTACTTTCAGAATAATATGGGTAACAGAACAATTTTTTTGACATTTGTCAAAATGACATTATGACAAATATTCAAATTATGCTTTATTCCTCATGTTTATTATTTTAGAATACAGTAAATCGTATTTAGAACGATACAGTAACGTTACTTGTATGTATTATTGGAGAATATTATTTTAATTTTATTTTATATTTATTTTGTAGACTGTTGTTGATAAGTCAGTATGATAATAATATTACCGTACAGATATAATTATTACTTAGTTACCAGCCTATTTTTGTACATGTAAACAATGGATAAATATCCTGAAACCGGTAAAAAGATTTACGGCAGATTAAAAGGCGTTGATACCCATAGGTGGTAAATTTTATAAAATTAATATATCAATTTTTGTTATTCTATGTAATGCATTAACAAGAAGGCCAACTGATGTTTGACGGGTCTCGTATATATTAAAGTGGAAGAAACAGATATAAAACCACATATTTACCATTCATAGATTCTTGATAATGTATCTAACAAAACAATTAAAGAAATCGACAGGATAGAAAGAGAAGGAAAAGAAAAATAGAAGAGAGAAAGACAACAATAAATAATTTGAATAACATTTATATTTGATTAAATTAATAAATATTGAATGTATGTTACTGCGAATAACAATAAATTGTTTTGTTTGTAATATAAAATATAATTATACCTACGGAAAATTGGATATCGAAGCAACACTCGAATCGGTTCCTGTGATGTTGAGGCTGTCAGCAACCATGTTTCTGTAATTACACGGAAAATTATCTCACACATAGCATTGAAAATCCCTACTCTTTATTTTTTGCTTTCGCTACATATTACTTCGTTGCACTCTAACCATTAACAATTATCTCAAATTAGTTTTTTACACTAAGTTGCGATAGCTAGCTGGCTAGCTGCTTTTTATTTTTGCTGTTAGTTAACTTTGTTAGTTAATTAAAGAGCAGCAGGGGAATAATTATTGTCATTTATGAAAGATTTTAATCAGTGCCGTAACTAGGGTGTGGCAAAGGTGGCACACGCCACGGGCGCTAAATTTTTAGGGGCGCAAAACTTTAATCATTTACACTTTACATGGTCTAAGATCAAATATTTCTAAAATCTATTTACTAAATTTAGCAAATAATTATCTACAGATAGGCCAGTCGGCAACGTGTTTATTGTGAAAATAATTGGTGACAAGCTGGTGTGAATTTTTTTCTCTTTGTTGGGACCTCCAAAAAGACATACTAATTTTCACCCTCTAGCGACCCCGGATTTTTCCGCCATCTTGGGTCAAAATTTTACAAGAATACAAAATTAAAACTCGTAATTTCGCGTACATAAAAGGGTTCTTACATTTTGTGCCTAGGATGATCTCTCAAAGAGTTATGTTTAAAAATAGTTAACCAGAATAACAACTTATGATAGAAATTTAAATTACTTAAAAAATTAACAATATCAGGTATTTAATACTTAGTATCTATCTTGTTCCATTTAAGCCATTGAGTATTATAGTTTTTAACCCTCTGATTGGCTGAAATTGCGAAATTGGACACAAGAAACACGTTTACCTAATGTAATTTCGGCTACTTAAAACTAGCGCCATCTACTGAGTGGTTTAAATGGAACAGAGTATAATAGGTTTTGGTTTTACTATGTATAACCAACAGATTATTATTGATGATTTTTGAATAATTTTTTTAGCTCTTTCCTACAAATTCATCCACAACTCTGACCCTGTTAATGATACGATAACGCGATATGAAAAAGTCAGCATGAAATTCTCCTTCATGTCATGTGTTATACCTTGTTTCATTTTAGTCATTCAGTATTGTAGAGAATAGGGAATATTTATTCTGACCTCTCTGATTGGCTAAAATTAAAACTGGCACTGATTCGAAGCTTATATGAAATTCCTCTAAAATTTTAAACATCTGCAAATAGGTTTAGATCTCATTTCATCTGAAATTTCGACACGTATTAAATACAAACGTAAAATAGTTTATCTTTAATCTTGTCAAAATTTTAAATGAAAATATGAAAATTAAGCCAATTTACAGATGTTTTAAATTTTAGAAAATGTTCATGTAAGTTTAAGTTGTTAGTAAATCGCACATCAGTAGCTTATTTTGTTTTTATTTTCTTGATATGTAGAGACGCAAATAAAATTTTTGCCACAGGCGCTCAATATCCTAGTTACGGCTCTGATTTTAATAATTTTCTATGGGGAGATTTTTATGTAATCTACCTAGCTATATGAAAATAACAAGTGACAATCGCATTTTTTTTGCTGTCAACATACTCTGTGATATCTCTGTGCTGACATTATTTCATGGTGTATAAATACTACCAGTGTTACTATTCCTATTGTTTTTTGAAATTAAGTGTCGGCGACAGTAGGCTGTGATTCTAAACTTACATGCAGTGCCATTATACGAGCCCCAACAACTATTTGTTCGGACACTCGGTGATTTATTATAAATAGCCGTTTATATTAATAATGACATTATTTTATATCAATTGTTGCTACATATATCTAAATATACATTTGTAATGAAGCTATTTTAGAAAAAATATAATAAGTTTATCAACACAATTAAATTATAAACTAATTTGTAACAAAAAAATTCAAAATCAACTGACAATTATATGTTCGGACACCAACAGTTTTTCAGCAATTTTATAAGGATAACACATTCTTTTGTTATTATGACTGTCTGATTTCTTAAAAGCATATTTAAAAAAATCTGATGTGGCCAGCACATTACCTTCCGTCAGTTCTATGTATTTTGTATAAAGGATACATACAGAAAGTTCCTTGCAAAAGATTCTATTTCTTTTACATTACCTTAAGGCAGTTGTATGTATTTTATACAAATTCCATAGCAAAAGATCCTATATTTCCAATAAAATTATAACACAAACATACTGTCAACTGCACTTGACACTGACACCTTTCAATCAGAATTATCTTAATATAGCAGCTGTGAGCTTCCAGAGTTATAGCATAGCTAGCTAATATATGATATTTAATTTCTTTATAATTTTTTAACTCTATATCAATTTAATATGAAGTATAAAATGCATTCAAATCGTATAGGGAATAAAATATTATTTAATATTTATAATAACATGAGATGTGAAAAAATGATATTTAACATCGTTTTTTCAAGAAAAACTGTTAAAATCTTCAAATGAGGATACTTCCGGTTGACCAATTATAACCAAAATCTAATCAGCTCTTCACATGGATGTAACGAAGAGGAATAGAACAGAATTATAATTTTTGGAATTTTAGTATTAGAGTTATCGCATTAGAAAATTTTGTCACACACAGACACACACACACACACACACACACACACACACACACACACACACACACACACACACACACACACACACACATACATACATACATACATACATACATACATACATACATACATACATACTTACATACATACAGACATCAACGTAAAAATAGTAAAATCGTATTCTAGGGACCCTAAAACGTGCTTATTCATCAAAAACTCACCACACAATTTTTTGACCAAAGACAATACCTTCCTTACCTAAAGGCGACGGAAGGTAATAAGCTTTTGACATTAATCGAATGCAAATGTATCCCATATAGGTATCTAGTAGTTTTACTCGGAGCTCAGGCATTGTGCGTTGTGGATTGTTCCTCAGGAACTGTTTCAGCTTATGTCATATTGTTTCAATAATATTGAGGTCAAGACTGCTTGAAGAATAATCTAGTACATTAATATCATGATTTTCAAATCACGTTTTAATTGTTATAGTATTATGAGAAGAAGCGCCATATTACTGAAAAATAAAATTGTTTCCTGAATAAAATTCTTGGATGGAAGGCAACAAGTTTGTTTCCAAAATTCTTTGATATTTCTCAGTATTGACGGTTCTCTCTATGAAGTATAGTTTTCCAAGTCCCTTTGCTGACATTCAGCCCCAAACAATTACTCATTGCAATATTTAATTGTATGTTTCTTGCAACCTTTATGACATGTCGCAATTATAGATTTTATCGTCCGCGATAATCTTCCACACTGAAATCAAAATTGGACTCATCCCTGAAAAGAATATTATACCATTTTTGAATTGTTCAGGTAGCCCTTGGCCTTTGCACAAGTCAGCCGTTTCTTTTTTAGACGTAAGTATGTAATGCTCTTTCTTTGGCCTAGAGAAAGTCACCATCAGAAATTAAATTAAAGTATAAATAACACCATTTTACCTTATGAAAACTAAGTCCAGAATTGTGAATCCACTTCCTTCAACATTCACAAGTAATATTTAAGCCTGCTTCTTTATTCCAACGAGTGCTAATGCCTCGTACTATAGATCTACTTGCATTTTTACATATTTTAACGAGAAGGCGCTACTCTTTTCAGGATTACTATTTTGGGTCGTCCGAGACTTTTCCCACCAATATTAATGCTGCTGGTTTTTTATATTTTTCTAAAATATAACTAGACTTACTCATAATCGAGGTTTACAGCAGTATTTTTTTTATTAAATAACCTTCAAGATATGTCGCTCTACCTCGAGTTATAATTATTTATAAATAACACGTTAAAGTTATCACACTAAGCTTATAAGTGACAAATTACATTGACAGTGTCTTCACATGCCCATTAATAGACTTATTTCGCAGTCTATTGTGCTTAAATGATATTAAATACTTGATGTCCGAACATAAGTTGCCAGGTGATATTGACATGTTTTGTTGCAAATTAGATTATATATAATTGTGTTGATAAATTTATTATTTCTTTTCTAAATTAGCTTCTTTACAAACCACGGTGTAGTATCTATAGGTGAGAGCACGAGATGCGTTGACATGGCTAAGTAACTGGGAAATAAGATGGTGCTAACGCGACCCGTTACCATTTGACAGAAAATGTTTTGCTATAAGATGCACAACAGGGTATGGATCAAATAAAGAGAAATATAGTCTTTTTA